>JAZKJV010001488.1:226837-826837 GCA_037367405.1 Ottelia alismoides
TAAGGAGATGCAGCCACGTAGGTGACCTAGAGGGCAATCTGGCGATGCACCAGAGAATTTAATAAATACAATAATAGAGAAAAATAAAAAAGAATTGGTTAGAGGTTGAATTAAGAAAAAGTAAAAACATGAAAGTTGTAGATCTCGATGAGATCTAGAAGTTTCATGTTGGATAAAAAGTCAAAAAAGTCCATTTATAGAAAAGTGTATTTTTAGGAGTCTTTTTAAGAGATAAAACACTGCCTTTTTGTAGTTTTGGTATTTTATATTTTTGATTTCTTTAAAAAGATAAATAATTATAGACAATCAATTAATCTAATTTTTATGGGCTTAAATAAAATAGAAAAACAAAGAAAAATTTAGTAATTAAATACAATAAATTAAGATTAGCAAATATAGGTTAATTATACACATATAGGTTCATTATTCAAGATGCAGAATTAAGGAAGATTTGTCAAGAGGCTTTATTAATCGAGGATAAAAAAATAGAATACTGATGATCCATGAGGGATTCATTAGACAGTAAAATGTAGTCTACTAACCTTCTCCAAACCCTCTTCTTCAATGAAGTTCTTTCAAGTCACCAATGGGACTCACTCGCTTGTTACTATTGTTAGAACTATAGAGTTCTCCTCCAAGTTTTCACTGACTGCAACTCACTATGTTCCCGATTTTCCTCTCAACTTGTTGTCTGTTAATAATCTTTGTACTGAGCTTAACCTTTTGTGACATTTGATGAATTATGTTGTTCTTCTAAGGATATTTGATTGAGTCTTATTTTAATGCAGGGAAGAGAAGAATGACCTCTTGATAACCAAGGAACTTCGAGGATCATATGGATTCACAAAGCGAAACTGCAACTGGTGTGTTAACCACTCAAAAGACCCCGATTAATCAGCTAATAACCCACAAAATAAATAAAAATAATGAATAGCACAAAGTGAGTTAAATTTTATTATTCTCTGCTACAAGATGCATAACAAGTACGTACGTAGAGTCCGAACCACATCGAGCAAATATGGTAGCCTATAGTTATTTGTGAACAAAGTGTTTATATATAACCAAGTCATTTATCATGTATGTACACATATATTTTTGTGGATTTTATTTTTTTTATATATTTTTATGGGTTTTTATTTTTATTTTTATATTTTCTTTTTTTATTTTTAGATTTTGTATTTCCTTTTTCTTTTAAGGTATACATATAGATAGCTATTTATAATTCTATATTAGTAAAATAATTTTAAATACTAGTAAATATAAATAAAATCCAGCAAATAAATTGTTTCGGATTATATATATTTTCTAATGTTTTTATGATTTTTCTGGAATTTTTGCTATTTTTTATGGATTTTTAATGTCAAAAATACTCCAAATCAGAGATTTAATAAATAACCTAAATTTATTTGAATTTTAAAAATAGTAAAAAGGTCCAAAATTATCCAAATCAATTTTAATATATAGATAAATATATAAAGATAATTAAGAAATGGAAAAACATAGTTTTGGATTTTAAAGGAATTTTTAGATTTTTATAAAGGCATTTAGGATTTTCAATTTTTTAGGATTTTTTATTTTCTATTTTTTATGATTTTTGTTCTGGAGTTAAACTAGGGAAAATAAGCAACCTATAATTTTTTGGATTTTTAAGATGTTTTGACATTTTTTGGTATTTTATACACTAGACAAGGATTGTGCATGCTCTATATGATTTTTAATAAATAACAAAAAAATTCAAAATTTCAAAGAAAAATCATGGCGTGAAGCAATCAAGAACCTATATCTATTTTTTTCATTATTTTTGGAGCACTGTAGTTATTTTAAGTAAATCCATCAACCATACAATACAATTGTTGGTAGGGGCATATATGTAAATAAATAACCTCCAGAGGCCTCTATGCAATTCAACTAAAATAGATAACATGCTTTACATTTTTCTAGACCAAATATAAATACAAAATATTCTAGGGGTATGATTGCAAAATGGTCAGCTCACGTGGGACGACACGTGAGGCGACCTGGCTTGGACCTACATATAATATCTAGGAAGTCCAAGGATCCACATGCAATTTCTCCATTTTATTTACACGTGACATTTTATTTACAGTGTTAATAAATAAATACAAAATAATGCAGGTCGAAATTATGCAACTACCCCAGTCCTGCACGAGATCGGATGGTGGAGCTTCTTCACTTATCCATGTATCGTCATCTGGATTGCGGATGTCACTTCGGCGATGGAAGCTTGGGATTAGATCCCAAGCCTGAGCTAATGGAGCTCAAAGAAACACATCAAACGCCTGCCCTGCTTTATCTGGGACGATGGTGTGATCGAACAATCATGAAGGACTCTGGAAGAACGCGCCGACGGTGAGCTTCGATCTACCCTCCTGGGCTCCTCTGTTCATCTGGAAGGCTCAATGTGAGGGCAAAAAGGAGCTTAGACTCCTCCGCACTCAATAAGGTCCTCAGAGAGTACACCACAACCCTAGTGATGCAGAATAGGGTCGAGGAAGCTCAAGGGCTCTAGGTACCTTCTATGTACGTGAAATCGACTCAAACAATGCCCTTTGTCTCAACAGTACCTGCAGGAAGATTCGACGAAGACAACCAAGGGGACTAGGGATCTTGTGGAGTTAAATGGAAGCGAGGTCGTGCGGGCGGAGATCTCCGGCAGAGCTGTAGTGGAGGAGTCTGATCTCCAGATCCACAATGAATCTGGGAGAATGATAGGGGGAAAAGAGAAAAGCAACAGAAGGGGAACCTATGGGAGGTGACCACAGTAATTGATAATGGTAGATATCGCATGAGGGAGTTCACGGGAGCTCAACTGCAACGAACTACGAGATGGAATTTTACCCTACTTAGCTTAGTAAAAACCTAATCTAAGAACAGAAAATGGAACCTACAATGAAATGTAACTTAAAAAGTCAAAAGAGACGTCTCTTATACCTGTCACCGATGGTAGGGAGCAAGGTGGCCGGAGTGTCATCGTGGGGTGCCCCTCCTTCTCTTGGAGTTGATCCAAACCTCAGGAAGACACCTCCTGTCCCAAGGATCCTCTATAGAACAAGTTTTGGGGCTCTAAGGCTGGGAATGGTGACACAAAAAGCAATCGGGAGACAAAGGAGTTTATTCATAAGCATGCTAGGGCACTCTTATTGACAGTTGAATTTGAAAACATCAAGACTAGGTACAAGCAATCTGAAGGGCTGACATAGATCCTGGAGGATCAATGATGAGTTCTTCTGAGGGAAGCAAGCATGATAGATAGATGGGTCAAGCGGGAAAAAGGGAAGAAAAATCGAGAAGAGATAGTTCTGATGAGTCTGAACACCTGGAGGGTGAGTTGACTGACGGTCAACGAATGTTGAACGTCATTGGTCCACACAAACACGCTACAGGACAAAACTGCCTAATTATTCAAAAATAATTATTTCAAAATAGTATATTATTTTAATAATTTTTTATTATAAAATAAAAATTTTATTATTTTATGTATTTTTTATTATGAATTTTATTTATTTTTTTTGATTTTATTTATTAGTGGTTGATTTTTAGGGGTTTCTTTCATCTATATTTAGAATATTTTATTTTATTTTGTATAATTTATTTTATTATTTTATCTTTATGACATATTTTTATGTGCACAAATATATTTTTATTATATTTTTGTGATACTAATACTAAATAAATAGGAGTATATATTATATATGTATACTTGTAGGTATTTCATCTATATACTATATACATTATTTATTTTAATGTATTATTATTTTATTTTAATTTTTATACGTACATATATTATAAATAAAATTTTTAAAAGTGTAAAAATATATAAATTACAAAAAATAATAAAAAATAAATAAAATGAATATTTTAATTAGGTACACTATACAACATGGGTCCAAAACCTAACTTTCACACCTTAACTCTAAAAAATATAAAACTACTTTCATCAAATAGCTTATTAAAAATTATATACAATTAAAGATGATTTTTATATGTTTTGAGTTTTTGTTTGAGATATATGGGTTTGGTAAGTTGGGATCTTGGAATTTTATTCTAAGTATAAAAATTACAAGGTATATTAATTTGTATGAAATTAATTTTATATTTTTCTATATTGTATTATCTATAACATTCATGTTCAAAGTTTCCTTATTTGAGGTATAAAAATAAAAAATAAAATAGATCCCAAAATTGAATAATAAATGAATTAATAAATAGGATTTTTATTATATAATTGGCTCTTATCTCCCCCTAGTTTATTCCTTGTCGTCCTAGTCATCGAGATGCTTAGGTCTCAGGGTTTAGGGTTATAAAATATATATATTTGATTATTGTATTCTTTTCTTCTTTTCTTTATTCTAAATTTTTGGCAATAAAAGCAATATTTTTATTCAATATTTACACAATACTGCATGAAGGTTAATTTATGCAAATCAGAGGTATTTACATGCATTTACTAGGGTTTTAAGGCCAAAATTATAGAATAAAGATGATGAAACGAGGATTCGTTACCCCCCTATACTTGCATTTGCTGGTCCCTAGCAAACACTTATGTAATAAATGCAGAAAAAGAAAAATAAAAAAGAAAAAGAAAGAAAGTGGATTAAGTTTAATTATCAAGCTTATCTTCACAAAACTAAAGTTTGGAGCATAAATTAGACCTTATTGGGAATCAGATTTGAAGTCTACAGCTTTTGAGAATTTCAAAACTCTGCTCAAGTCCCCTTAATAACCTGGTCGGAATATTTCAACTCATATGCAAACCCTTATGACTATGAATCTAACTTATACAATGTATGTGATAGTGGCTCCCCCAACTGAAATGACAAAGAGACTGATTTCTCTAGTACGACAACCCAATGATTCCCCAATCCAGAAACTCTTTCCTCGAGGAGTGGGGTATTACCTTCTAAGTTCAAGTGGCATCTGACTCAAGAGGAGGGGGTGGAGAGAAGAATGAACGATAGCCAGTGTAGCTACCTATCATGGGATGCATGACTAGTGTAGTCAAGTCATCCAGTTACATGCTCACATGATATAACTTTGAGGCTCACGCTTGCTTATTGACTACAAAACATATATACATACTCTGACAGGCATTTTAGTTTCAATCAACCATGTCCTCTTTTTTGGAAATATTATTTACAGTAACTTTTACATAAGGAGTTTTTCCTATTGAATCAGAAGACTATCCATCTTCTGAAGCATTATTGCAACCCACTCTCTCTTGTCATTAGACCATCACTGCCACTGAACGGGTTGGGGTCCACTTCCCTCCCTAGACGAGGACAAATGTTTCCACTTGTGTGCATCTCATACCAAAAAATCCAATCCCCTCACCACCACAACTGAGTTGAGCCAAATGAAAGGTGCAGGTGTCCAAGTTCGATCATTATTGGCAAGAGCCGTGCGTGTGCTTTGAAACACTCTACTAAGGAAGTCAATAATCCATTAAACCAAGTCTCTAGATCCTCAAAGAATTAAGTCAAATAGACCAGAAGTACCTCACTCCAGCTTCTATAAGGTTCTTGTTATTAGGTAGATTTAAGGTCCAACCAAGATCTAATCTTCAGATTTTACTTAGACTAGTCTAATTACCAAAATCAATCCGAAAAATGCTAATGCTATGCATATGCTATGTACAATGTAATGAAAATATTTGTGTGATGCAATTTTCAAAGTTTTGAAATTTTTGTGGGTTTTTGGAAAAGACGATGCATATGCATTTTTTATTTTTCAAAAAGATTTCACAAATGTTTTTTTGATTTTGAAAATAAAAGATTTTGGATTAAAACTAGGTACAAGTATTTACAAGAGTTGGGTTTTCAAGAATTTACAAGGGATAAGTGACCATTTTTATTAGATGTGTATATACAATCAATAAAGAATTTTAGAGTGATGTATATATTCATCAAAGTTATTTGGAAATCATTTTTCAAACAATTTTCGCAAACAATAGTCCAAAATAATTTTTACAAATACTTTTTTCAAACATTTACAAACATTTGAAAAGCATTTTGCAAAGGCTTTTCAAACAGTATATATAGATTTTTTTCAAAATATTAGTGCAACCATTTTCCGAATATTTTCAAACATTTTCATTTCACACAAAGAAAAGAAATTTTATAAACGAAACATTTTTACAAAGGTTGAACACATTTTATAAAATATTTTCCAAGCAATTTTCAAAAAGACTTTCAAACTATTTTTCAAATATTTTGCAAAATACTTTCATCTTATTTATTAATCAGTATGTACAAAAATAATTTGAGGAGATATAAGCATATTTTTTTATTTAATTTTAATGAATTTAATGGTATAGTATTTTCTGAAATATTTTTACCCACATTTATTTAAAGTACAAAAGTATGAGTTATGGCTAAAGTATATATGTAGTATATACGACCCCCTATACTTAGATTGAGCTATGTCCTCATAGATCGAAGAGAGAAAAAAGAAGATGTGACTCGTGCTGAGTATAGAAAATGAAGAAATGAATGAATGAGAAAGTTGATTGTCCCCTTTATACATAGGATCGAAGAATCCTAAGTATAGCAGGATGTACACAAGGAAGGGAGAGTCAAGGGTGGGAATGAACAAATCTCAGCTCAGACTGTTTCCCCCTATACTTATGGTACGATATCCCTGAGTATAGATAATATGAGGAGTCAGGGGACAGGATCAAAGATGAAATAAATCAGAGTGCAAAGCATATGGAATAATCCTCAAGCGTATCATGGAAGCGTGAGCATCGTATCGGATACGATGAAGAACGACTAGTCGAACTAGTTGTTCTATGCAACGAAATTGAAAAAAAATCATGTGATGAAACCACATGATCCAAGCATGATTCTCAGATCATTTCATCTAAACCACATCAAGTATGTAGGTATACCTCTTGAAGCATGGTTGATCGAGTCTCTACATAAAGAGACCTCCTGTCTCAAGTCCAATTTCGGAGACGACGCTTGCGTGCGTGGGGACGAACTATGTGATCCTCGTAATCCAAGATGTTGAATCCAAGCGTGGAACTCCTGATCTCATCACACGAGATCAAATGCCATCTTCGTGAGCGAAGCACACCGAAAAAGATGGAGAACCGAGAGTCATCGAGGCGGCATCACAATGGCGAGTCGATGAGGAAGATGAATTGTTCTTCTCTAGGGTGGACGACCACCAATATTAGAGAGAGGAAGAGAGGACGTGTGAAGGGAAGAGAGAGCTTATAATTCTTGTTCTTGTTGTAACCCTAGAGAGCATGGAGTACCTATATCTATATAGGGTTTGGGAGTCCAATGGATCTCAATTCATGGGACACACAAAATAAATTGATGAGATTGATTTGTGTTTCTTTCAATGGTCAAGATTGCGTCCTCACACTATGTAATCCATCCACAAGCTGAGGAGAACAATGGAGATTTATAGAGCTAAAAAGAAGAACATTCATATGATTTTTATTGATTTGGAGAAGACTTATGATTCTGTCTCACAGGAGATATTGTGGTGAGTTTTGAAGAAGAGACAAGTACATGTCCTATACATTTGAGAATACTGACTATTTTGACATTAACATTGATACGCATAGAGGTTTAGCTTTGAGTCCATTCCTTTTTACTTTGAGATTATGGATGAGTTGATAAGTCACTTTCATAATGAGATACCTTGGTGTATGTTATTCACTGATGATATATTATTGATTGATGAAACTAGAGACGGATTAAATGAGAAGCTTGAGGTCTGGAGATAAGCATTGGAGATTGGGAAGTGTGTCTGCATTAAGAAGATCTATATCTATGATTTTAATCGCTTAAATTCAAACATCAATTTCCAAGTAATCAATAAGGAAGCTCGTGTTCTTATATTCGACCTTGGTCGACTTGCCAAGTTACAAATATTCCACATATTCGAAAGTGTGGTATTCTGCATAAATCTGAAACCGTCTCATGTTCTACGAAGATAAAAATAACATATTAAAGATGTGATTTTGTAGTTCATCATTTGTCTTCCTCCTCCTCCCTTATCATTGTTGATGTGCGAATTTATTCCCACATCATTTGCGATATTGTCTATCCCAAACCCATAGTGAGTTGTTGTTCTTACAATTCTTCCACTGTCATTCTCAACGGAGCCTTTAAGAAGAGGAGGGTACGCCACTGTGAAGAGAGGATCGACAATGAGGAGCTTTTGTCGCTATTACTGGGATTCTTCAACATCATCTACATCAGCGAAAGATCACACAGAGAGGGTGTTATATGCATACCAAATGATGTCCGATGACGACGAGCATGACCTACAACACACAGTGGTGACCTTTTCGACTACGTCCATCACCGAAAGAAGGTGGACTCCGTCAATGTCATCCTCAATAAGATGGTGAAGCTAACACATGTCCTCGACCTCGACCACACGCTCCTCCACTCCCGCCCCTTCAGTGACTTCCCACACAATGTCTGGAATCTCGATTGTGGAATCCACATGTTGGACTTCCTAGTTAAGTTCTATAATTACTCCATTGCAGTTGTTATAACTCGACGAAGAACGACGGGGCTGGAGGATTGGCCTGGAGGGGGTCGAGGAGCCACATTGGGGGTTGAAAGAGGGTCATGAGGAGGGGGTGGTGGAGGGGTTGGAGGATGGGGAGACGAGGACGTGGATGGATATAGAGGAGGGAATAGAGGCATGAGGACGAGGCTAGAGAAGGGGGCGACGAAGGAGGGCAAGGCAGAGGACGAGCCTGTCTGGTAGAGGGCCCCTACAAGAGGGCGAGTTTGGAGAAATGGGCAATAGAAGAGGGGCTTTTTTAGAAGTGGGTCCCCACATGAGGGCGAAGCTAGAGAAAGGGGCGTCAGAGTAGGGAGAGGTGGAGGAAGGAGCAGTTTGGAGGAAGGTCCCTGCAGGAGGGCGATGCTGGAGAAGGGGGAGTCGGAGGAGGGCTAGGTAGAGGAGGGTCGGAAGTGGATAACGAGAGGAGTCGATGCTGCTGCAGGAGGAAAGGAGGAGGAGGGAGGAAGGAGAGAGGGAGTAGGAGGGAAGGAATATGTAGGTCCTCTTGATTAAGAAATAAAAAAATCAAAACAAAAATCTTTAATGACAACCATTAGATGTGGTATGGTTAAATTAACTCACATGAGTGGTTGAGTTATTGGACCAACTTGACGGAGGGTTATGTGTGTAAATTTTCCTAATGGAAATTGTCGTTTTGAGTTTACATTGATCCATGTTAGATCTTATCACAATCATATATACCTATTTGGTGGATACGAACATGTAATTTTTAATTTGGCGAATACAAGATGAAGAAAATAATATGGATTTGAATTATTTTTGCTATACATATATTTTTAGATACAAATATGCATATGAGTACTTTTTGCAGGCTTGTTTATACGTGTTAGCTCCTATCATAATTGTGCGATTAGATATTTTTTATATGCTATTGTATCCATTTATATGTGGATATTGATATGTATTTTTGTTTTTGCAGATAGAAGTGTTTAATTTTTATTTTATTGAATACATATATGTAAAGCAACATGGGTTTGAATTATTTTTGATCGTTTTCATTATTTTATAACAATGAGATTACATAATTTGTATACGTTACATATCCTTTTCATTTTTTGTGAAAACATATATAAATATGGATATTATTTTCATTTTTTAGATAGGGAGATAGAAATAAGTATTAGTTGCATGTCTATTTATGAGTATCCGTCCTATCATAGCGATGTAATTGGATAATCAATATTTATCTACTCACATCGTCGTTTAAGTCGATACAAATCTATATTTTGTCTCAAAGGTATGGACACATATAAGGAAATTAGTTTTATTTTTTGTGGACACGAACGTGATAACGTTTTTATTTTTTAAGATTGTATCGGATATTGAAATCATAAACCCAAGACATATAAATTTCTTCCTATATTATATGTAACTCTCTAACATATTTAAATATATGTCTCAGAAATATCCATATATCCAAAAAAACTATAATCGTGTATGTATCCATATCTTAAAAAAGGAAACTATAATCACATTCTTATTTATATCTAAAAAACTTGGAATTCATTTCTTTACCATCGGCGATGCACATCAATATATATATATATAGGAGTGATCCTATGGGAGCAAAAAATTGTGAGATTATGAGAGGGTGATTTCTGGATCACATGATTCACCTAGGAGAGAGAAGACCAGGAGAGAGAAAATAGAATCACGTGATTCAGAATCATTCCTCTCATGCTCTCACAACTTTTTGCCCTCATAGGATTACTCCTCTATATATATATATAGAGAGAGAGAGAGAGAGACATACATGAAATGGTTGAACTAAACTAGATAGGTTACATTCATTATTATAATTGTGAAATTAAGAACTATATAATTTCTAAAATCAAAATGCTAAATTGTGAATTAAGAACTAATTAATTTTTTAGAAGTATTATGAAAATCAATGTATTAAGCAAAAAGACTACATTTAAATGTAGAATCTTTTAATAGTATAAATGGGAGGGCCATTTATATTATATCTTTTGGAATGGGATATAAATGCAAAATCATCTAAAAACTCCCTCCCAAATCAGCACATCATTTGTGATTTATGTCTAACATTTTAAAATTTCAATTTGCATGCCTATTTATTTAATTAAAATTAAATTATTAATTATTTTAAAAAAGTTCCCTCAAAAATGTTTTTTTTGTGAAATTGGATATGCATGGGAAAAATGGAACTGCCTCCTCGTTGCCCCGTCCCATTTTCCGGTGATATTTTTTGTTTTTTTTCAAAAATACCACTATGTATTTTCGTCGGTATATTCCTCTAACATGCCATTCTAATTTCGCTGGAAATAGAGACTCCTATACCTTCCATCCATAACAAATAATTGTAACAGTCTTAGAATTGCTATAATCGATCTTTTCTATATGGAGTGTAAATGAGTCTCTATTTATGATGAATTGGAATGACATATTAGAAGAATATAGTAATGAAAATACATAATGATATTTAAAAAAATAAAAAAAAATCTCTACAAAATGGGACGGGCAACCCCATCGAACCATATATATGGGAAAATTGGACTATTGGGGGGAGCTAACTTGACTCTCCGCACCTTATTTTTTTCATTTTTTATTCTAATTTTTGAAAAATACTTCTGTTGAGTTTCATAACTACACCAATATATTATGTCATTCAAGTTTCTTAAAAAACTGTTAGCCATGTGAGCCTGGATGAACCATTCCTACAAGAAATGTTTTGTCAATAAAAGTTATTGATTGTTTCACTCCCTTTCTGAGATTAAATGAATGAATGCACTATAACATCCCTCTGTACAATTAAGATTTTGTACCATGACCATCTTAATAATCATACAGCTATTGATTCATTAATTGAATCATAGAGCTGGTGCTTGGATGAATATCTAAGGAGTTAGATTGAGGACTCATCAAGCATCGTCAAATGATTGTTAAGAGATGATATCCAACCTGAGTAGGAGATGACAATCCTTTCTCATTTGGCTGATATCTGACCGACCTCTTGATGCATGTCCTTTGCATGAGAATTGTGATTCGGAGGTTTTAGATTATTTAGGTTAAAGGGTTGACTTAAAGAGATCGAGATAACTAAAGTCCTATATCGAATACTATCACGATATAGGAACACATCCTCTGACCAGAGACAGATGCATTGCTATATGTCTAAATGTGAACATTTGACAGACCAATAGGTTGATGGCCTTACCAAGGTCTATACACCGGCGAGCTAGTGTGCATGTAAGGGCATATGAGTAATACGATCTCTTAAAAAGATCATACATATTCACTTGTAAATCGGAAGACATGAGCTCACTCATGAGGTATTGGGACTACGATCAAATTCCATGCATGGTCGTCGTGCTTTGGAAGCATGACAAGAATTTGAAGTATGATATATGCTTTGAAAAAGCATATGATCAATGCTAACTCTCAATGACCTAGATTGAGAAACTTGATGATGAAACCCTAAACTTGACAGTATAAAATTGATCTATATCTTCGAGTTTATCATAGGTCTTCCAATATACAGAATGTACATGTATTACGAATAGTAGAGGGCGATGTCTTCATAAACGATTGTATAACCATGACGCTTCCATTCCAAGGGAGTGATGAACCATGTTTGCATTTTAGTGACTCCTCTCAGTAGAGAAGTAATCTGATCTTGATCCAAGTGTGGACATTCATCTGAATGGGATTCAGATTCAATAAAAAGATTAGATTTACGGTCTTGATTTAATCAAGCATCTATGAGAGGTCCATGAGATCTGGATTTGAGATATGATCTCAATATCCAAGTCACTATACGTGGAACATACAATCGTCCTGTTTCTTATCTCCAAGTATTTTGCAGAGAAGATGCATTATTCCTGAAAGGGTTTAGGAATAATTCCATAAGTGAATTATATCTAAGCATTGAGAAATAGATAATTAAAATGATTTAATTATCATTAATAATGTGAATTTGATTCATTTACTTAAATGCATGAAAATGATTATCCATTATGATTAAATATGATCATTTTGGATACGAATAATGTGGATGGTAATATCCAATTATTCTTAATATATTATAAATGTGATTTACAATGTATTAGAGAGGGCTTATTATGATATATATTTTTTGATTAATTATTGGTGTGAATTGGATTCACATTAGATAATTAATTGAAAATGTTAATCACATTTTATTTTGGATTGTGAATGTGATTCACAAATTTCCAATGACGAGATTGTAATATTCACAAAATAATTATGAATTATATTTGTAGAATAATTTACAATAATTTTTGTTGTAAATATTGGGGATACATAGAATCATACAATCTTGGAGATTGCATTGAAAATATTCCTCTCCTAAAAGGAATAGGGACGACCACCAATTCCAATAAGGAAAGGGTGGCCGTCCAGCACTCCTATATGGAAGGGGAGATTCTCCTTTCTATTATCTCCAAGATTACTTGATTTAATATAGGATTAAATTATACTGATTTATCAAATATATTTAATCTAAATTAAATTAATTGATTGTTGTGTTTTTACAACAAGATCTTGACCATTGAAAAAAGCATAAATCAATCTATCCATTTGTGTAGTCCATGGATTATGATCCATGGACTCTGAAAATCATATATAAGAAGAAACACCCCTTGCCCTTCTAAGAAGCTTTACAAGTTTACAACAAGCTCTCTCCTTCTCTCTCATTCTCTCGCCCTTTCTCCCTCTCTCTCCATTGGTGGCCGTCCGCCTAACCCTAGAGGGAAGAAGTCGTCGTTGTCGCTTCACCGTTGTTGCTACCGCCTCGGCGATCCTTGGTTCCCCATCTTCTTTGGTGCGTTTCACTCGCGAAGAAGACGTATGATCTCGTACGACGAGATCAGGAATTCTCTTATTTGGATCAACATCTTGAATTGCGAGGAGCATACGACTCATCCCCGCGCTCGCAAGCTTCTCCTCTGAAGATCAGACTTGAGATATGAGGTCTCTTTTCTTAACGGCTTGATTGCAACCATGCTACGAGAAGTATTGTTTTTATCTATTATGTGGTTTAGATGAAACGATTCAAGAACTGTTCTTGAATCATGTGGTTTCATCACATGAAAAAATTTTAAATTCCTCTGCATCGAATAACTAGTGTGACTAGTCGTTCTCGATCGTATATGATATGATCCTCATGCTTCCATGATGCTCTTAAGGATTATTCCATATCCTTAAAAAACATAGACTCATATAGTCTCCATCCAGACGAGATCGATTTCAACTATTCTACGACCGTTAAAAGATAAATGTTTGGATGGAGACCACAGGAGTTTCTGTTTTACACAAAATTTGAATGGCGTAGTATAGATATAATAATGAAAACCTACTGATTCATTTTAAAAATATAAAAAATGAGGAAAATGGGTGCAGATGAGCTAATTTAGCCCCCAACGGGAAACCTCGTTTCCCCTATAAATATTGGAAAAATAGGCCTGTCCCTTGGGGGCTGCCAACGGATTGCCTCTACCTCTATTTTCCAGCAATTTTTTTCTTCAAAAATAACGAAACTAATTTTCATCACTATATTCTTCTAATATACCATCCCAATTTTGTTAGAAATAGATACTCCTATACATTCCATTTAGAACATGTAATTATAACGGTCTTAGAATTATTGTAATCGACATGTTCTAGATGGAGGCATATGAGTCTATTTTTGACAAAATTAGAACAACATATTAGAGAGATATAGCGATGAAAATACATGACGGAGAAGCCCTATGTAACCCCCCATATACATACATACATACATACATATACATATACATATACATATATATACATAGATGGGTAAAATGGCTCCATTTTTCTCATATTTTTATTTTTTAAAAATGAATTCATGGATTTTCATAGCTATATCCCTATATTATGTCATTCAAGTTTCATGAGAAATAGAGACTCATACAGCCTCCATCCAGATGAGGCCGATTTCAACAATTCTACGACCATTGAAAAATGACTGTCTGGATGGAGGCCACAGAAGTCTCTCTCTCACACAGAACTTTATGAAATAATATCTTAATATAATGATGAAAATCCACAAATTTATTTTTTCAAAAAAATAAAAAATATGGAGAAAATGGGATGCGATGAGCCAAGTTAACCCCATAAACTGCACATTGTAATACAAATATTAAAATTACACATTATAATACAAATTATATATGTATTCTACTAAAGTCCTCATGTTTTTTTAGAAAAATATGAGTCGGTTTTCCTGAATCCAGGAAGGACTGCGTCCTATTAGAAGGAAATCCTATATATATGGGTAAAATGTGGTTGCCCCCTCGGGGAGCTAACTTTGCTTCCCCATCCTATTTTTTCTAGTTTTTTAAAAATAAATTAATAGGTTTTCATAACTATATCTATATATTAGATCATTCAAGTTCTGAAACAGAGACTCAAACGACCACCATCTAAAGGGGGTTGATTTCAAGAATTCCGTAATCGTTAAAAAAATATAAAAATTGAAAAAAATGAATTAAGTGGAGCCAAATTAATGGGGAGATTCGTTTTTATCCTCACATTTGTCCTCGCGGTACACTAACTACTGACAGCGCTTATGTGCTTGCGAATGAGGAAAAAAAATCCGAGTATCGTTGCGTGGTCGTCTCAGCGCTTCGAGCAAAGCACCAGTCTCTTTTAAATGGATATGCTCCGACTCCCTTCTTCTCCACCTCCAATCTCCACTCCTCTTCTCCACACAAACTAGGGTTTCCACCACTTCCCGATTCTCGCGATCTCTGCCCCCATTTGGCGACTTGCGCAGCTCCCATCACCCGGAGAATCTCCCAAGTTCCCATCTTTTTCCTGCAAAGTTCGAATCGTGATCGTCGGAATCTCGATCAAGTAGCTTCCCGATCTCGGAAGTTGCGAATTTCGATGGAAAGCCGCGATCTTTGGCATGGTGGCACCGGCGATCTCCTTCTACGCGGGCACCCCGAGCACTGTGTGCTCGGCGCAGCAGTCGTGCTCGATCTCCTCCCACGGATCGCCCTCGGATTACGATCCCAACCCCCGAGGGCCGCCGCAGAAGCCGATCGCCGGGGGCCTCTCGTGCCTCTTCTCGTCGCCGTCGGTGCTGCACGCATCGTCGTGCTTCTCCGTGGACGACGTCGGAGCTCTGCGGCACGACAAATCGGCGGAGGAGATCGGCTGCTCTTACTCGTCGAACTCGAAGCCCCGCGAGCAACACAGCCCCGTGTCGGTGCTCCACGGACCTGGTAGGAGCTCCCCGTCCTACGGAATCTCGCGGGAAATTGGGGAATCCAAGTGGGGGAGGGACCGGTTGTTCAGAGGATTCGTTAGAATGCTCTGGGAACTTCTTGCTTGGAATATGATGCGCCCGCGATGGCGTCAGGAGTGGTGGATGGGCAGCGTGATCCCGAAGAATTCACCTTTAATATGGAGGACGAGTTCGAGGAGGAGGAATCTAATTGTGAACCTTATGCAATGGAGATGCTTTCGGGCTTGCAGTCGCGGCATAAGATCTTCAGGGAGGAGTTTGTGGTGAGAGCATTTCTTGAAGCTGAAGGGCCCATAGGGGACAGGTAGTCACGTCATGTGAGTTAAATTTACTTACAATTGTGGTGTGATTTAGTTGCAATGCTAATAATTTTCTTTTGATTCTTCAGGTGAGGGCGAGCGGGGATCCGTATTTGCAGCACTGTGCAGACACGGCAGTGTTGCTAGCGGACATCGGTGCAAACGCTGTAGTTGTGGCTGCAGGGCTTTTGCATGATACGATGGATGATTCTTTCCTGAATTATGATAGCATATTCAAGTCCTTCGGGGCCGAAGTTGCAGAATTGGTTGAAGGGGTAAGCATTTATGTTGTTAAATTTCGTTGGCATGCCTGAAGGAACGGTTATTGCTCTGTGCTTCCTAACAAACCTATGGTTCATTAGTGCTAATAATTTTTTAATGCATAAAGAAATTTCCTTTGTAGAGGAAAGTTGAGGTTCTGGAGAAATTTGGTAAGGAAAAGTGTTTTTCCGTTGATTTTGAGCACACCTCATCTAGCGAGTTTCTAAACCATATGCAACAAGGGGCCTTGAAATTGAAAAAATGGCCCTGAAATAATATTTTGAAGAGCCGATTGAGCATCTGATGTATGTTGGCAGCTCCTTAGACCACCATTTTATTTTATTTTATTTTATTTGAACAAGTAATATTTTTCATGAAGTGGAGGTAGTTAAGATCATTGCTCTCTGATGTGATAGGGGGTAAAAAAGATAATTTGAACTTATTCCTGCTCTAATGCCAATGAGGTTATTTGAAGAATAATATGGCTATTCTTTGATAAATAGGGTCAGTTCTCATGTGTTTGGCTGCTTCTAACTACATAATTCACATTCCTTCATGCTTGTTACATGCCTTGTCTCTAAAGTTCTGCCCAACTATGCCATTTTCCTACTCGACGATCATGGGACTTGCATGGTTCTTTGCCCTTTCATTGTGGCCCCCCTTTCCCACTTCTCACAGGCATTATTATTATTTTTTGTTGCTGTTACAACTAGCTTTAGCACATTGTGTCATTGTGGCCTCAGGATCCCTTGACAGATACATCCACAATGTGGCTCTTCATCTATATTTTGTAAGCCATGTGTTTTTTGGATGAATATGATTGCAGCTTTTGAGGGTTGCTGCATGGTCCTCCTTACTGGTGAAATGGCATTTTGGATCATGACTTTACGTTAAAAAATGGTAATTTGGTTATGCATGTGATCTCATCTTACCTGGACCCTGCATATATTGGGCATAAACTGAACCAAGCCCCTCACTAGAACATGGGGTTTTAGGAGTAGATGGCAGTGTTTTAGGGGTAGACGGCAGAGTTTTAGGGGGTGATCATTGTTTTCCAAATTGACAATTTCATTGCATGCAGGCCTGTAAAAAAAATAAGGTCAAGGTTGGTTGATGTGATTCTGGTTGATGATTTACAAGTCTACAACTACTGTGATATAGAGAAAGGTTGTATTAACAGGATACATCATTTGATTGGTCATGCATTTATCAGATATTCATTCCTTGGTTAAAGTGGTGATTCCATGGCAATATGTTTCGGTTTAAGAAAAAATCAGCATGGTTATCCTTTTTTTTGCTAAGCTGCTTTTCTGATTAGCACTGAATTTATTAGCGAACCCACTGTGCTGATTAGATGCTAAATGTGTGTGCATGCTCCAACACCCCGTCAACTTCAATTTTGCCAAATTGTATGGTATTCATTATTCATTAAAATTTTATGGTTAAAGCCTTTATATTTAAAAAGTAATTCTAAATAAGGTCCTGATTGCAAAAGGGCCTTACAACAGGGTTTTCCGCAAAGGGTAAACATGAGGATTTTTTGCTTTAAAGTTTATCTTGGAATGGAAAAGTCGCAGTCGGATGAAATACTAAAGAAAAAATCTATAGAAGTTCAGTCCAGTTTTTAATTAGTGCTTTCTTCCATCTTTTTATATTAGCGCCCTTATTTGAAATGGATTCACTTTAATTGTGGTATGGTGGTTTAGTGGCAAGGCAACCCGTTATTTTATCCTTATATTTTAAGTCAAAATCATTGATGAGATTGTTTAAAGATAATTATGTGTCCTAATAATTGCATTTCAACGTTTAAGATTCATTGCTTGGTTAGTACTTAACAGTTAAGAAGTTGCGACATTAATTGTTACCCTTGTTCAAGGGTCAGGTCCCAGAATGAAGCACTGTTGATTTAAAGGAAATTTTGTAAGAAACTGTCGGAGTTTTTCTTAAACCACCATTTTTTGTTTGGACTTCAATAAACGGATTTTTTATAGTCTTAGTTAATAGGCCTTTTATCCAATTGATTAATTGAAAATTTTGCTGAAGTTGTCTCAGTCTTTTTAAGCCCGAAATTCCTACGGGGAAAATGCAGGTCTCAAAGCTAAGCCAGTTAAGCAAGCTTGCGCGTGAGAATAACACTGCAAACAAGAGTGTTGAGGCTGACAGACTTCACACCATGTACCTTGCCATGGCTGACGCAAGGGTTGTTCTGATAAAGCTTGCTGACAGATTGCACAACATGATGACATTGGATGCTTTACCACTGCCCAAACAACATCGATTTGCAAAAGAGACTCTGGAGATCTTTGTTCCTATGGCAAATCGGCTTGGAATTTTTAATTGGAAAGAGCAATTAGAAAATCTATGCTTCAAGTACCTCTATCCTGAACAGCACAAGGAGCTGTCCGCTCAACTTTCCAAGTCGTTTGACGAAGCTATGGTTGCCGATGCCAAATGTGAACTTGAAGAAGTTCTCAAGGCAGAGGGAGTTTGTTATCATGTACTACATGGAAGGCACAAGAGTCTGTACAGCATTTACTCCAAGATGCTAAAGCATGCTCTCTCTCTCTCTCTCACACACACACACACAAACACATACAATATGGCTAGTTTGATGAATTGAATATTATCTTGCGCAGAAAGAATACAAGCATGAGTGAAATCCATGACATAAATGGGCTAAGACTAATTGTAGAAAACGAAGATGATTGTTACCGAGCTCTAGATATTGTTCATAAGTTGTGGACCAGGGTCCCAGGAAGGCACAAGGACTACATTGCACATCAAAAATTCAACGGGTATGTTGCTGCTGCATGTTTACATTCCTTCGATTCGAAGCTGTGTACATATCCTCAACTATTTCCTCATCTCAGGTACCAGTCTTTGCACACTGTTGTACGGTGCAAAGACATGCACCCCTTGGAGGTTCAAATTCGAACAAAGGAGATGCATAGGCACGCAGAATTTGGATTCGCTGCACACTGGCGATACAAGGAAGGTCTGTGCAGGCATTCCTCATATGTGCTTCAAGTGGTGGAATGGGCCAGATGGGTTCTTACTTGGCAGTGTGAAACCATGTTCAAAGATTGCCACGTGTCTTTCCATGATACGGTTTCGACAAGGCTGCCGTGTTCTTTTCCCTTCCATTCAGAGGACTGCCCATATAACTATAGACCCCAGAATGACGAGGACCCGATCTTTGTCATATTACTTGAAAACGATATGGTATAGTTCCTCCAACCACGGTCATTTTTTTACTCATTTGCTTCATCAAAGTTCCAACTTGGTCCATGGTGAAGTAGAATGCAAATTATAAAGATTTCCATATCGTTCCGATAAAAAAAAGATTTCCTTATCGTGTTGGGAATCGTTGGTCGAAGTGCTTTTAGCCTCCCCTTGGGTTACTTCACGTCATATTATTCCACTTAATCACAGTACCACCGAGTAAATGTTAATGAATCCCAAAGTGAACAATAGATTTTGATAAGCTGGCTCCGTTTCTATATACTTCTTATGTCATATTCCTCTCCATGATGAAAAAAGCTCATTGACAACAAAATTCAAAACCAACCGTTCATAGCTTCTACAAGCTGCATTGCATCCAGCCTATGATACTTTCACGATGCTCACACATACCCTCAGATAAACCTGTCTGTGCTGAAATTTTCTTGCTATGTTTGAATGCAACTGCACGAGTAGTTGCTAGTTTTAGCTCATTAGCCTGATCTTGCTTCACTGATCTTCAATGCTTCATTCGTTCTGACTGAGCTACCATTAGGGTTTCTTTCTGCTGCTGACATATGCTGTATTAATTTCAGATGGCCGTGCAAGAGTTTCCTGCGAACTCGACTCTTTCAGATTTGATGGAAAGGGTTGGCCCTGGCACTGCGCATTGGACGACTCATGGCTTTCCACTGAAGGAAGAGTTGAGACCAAGAGTGAACAGCTTGCCAGCAGAGGACCTTGATTAGAAACTTAAGATGGGCGATGTTATCGAGCTTACGCCAGCAATACCTGATAAAGCCTTGACCGAATACAGGGAGGAGATTCAGAGAATGTTCGAGCGTGGCATGGCTGTCTCGACCGCGGACTATTGGTGACTAATCTGGGTGGCATAGTTTTCAAAGCCTCCTTACCCATACTGATACCAGTCAAGATGTATGTACGTAATGCATGTCTGTATTTATGTATATATGCATAATTAAAAATTATGTATAGGGATCTGGAAAACTACTTGCCTTGTTATGTGAAAGGCCTAACTCGTCGATGTTTCATGGACTCAGCGGGGATAAAATGATACGCATTTTCACTGCTTCGATTGGAAATTTTAGGCTTCTTTGTTGCTATCTATTGGTATTGCTTCATTTGCCTAAGGTGTAAGGACACCACCCAAAAACACTTGCTTCTGCAGGAGCAGGGATTCAAGTCCTTTAGAAACGTTTCAGCTGTTCAATAGATTTAGCAAACTAACCTCTTAATCCCACACGGGAAACAACGTTTGAGATTGTAGAAGTTTGTTTATATTCTCGTATTTTTTATCTATTTATCTTTTCGTTGTCTACCTTATGTAATTTGCCCATAGGTCTTTCCCTATATAAGAGAGCCTAGGGCTCATGTAATAAAGAGAGCAGCTTTGCCATATTTTATAACCTTCAACACAGTGATCGAGATCCCCACTACAGGCGCCTTCAAAGGTCTTGCGCCTATTGTGAAGATGGATGGATCCAACTATGAGTTATGGCCATGCAGTTCATGAGCCTAATGAAGTCGATGGGTGAGAAACATATTCTTACCGAGGATGAGCCAGAGGAGAAAACAGGGATATATGCCTCATGGGAGGCTGATGACGCATATGCTCAGGTCTGGTTGTCTGGTACCCTAATTCCAGACATTGCTAATGATGTCTTGCATCAACCTACCGCCAAAGCCATGTGGGACATTCTTGTCGCCACATATTCACAAGCCAAGAATGAGACAAAGATCCTACAACTCCAGCATGACATCTTCACGATAAAGCAGCATGGTCGACCCCTGCATGCTCACCATACTGCATTGAGGGGAATGTTTGAGAGGCTTCACAGTTTCATGCCTCTCACGGCTACTCCAGAATAATTGAAGACATATCAGAATGCAACGATGGTGGGAGTCTTTCTAGCCTCTCTTGATTCACAGTATGAGGCGGCTTCTTCTTAGATTCTGGCAGATGCTACCATTCCTCCAATGGAGGAGGCCTTTCGGCGATTGAGCCGAATCAATATCTCAAGCTCTACTACTGTGCCAAATTCCTCTGCTATGGCAACCTGTAGAGGAAGAGGTAATTCATCTCAGTTCCGTGGACGAGGACCACGTGGTAGGGTTGGCCGTGGTCGTGGATTACAATGCACTTATTGTCATCGGATTGGTCATACATAAGGCACATGCTATTCTAAGCATGGTTTCCCAGCATCTGCTCGTGCAACAGAACAGATACAACATCAGGGTGCTCCTCCAGCTTCGGATTCACGATATGATGACCTAGTGTCTCATCTACGTGGTATCATGCCACCAGCCAGTACTCCTCCACCAATTTCAGAGAGCAGCTTGGACGTTGCTGCTACTGCAGAAGCTAGTTCCTCAGGTAGTGCTCATACTTCTGCTTTCTACCAAGGGTCACGTACCTCAGAATGGATTGTAGATTCAGGTGCCACACATCATTTTGTGGAGATAGACACCAACTCACATCATACAGGGAACTTTCCCCAGGAAGGGCCGTCGTCATAGCAGATGGGACTTATTCTCCCATTACAGGATAGGGACAGATCACCTTAACACCTTCCATGTAGTTGCAGAATGTGCTCCATGTTCCTAATTTCTCAATGAACTTACTGTCAATTAGCCAGATTATTAAGGATGTACATTGTCGAGCGATATTTGACCCATCATCTCTTGTGTTTCAGGACATTCTCACGGGCAACGTGATTGGACATTGATGTGAGCAATGTTCACTAAATCGGCCGCACGAGCCGCATATGCGGCCGCATATGCCCGTGCGGCGTGGAGACCGCACCGATTACTTGAATCAGTGCATTATGCGCTCTCCCCACATATGCGGCCCGCGTATGCCCCACATATGCCCGTATATCCTGCATATGCCCCGCATACTGCTCCAGCAGCTCCAACTTTTCAATCTTCTCACTCAGGTCCTTAATTCTGTAATTCTTCCTCTTCATTCAATTGTTAGAGTATGACACGCATTTATATACAGATGCAATGCATTATACCATTATGTATATGCAATGTTTTATATTTTTCTCATGTATTATTTTCACGAGTATATGCAATGTATCGTCGAATGTTTTTTATATATGTCGAATGAGGTTTTGCTCATGTAGTGCAAGTATGTGTATTGAAGTTTTGTTATTACGAATCATATAATGTGAAGTTTTTAGGGTAAATGTTTTTTTGTGATTAATTATGAGGCAATTAAAAGTATATATTGATGAAGCTCCATTTCATCACCTTTATTCTATCATTTTGGCCTTAAAAACCCCAGCAAATGCATGTAAATAACATCAATTTGTACATAATAGCATTCATTATTCATTGTATTAATTGTACATTAAATAAGGTTTTTAATACCAAAATTATAGAATAAAGAGAAGAAAAGAAAAAGGAGTAAAATATTGCAAATATTTTATGACCCGAACCCCGAGACCAAGGCCATCATGGAATTGATCGACAAGGAATAAAGTAGGGGGAGATAAGGGCCAACAATACAATAAATACCTCATTTATTCATGCATTTATTTATGCATTTTTTGACACCTATTTTGTATATAATTATTTGTTCATCAAACAAAAATATTTTGTACATGAAATTGTAGATAATAATGTAAATAAAAATACAAAATTGAGTTTGTACAAAAATGGTACACAGTGTACATTTTACACACAGAATAAAAAGCCAAAATCTCAACTTCACAGACCCATATCTTGCAAATAAAAACTCAAAATCACCCAAAATCACCTTTAATTGTATATAGCTTTCCAAGAACTATTTAATAAATTTGGTTTCATAATTTTTGGAGCCCATCTGTTAACGTTAGGTTTTTGGCCCCTATTGTACAGTTTACCCGAATAAAATATTCAATTTATTCTTCATTCATTATTTCTACAAACTTATATTTTTAGAATTTTGTAAATAATGTATAGAATACATGTACACATTAAAATTAAAAGAAAACCAAAAATAATTTGTAAAATAAAATACGTCTATGAAATACATAGACAAAATACCTATGCTACCTATATGTATATAAATAAAAAGGGATTTTATTCTTTTATTCTTTATTCATTTATATTTTTACAATAATGTAAATATTACATATAATCTCTTAGAAATACAAATCCAAAATAAAAACAAATAAAATACATTAAAAAATAAAGTATACATAATATATAGGTAAAATACCCATAAGTCTAACTACATATACATATACCTATTTATTTAAAAAATGTAAATAACCTCATAAAAATTAAATAAAATATATTTATACTCATAAAAATAAGTTATAAATTTATAAAATAAGAAAATAAATAATAAAAGACAAATGAACAAAATAAAAATAAATACATATAAATATACTTATAAATACATTATTAAAATAAAAGCATAATAAAATACATGAAAAAAATAAATAAAAATCATAAATAAATACTACATTATTTAATAAACATTTTTTATTTAATAAGCAAAATCTAATTAATTCATTTATTATGTTAAATAAATAAGTCAAGATCTGGTCGAGGTGGACTAATCAGAGGCCAGGGAATGTTGACCTCCGGTCAACTCTCCCCTGCGCCTCTGACTCCCGTCAGAACTGTCAACCCCCGAGATTCTTGCATTTTTCCCGCGCGTTTCAGTGATCCATCGCCTTCGATCCCTTCACGGAACTTTCTCCCAGAACCATCATGATTCCCGCCGCTCATTTGGATTGTCTGTACATAGCATAGATTCGTTGATATTCGCCGGTCAATAAGGGCCCCCAACTCTGTTTATAAACAAATCCGTCTTCTCCTCCGCACCTTTTTGGCCATTTCCCGAGCCCTAGAGCCCACACCTTCGGTCTAGCGTGCATCCAGGTGACAGCTGGAGGTCCCCTGGAGGTTGTGGAGGCTCGCTCACGGAGGAAGGAGATGCGCCCGCGGCGGCGCTCCGGCAGCCGTCCTGCTCCGTGGCCCTTCGGCCAAGTCGAGTCTGCGCATTTATGATTTTTAGGTAGGTTTTCGTTCCTGCATTTAATTCATGTCTTTTATTTTGCATTTAGATTATTCGAGTAGCGTAGATTAGTTAATTCGAAGTTCGCCGGAGCTCAGATCCGGCGACTTCACCACTGTACCCTCGTTGTTTTCTGACCATCATTTCACCATCATTTCCTTCCCTACCGCCTTCTCCACCTCCCAGCTACCTCTGTCCAACCAGATCTGGTCCAGATCTGTGAATCAAAGCTTCATCTCTGCCGCTCGTCGGAGGCTTCGCTACTTCGCTAATTTTAGCGCTAGCAGCTTCAAACCCCGGGTCGAGGAGAGAGACCTCGAGCCCCTCTACCTTCCTGTGCAGGTTAGGTGCGCCACAAGCACCAGGAGACGATTCCAAGGCCGGCAGAGGTACCTGGAGCCCCATTTCTTCCCCGAGCTCGTGGTGGCGCTCCAGCGTGCCTCCGGCCGATCCAAGCCCTCCAGCAAATAGAGCAACCCCCCAGGAAGCTTTTGGGACCTTCAGGTGCAGCGATGACCGGCGGAGGAGCGAGATCTAGGCGAAATAAGCTCGCCACGGCAAGCTTTCTTCCCTGTTCTTGCACGTCAGCTCCCCGCCGTTGGATGAAGACGAAGGCCCAGGTCGAAGATCAGCTGTCCGATCCCCCAGTGCTCAGACCGTCAGATCACTTTGGAGATCTAATCCTCGCCGTGGATCGCGAACCATCATCGGCTCACGTGGAGGCGCCACGTGGATTAGTGAACGAAGATCAGCCGTTGGATCAAGCGCCTTTGGGGGTAAATTGCAAAACCAACCCCCGTACTTTTTGTATTTAGTTTTTAATGTTGTAAAATAAATATCACGTTGTAAATAAAATGTAATTTTTGCTGAAAGGACCCTGAGGTTCATAGAATTACAAATAGGTCCTTCCGCGCGTCACGTGCAGTCCCACGTGAGGTGCGTGAAATTTGTACTTCAACCCTGGCGGTTTTTGTTAATTGTAAACTAGTCCCAAAACTTTAAATAAATGTTTATTTGTGTAGGTATTTTTGCACCGATGCCCTTGGTACTTATTTTATTTGCAAAAATGCCCCTGCTAGGCTGTTTAATCTTTGTGTCTTTTATCTATTTATTAAAAATACCTATGGTGCTCCAAAAAATTCGGGAAAATTAGAATAGATGCTTCATGTAATGTTGCTTCACGCTCATATTTTATTTTACATTTTTTGCAATTTTCCTAATTACTAAAAATGGAAAAAGAACCCTTTTTGTACTGTTTAAATTAGAAAATACAAAAAAATTATAAAATGCTTTTGAAAAATTCCAAAAAAAATTATATATGGTATATATATATTGAGTCTAGAAATTGAAAAACCCTAAAAATAGATAAAGAAAATATAAAAATTTCAAGAAGCTCAAAAATCCTAAAAAAAATATAACAACCCTTTAAAAATACCAAAAATATGTTTTACTATTTTATAATTATCTATATATTATTATTTATATATTAAAATTAATTTGGGTTATTTTTGGACTTATTTCGTATTTTAAAACCCAAATTATTTGCGGCCTATTTAATTAGTCCCTTATTAGGGACATTTTTGAATTAAAAATACATAAAAATTAGCAAAATTCCAGAAAAATAACATAAAAATTAGAAAGATCCAAAAATCCTAAAATAAAAGTATATTATACTTAATATATTGAGTATATATATGTCTATATATTCGTATACTACATCTCCCTCTCTTCTTATATATATTTCTTTATATATATATATATATTATATAATTCAAAATATAAAAAAATTACAAAATATAAAAACAAAATAAAAATTATGAAAACAAAAAAATATATATATAATCAAAAACCCACAAAAACAATAAGGAATTGGACATGAATCATTGAATTGAATAATTGCACAATCATTTTCACAATACAACCTTTCATCTCCCAGTGTTCGACCTCTACTTGTGCTTACACCTATACACATTTACATGTAGAGTTATAATAAATTTTAACTCCACATTTTTGATATTCATTGCATATATTATTGTGGGTTAATTATTGTTTTATTTTGGATTTTGTGTGATCGACTCAGCGACTAAGTTCCCGCCTTGTGAGGAACTTGAGACCGCCAATTTTTGGAGTAAACAAATGGCGCCGTTGCCGGGGAGGCAACGGATTTTGTATGGTTGATTATTTATTTATTTAATTCTTTGCTCATGTCCATTATATATTTGTTTATTTGACTTCTTATTTGTATTGACATTATTTGATTGACTGATCTGACCCATCTTCTTTCTTTGTCTTTGATGTGAGGGACCGCTAAGCGAAGGAGGACCTTCTAGAAGGACCCATGCACCCAAGCAAGGCGGAGTTGGCTCTTCTACACCAGTCAACAGGAGAGAGCATCAAAGGCAGATGAAGGGGAATTTTTGAAGACAGTCTCTATTTTTACGCATTCTATTCATTTTATTATGTATATTCATGTGAGAGAGAGGCTTAGAAACTTGTAATAATAGAGGACTCTCAGACACTCCGACGCCCGAGGTCCATTGCCCGAGGGATTGTTCCCTTGGGGGCCTCGACGATTTTGACGCTTTTCTTTTTATTTTATTTTTATTATTTTGTGTGAATGAGCCCTAGCTTAGGAATTGCTTGCCGATAGATTAAGGTCCAAACACCCTAATATATTTGCATGTACCTATAGCGCATTTTGGATCTAGTCAAATCTAAACAGTCGGTTCATTTATCTCTTACCCTTGTGCCGTGAGCAAGCCCCATTAAGCGCTACTCCTGAACTCGAGTGTGTCGAGAAGAGGAGGGGTGAGCCAAGACCGGACTCTTAGGTTAAGGATAAGTGACCGACTTGTGGTGCTTCACGATAATAGCAGTTACTATCCTAGGGCGATTTCTTCAGCTTGCGTTCGCATATAGCATAGGTTTCAAATTCTGTTCTGCATTCCGCATGGAGAGAGCTGGGAAGCGTTGTAAGTCTTCTTAATTAGCATGCATCATCGATTTCCGACTTGCATGGCTTTTCCGACCTTCTCCCTCTGTTTTTGCCAATCTAGGATGCTTAATGGAAATTGAAACCTCGTTAGGCACGTGCATTGAAAATACCCAAAAAAGTGATAACCTAAATAAAATCGGTACTGCTAACTCTATTGGACCTAAAAATAAAACGTAATGGATTCCTTGTCTTGGGGAGAGCAACCCCCTCATTGTATGCGTTTTAATTGCTCACGTACACACTAAGGAGTAGAGCTCAAATCCTATCAAACCTCCTAAGTGTTTGTACAACTTTGTGATTCTCACCTAACTCTAAAATCGAAAAGATAAATGATCGTCATCTGACGGTCTTCACTGTGTTGAGTAGGTGAATTGGGGGTTTGCCTTGTGTCTTGTTTGTGACTTGGAGTCCATTGTGCTTTTCTTTCATTATTAGAGTAGTAGGTTCCGTCCGTGTGAGTCATGCATTTTTCATCTTTCAGTCTCTCTACCTCTCTTATACATATACCTCTTCATTTGCATTGAGTCGTGATATTGGCGCTTGAGCTCAATCATTTCTTCGCCAAGTCCATTCATTCCCGACATCTTCTTCACCATCTTCTTCGTATGCACTGTATCATCCCCATCTTCTCTGGTTCGAGGAGAGCCTGCTCTTCGGACCACCATTTTTGACGGTGTTCCCACCCTGTGTGGAACACTCAATTTTGTCTGTGTCCCGATCTTCTCGCCTGCCCTCCTCGTTCCCTCTGTATCACTCTTCTTTCACCCGTGATATTGGCACGCACGCTCAATCAGCTTCTCCACCCCATTGTATACCCTTCTTATCCATCTTCTTCGTGTACCCCGTATCACCTCTCCCTTTTACCCAGGAATGTTGTGCATATTGATGAGGCTCGCATCGAGGATTAGGTATACAGATTATTTGAGTAAGTAGGACCAATGAAGTTGAGGATGCTGAGATTAATATACTACTCTTGGTGGATTCGACTTTGATACGTGCATACAAGCGTATTGAGGATTTTTGTTGATGCATGATCATAGGTGTGATGCATTATTGAGGAATCTTGGTCTCGCACACTGGATTGAGGATGTGATGTACTTCAGTGATTTGAGGATAATATCATGATATTTCTACTGAGCTATCTATTTAGAGGTTTAGGCCCGTCTTGATTTGGATTTTGGATGGACTATCTTGATATATACTTCATGATGACGGTGCCCTGAACCCCCATGATTTCTCATCTTCCTGATTGACCCATCTTTGATCTCCTGACTTTTTGATCCACCCTGGCACTTAGAGGAGTCCTTATGATATGTTGTGCCATCTCAACCAGATTTGATTGACTTGAGGGATGTTTTACGGTTGACCTGATTATTTGCTCCCTCACATGATCTTATGCCCTCTAATGTATTGATGGATTCACACTATTTCGAGGACCTGAGATTTTATGCCAGCATTCCCGCGATTTTCATTGATCTAGCTCGCATACCTCCCCGAGGACCATCTGCGGGAGAATGCGACAATTTCTAGGACTGCGGTTTCATACACTGTTTGGGTCACCATTTTGATGGGACCCGGAACCGAGTCAGATGATATGCTTGATTGGCCTCCCCCTGTGATTGTGTACCCGACTTGTCGGTACATGAGGCCAGCTGTCTGATCGCTCTCCTTGACAGTCCTCGCAAGGACGAGCCTTGATACTACAATTATTCACTTCCTAATTAATAGCTCTCCGAGGGTTATCTACGAGAGGCTATGACACATTTCAGCTCTCTTGGTCTCTTCTGCGGCTAGACGGTCTGCCGTCTACCGAGGCCACATTTTCTGTGGATCCGTCTGATGGATCCGGCTCCTTTGAGCCATTCTCTCTCCTTGACGACCCTCGCGAGGACGAGATGTACTCTGATTATTCACTGTGTAGCTCACATCACTTCCCGAGGACTATCTGCGGAAGGATGTGACACTTTCTTTACGATCAGCTTCTCTCACTTCTGGTGCCCCGATCTGCAGGGCACGAAGCCGATTCATTTGATATGGACAGTTGGTCTCCCTATCTGATTAGGCGCCCGATCTGTTGGGGCATGTGACCGACTTAATCTGACTCCTTTGAGTCTGCTCGCCTTGACTGTCCTCACAAGGTTGAGCTCCTAATATCAGCTATTTCCATGCCTAGCTGGCAGCACGTTCCCCGAGGGTTGTCTGCGGGACGCTGCCACATTCTTCAGACTTTCTAGTCTCTTCTGCTGGTAGCCGATATGTCGCCTACCGAGACCATACCTGATGATCCGTCTGATGGATCACTGATACCTTTTAGTCTGCTTACCTTGACGACCCTCGAAAGGACGAGCCTTCTTCTGATCATTCGACGATTAGCATGTACTACTCTCCGAGGGTTATCTGTGGGAGGGTACATCACTTTCTAGGTACTCGGTTTCATTTTTGGTGTCTCCTGTCTGTTGGAGCACAAAGCCGAGTCTTCTGAGTTGTGTACTTGGTTCCCTCTCTGATTGTGTATCCGATTTGCGGATCACGGGACCAAGTCTTCTGATTATGGTCTGATTCCCGGCTCCTTTGAGTCTGCTCACCTTGACGACCCTCGCAGGGTTGAGCCATGACTTGCGGTATTCGGTGTGTCTCCTGTGATCTTCCGACCTCATGACCACCGAATGCCATGATGTCTCTTGTTCCTTACCTTTCCAAATCTTACTGAGACTCTGAGTGACCGGAGGAATCTGTACTGTTCCTTCTTCCTCCCGGTCTTATAGTATCGGCTCTGTTCCCTCACACTGACCCTAGGAGCCGATTGTCTGTTTCACGCTACCGGTCTCCGCTTTACTTTCTGATCTGTTTGCCCCCGTTAGCCGACACCCACCTGACTGCATATCCGGGTGTTGTTTCACTGTCTGAGTGCGTCACCGTTCTCACAGGGAGACGATGATGCAAGTACAATATTCAATTGTCAGATACCGTCATGTACTTCACCGGTTCTTCACTGCTTGTATATATGCATCTTTTGTGCATTCCTTCTCCCGTATGTTTTGTGTGCCCTAGATCTATCGCCATTGTTCTTTCGTCGTTCAGTTTCGTTACTCCTGTTGTTGCCTATACTTAGGGATATCTTACCCTAAGTATAGGGGGAGTAATGCGTATATTCTCCACGATCTTTTCGTCTATCTGTATATATCTCTCTTTTCTTCGTTTCTTCTTTTCCTTTTCTATCTTCTGTATCTAAATAAAAGGTGTCGCCCCTTTGTGTCAGTTTCCTATACTTAGGATGTACTTTGTCTTAAGTATAGGGGGGTGTACCCCCGATTTGTTAATTCTTTGATCTGTTTATTCCCACCCTTGACCCTCCCTGCTTTGTGTACAGTCTTCTATACTTAGGATTACTGGATACTAAGTATATGGGGGATGGTCAACTTCTATTTCCTTCATCTCTTATTCGTATATTCTTTAGACTTGTCTATACTCAGTACGAGTTATGTCTTCTCTTTGTCTCTCTGACCTATGAGGACATAGCTCATGCTAAGTATAGGGGGGTCGCATATTCTCTGTATATACCTCATCCATAACTCGTACTTTTGTATAGTTATTAATAAATATGGTCGAAAATATGGTATAATTTATTAATTAATAATGCTTCTTATTCCTCGGATTCTTTTTGTATATACTGATTAATAAATCAGGTTAAAAATACTTTTGCAAAATGATTTGAAAAATGGTGTGAACTGTTTGGAAAACTTGTTGTGAAATATTTTCAACCTTTGTAAAAATATTTTGATTGCAAAATTTTTCTATTTGTGTGAAATAAAGGAGTTAAAAACCTATTTGCAAATGATTTTGAAAACATTTTGTAAAAATATTGTGAAAATGTATATATAGTGTTTGCAAAAATCTTTGCAAAATGGCTTTCAAATGTTTGTAAATATTTGCAAAAATTATCTTGTACTATAGTTTTCAAAAGGATTTTCAAATAAATTTGAGGAATAAAAGCATCATCATAATAATAAATAAAATGAATAAAAATAAATCATAAATAAAATACATAAAATTCATTATCAATTGTATATACTCCTAAATAAATCACTTTGTTAAAACTTGTAAAGTCTTGTAAAATAAAGCGGCACGCCCGTGTAGATAGTTGTATATATTTTATTCTTTGAGTACCAAAATTCTTTTATTTGTAAAATATTTGTGTAAAAATTCCTCTCTTTGTTTTCAAATTCTTTGAAAAATTGCTTATTCTTTGCATATTTGTAAATAGCATATGCATAGCATTCATATTCTTTTATTGAGCCTGATGATTGAACTAGTCCAATAAAGTCGAAGATTGGAGCTTGGTTGGACCTTACCGCACCTAACTGCACTGGAACCTTATGGGAACTAGGTTTAAGGTACTTCAGGTCTAGTCAGACTTAATTCTTTGAGAAAGCAGGGCTGGGTTCAAGTCACCTTAGTGGACTAACTAGAACTTTTCGAAACACACGTATGACTCTTGTCGACCGTGACCTAACTTGGACACCTGCACCTTTCACTTGGCTCAACTCAGTTGGAATGGCGAGGGGGTTGGATTTGCCAGTTGATGAATCTGTGATTCATCACATCAAAAGTCAAAAATAGAGCCTTGTTCCCGAGAAAATAGAGGCATATTTCCCTTTATCTTGCATAAATAGCATTCATGCATGCATCCATAATTCATGCATTTTAGGAGCTCATCTGCATTTAAATAAGAAGCCAAAAATCACCTGTAAAAGACCTCTTCATCAAATAACTCCTTCTCTATAATATATGTATATACTCCTTAAGAATATAGGGAAGAAAGCCACAAATCACCCTTGTAAAAGAGCCTAAATACCCTGAGCACCCTTGTACATTAAAACACACATAAAGCCCGCATACAAACTCCTACTTAGGTCTACTCACTCTTAGAATACTACATATCAAAAGACCTTCAAAATGAGACTAATTTCATTGAAATTGGAGCTTGTATGAGGAACTTGGGTTTTTGGGTCATTTTGTATACTACATATGTATATTTATGTAACTTTGTATTTATGTATCATATTTGACCTCATCTCCGTCTTTGGTCAACATGAAACTTGTAGATCTCATCAAGATCTACAACTTTCATGTTTTGAGTTTTTCCAAATTCGGCCTCCTCCTCTTTCTACACGTGTCTTTCCCTTCGACCACTCACAGCAGGCCACGTGGCGCCCTCTGATTGCGCCACGCGGCCCGCTGCCCTTTGTCTGCTCCGCCCGCGCCCTCCACCGTTGGATCGCACCTCAGATCCAACGGCCCAGGCCTGACCACGTCCGCTCTCTTCTACAGCCATCAGATCCACCCCGCATTCCATCTGGACCGTTCCTTAGCGCCGCATCCTCAACGAGCCACGTGGCGACCTCTAGGCCGCCCGATCGCGCCCCCGATCCCTTCATCACAACCGCTCGTCTTCCAGCGGATCGTGACCCTCAGATCAATCACCTAGACCCGATCCTAGCCGCCCGCTCGCACTTCGCCCGCGTCACGCCACGTGTCACCCTCATAGCCCTTCATCTGGGCACTCCAGATCTAATCTCACCCGCCCGCTTCGCGCCTCCATCTGGCCGTTGGATCACAAGATCCAACGGCCAGGACTTCGTCCCCTACCTCGGGCAGCCCCTCTCTCCCACGATCTCCGCCTTGCGGGAGGGGCCGCCCCTTTCTATTCTCGGCCGCACTCCAGCCCCCCTCGCCGGCCACTGACTCTCCCACGATCTTCCCCACTCTTCCCTCTCCCTCGCCAACACCCTCGAACATCACCATCTCCGCCACACTCGCTCCACCACCTCCATGAAACTCGCCACTCACCCAGCTCTGCCGCCACCTTCGACCTATAAATACACCCTCTCCGACCACATTCAAGCCCATCCGCCACTCCAGGAAAGAACCCCGAGCTCCAAGCTTCCTCTTGGTGACAGCAAGCGGCCGAATTGTTGAGCGACGAAGGACCTTCTTCTCCGGCGAGATCCACGGTGCACAGCCGTGCCGCAGCCGCCCTCCGCGTAGCTGCACGAGCTCGAGGCTTACCGACCTCTGGAGCGACGACCCCTGGAGCTCAAAACCGAGCCCCAAACCCCAGGTAACCTCCTTCATCCCCTCTCCGATCATCCTCTTCTTTTCTTCCGATCTTCTCCGATTTTATTCGCCTTCCACGGACATCTCCACACCTCCTCGACATCCCGACGAGCTCCGCGACGGTGCTAGCATCCTCGCGGGCTTCTCCACTTCGCCATTCACCGCACTTCGACCATCGTCGACTAGCAGCTCCGCCGCTTGTCCGGAGCCACCTCGCCCGATCACCTCAAGCACCCGCAGGCCTCACCGACCACGCCATCCTCTCCACGATCGTATCAGCACGCTTCGGCTATCCACATAACCCTTGCAGGTACCCGATCATCATTGGCCGGAGCTTCATCGGATCCTTCTTCGAGCTTCATCGACCAGGTGCTCCAGCCCTCCTCCAGCCAATCCGAGACCACCGGAGGCTTCGCCGTCCTCATCCGCTGCTTCCGAGCTAGCTGGGAGCTGACAGAGCTCACTGACGGAGCTCAGCGAGGCAGGCGGAGGTCAGCCCCCTTCACCGGAGCACAGGCCCCTCCTCCGCAGGCGGCGGAGGAGCGTTGAAGGAGAAACAGCAGCCACCGTTCGATCTTCTGATCGAACGGCCCTCGTCCCGCCACGCGTCTCTTCACCGCCTTCGTCCTCGACCGTCGATCGCACCAAGGATCGGACGCTCCACCCGCTGCCACGCGTCTTCACCTACCACCCTTGGATCCATCCAGATCCAAGGGCCCTCAGGCCGCCACGTCGCCCGATCCGAGCCTCGGCACCCAAGCCTAGGCTCGGGTCCCCCGAAGCAGATCCGAGGCTAACCCGAGCCTCCAGAAGCCCCGACCCTCGATCCGAGCCTCCGACGCCTCCGAGCCTAGGCCGCCCCACGTGAGGAGCACGTGCGGCCTGGGTAAATTGCACCGACACCCCTGGAGGTTTCCAAAATTGCAGAAAGGTCCCTGTGAAGCAGACATCACGTGAGGCGCACGTGATTCGTGGAGAATTTGCATTCAAGTCCTGCATAGTCTTGGTAATTGCACTTTAGTCCCTGTCAGCATGTTTATTTCTTGAACATTTATTTTTCAGTATTGCATTTAGACCCCTATGTTTGCACGTGTCCATAGCATGCATTTTTGATTATTTTTGAATTTTAAAAGTTGCATATTGTTGAGAACTTTGTCCTCTACCTGTTAGCACACGTGTTGTATTTTTGTTGGTTTTCTTGATTTATTAATGAATTAATTGGTTGATTTGAGTCATATTTTGCCCAGAGATGCCATTTGATTTTTAGTAAATTATCTGTGCCTTCAAAAATCACCAAAAAAATCACAGTAGCTTAAGGACATTGTTTTTAACATCCCATAAAAATTTCACATCATTTGCACGCATAACGAGGCCTGAATAAATAGTTTAGTGATTTCCTTTGATTAATTTTAATTAATTCATTTCACAACATTTTTTTAGTTCTGTCAATTTTCCTAGGTTCCTGATCATTAGACCTTCCTAGGATAATTTTAGTTCCGAGAAATATTGTGTTTTGATATTTATTAAAAATTAAACATTGAAAATCACACTGTTTGTTTAGTTAATTCATAGAATATTCATTTTGAGTCAAAAAATTCCAAAAAAATTAGTGTAGGTCATTTTCATCATAAGCAACCTTCTGGCCAATTTTCATAATTTTTGGACTGAATTTGATATATCAATTAAATCTAACTTGAAATTGGCTAAGGATTGTCTGCATTGTCTACATAGTAATTAAAAAGACCAAAAAAAAAAAAAAAATCGTTCCCCGAATCTCGAGCACTTGTGAATTGATGTAATCAACCTAAGGAGACAGATGCCTCCCTGAGATCGACCTTGGACTTCACCAAGTAAAAAAAAACTACATCACTTAACATTAATAGCTAAGTGATTTTTGATTAATCCCTCGTATCCGACTGCAACGAATATCATTAATTGATTTGGACATTAATTTGACCGGATTAACTAAGGGTGCGGGAGGCTTATCAAAATGGCGCCGTTGCCGGGGAGGCACGGCTTAGGTTAATTTACATCACATTTTGAGTGTTTGATTTTCTAACCCCCGGGTAGTCTGACCCCCGGTTGTTCTTGTAATTATTTCTCTCATTTATTTTTGCTTTATTTTATTTTTGTGTCACTCTCTGACCTTATCTTAATTTTTGTGCGAGGAACGCGAGGAGTCGGCGACGCTTCGAAGACTTAGCACTTAGATTGTGTGAGAGAAAGAGAGGCCTTGTAATTTTCATTTTATTTTATTTCTTTTGCATCGTTTCCAGCGGTTCCCGTTTGGGTTCTCGCGCGTGTAAAAATAGTGGAAACCGTGTCCCGTGTGCTGTGTGGTTGATTGGTAACTTAGCTTGCACTAGCGGCTCCTCGAGCCAATCTAGGACTTGTTTGTGCTCGTAATCAATAGGACCACACAACACATTTAAAAGACGCACTTAGACCGCAGGACTTAGTTCAAATCAATCTGTTCTTCACGCTAATAGAACTGCCTGTCTAGGAGCGGCTTTTATCGCCTGCATTTGCATATAGGATAGAGTTTTCAATTCTGTATAGCATCCTGCATCGACAAGCGAAGGGATCACTGTAAGTATTCTCTACTTAGCATACGCATCATAGATTTTAACTTGCATCGGCTTTTCTCGATTTCCCCCTCTGATTTTCTCACTTAATTAAAGGAAATTGGGACTGTCCGATAGGCGTGCTTTGTGGTGATTAAATTTCAGTGATAACCTACTTTAAAACTGGGACTGCTAACAGTATTGACAATAAAAAGGGAATAAAACTGAAAATTGTTTGCGGGAGAGTAACCCCGACCTTGTTTTCAGGCTGAGTGAGGGTACCTGAGTGTGTGTGAACACCCTAAGGTAGAGCCCAAATCCCCGTCTTCCATATCATCGTTCTGACTGATCCTAGCAAATATCACAAGCCGGATACTTTCAGATTCTTTGACTAGTACCAAGTAGCCTCCGCCTGTCTCAGGTAGATAGGGGCGAAATTGCGGTACTTCGCGACAAGCTGCCAGTAACCCCCCGGGGTGAAGTTCCGGCCTTGTCAGCCTCCGCCTGCTTGCAGGTAGATAGGGGCGTGGTCACTGAATCCCTCGGCTTGGGATAGGAGCGAAGAAAGGAAGGAGCGGCGGTATCTTAGACGACAGGATAAACAGGGAAGACGCATCCGGCTCTGAGCCGACTTCCCTCTAGGCCGCGTAATCCTTGCTAGATTTGCTTGAAATTCACACTTAAAAATTACAAGATAAATTGGACTCAATTTGAGTCCTTCACTGTGTTGAGTGTGAAAACCAGGGTCTTGGATTGTTCTTCTTGCTTGCTTCAGGTAGGAGTAAAATCCTATCTTCTTCTCGCTTATCAAGATGAGTCAATGGGGAGATCTCGACACACAATTCACTGATCCCTCTATGAGTCCCCCAGATAACTCGTCTTTTTCGGTCCAAACGCACTTTGGACCACCCAGGACTCATGACCCTCTTGAGTCCTGGTTCCCTCCTGCTCAGGGTGGTTACCCTCAAACCAACCCTTTTATCTCCTCTGAGAGTACCGAGGAAGACCATTGCCTCGGTAATCCATTCCTTGATTTACCCTCTAACACCGGACCTATTTTCCATATCCCAGAACTGGAGGGAGAAATGCCGCCAAGGATGCCGCCCGACGAGGACCAGATGAGACAGATCCGTAGACGTCTGGCAGAAGCTGAACAGAAGAATGCCGATCTCACTGCACGAATGGGGCAGATTATAGTAGCAGAAGGAATCGACCGGCCAATGGTCGATACATATAACCCGGCGGAGAACGAGATCCAGAATTGGCTAGCACCTGCAGTTCCCGACCAGGCATTCGAGCTGAAGCCCCACTTCCTTAGCCTGCTGCCGAAGTTCAACGGAAACCTCAGCGAAGAGCCGTACACCTTCCTCCGTGACTTCGAACTAGTCTGTAATAATCTGAGCCATCCCAATGTTGGCCAAGACTATATCAGACTGAAAGCCACCCCTTTTGCCTTAGGAGATAAGGCTGCACATTGGCTGAAGAACCTAGGGGTGGTTTGTACTACCTGGATGCAGTTCAAGGACCTCTTCCTGAAGAAGTTCTACCCACTCAGTAGAACCAATCAGATGCGTACGAAGATTGCCAGCTTCGCCCAAGGACCCTGCGAACCGTTCCACGAGGCGTGGGACAGGTTCAATGATTTAGTGCAGAAATGCCCATGCCACGGCATTTCAAAGGCGATCCTAGTCCAGACCTTGTTCTGCGGCTTAACCCCAGAGATGCAGGGGTTAGTCAGCGCCGCCTGCGGAGGAAGCTATCTGAACAAGAACGAACACGCCGTATGGAAGATCCTGGAGCAGATGGCAGAAACCGGCAGGTCACAGGCCACAAGGGCCTATCAGTTGTCTCCCTCGATTCTATCCAACGAGACAACTAAAAGGACTGTTGCTGATCTGACAGAGGACCTCATCCCCAGCATGGGGATGATTGCAGACAAGCTCACCATGGTCGAACAGATCCACAAGCGAGTCGCGGAGATGGAGTCTCTTTCGAGCCTTCCCAAGAAGGTGGAGGAACTCTCTGAAAAGGTAGCCAAGATGAAGCTACCCACCCCTTCTGCACCACCTGTACCTGTACATCGAGTTCATCTTGTACAGGAACAGGCACCGGGGTCTCAAAGCAGCTGGGATCAGACTTACACCCAGCAGAACCATCAAGCACCCCCACCAGTTGAGACAGCATACGAGGAGCCTCCGCCCGTCTACGAGATCAACGGGCTCTGGTATAGCCGTGACCCACTAGTCCGGCAAATTGAGATGGGGAAGGATCAGGCACACCGCCCAACCCCAGTATACCAGGAGACCAGACCCGTCACAATCCCGCGATACCAGTCCAGGCCAGACCAGGGGTACCAGCCGCAGCAGCGAACCTACCAGCAGGGGCCAGCACCACCCCATCAGCAGCAGTATCGGCACGGCCAGCAGGGCCAGTTCAGGACGGCATCCACGCAGCAGCCAGCCCAGCCCACCGAGTTGGAGTCCCTCACCTTGGCGATCCAGACCCTGTCTGATAGGGTCCAGCAGATGCAGAACGATTACTTGGACATGAGAACCGACATCAATCGGGTCTCTCGTGCTCAAGACCAACAAACGGCGCCAAGGACTCCACTTCCCGCACAGGTTCAGGCCAACCCGAACAGCATACACCAAGGCCAGAACCGACCTAGAGATCAGGTAGACTATTCAGATAATTATTTATCTGAACATGAGATCCTTTCGTATGATAATGTTAACCATATGTCCCTCAGGAGCGGAAGGACCGTGACCATACCTGATCGGGCACGGGCACAACAGGAAGGAACCTCCGAAGTTCGACCTGAGGAGAATTCGGAGGAGGAGGAAGAGGAGCATCACCACCACCACCGCAAGCAGAAGAAGAGGACATCTGAGTCCTCGAAGCAGCACCCCCGCATCCACCTGGAGTCCGACGGCACCGATGAGCCCGCACCTCCATCTGAGGAGGACCAGTCAGAAGAAGCGGAAGACGCATCACCGGTTTCGCCCAAGCATTTTCCCTTTCGTCAGAGTCAGCATCAGAGTCTGTACAAAAGTCCGAGTCAGAGTCCTGTCCAGAACTCAGTTTCAGTTTCTAATGAAAATATTTCAGTTCCAGATCCTGAGTTAATAATCCCTTTCCCCCAAGCTCTTAAGGGTGGGAAGAAGAAAAACACAAAAATCCAAAAAGATGACCCTGAGATGGCTGAATTTTGTAACAAACATATCAAGGTCACAATCCCTTTCGACAAGTTCGTGGAAATGACCCCTGCATTCCAGAAATACCTTAAGGTGCGATGCACACCTACTAGGGTTAGCAGGAAGACCAAAAGCCGTGTTGAGAAACACGTTCTATCAGTAGCCACGACTTGTGCAATAAAGAACTCGTTTCCTCGGAAACGAAGAGACATGGGTGCACACTATGTAGTGAGTCATGTTGATGACATCGCGTTTGCACGCACTCTCCTTGACAATGGTTCCTCGATCAATTTGATGCCCACAGCCCTCTATGAGCGGCTTGATCTCGGACCTCTTAGGAAATCTAGAGCTATTCTGCAGTTTGCAGATAAATCCACTAAGAGGTCCCAAGGAGAATTAAGGAACATTGTGATCAAAGTCGAGGGTCAGGAATACCTGGTGGACTTCACTGTCCTTGATATGGAGACCCCTCGTAATTGGAGAGATTCCCAGATTATCTTGGGTAGGCCCTTCCTTAGAACAGCAGGGGCCTTATTCGATTATAAGAATGGGAAGATTCAGTTCCAAACTCCAGGCGGAGATGAGGAACTAGAGATGAAGCAGACCAGATGGCAGAGACCGGACTCCGAATCCAGCACCGAGTACTCTTCGATCGAAACAGACAGTGCACATGTAGACTTAGTTGGGCCATGGAGACAGAACCCAGCCAGCACCGATATGTCCATCTCCTTTGAAGATGATCCAGTACATGAGTCAGTCTGCGAGATCATTAGGAACGAGTACAGCTCTGAGCCTGCATCACCCTACATCTTCGATGACATAGAGGCCCAAGAGGGCCTGTCAGTCCTTACATCCTTAGGACAATCGGAAGATGAGGAAGACGAGTCGGACGAGGCGTTTGCCGATTGCATGGAGACCTTTGACGATCCGACTCCAGAGCCAAGCTTGGTGGCAGCCACTGCAGATCAAGATCCAGCCACTTCCAACACCGAACCAGATCGGATTGAGCCAGACTTCTTAGATGATCATACCATCCCTGAGCTCAAACCCTTACCCACAACCCTTAAGTATGCCTTCCTTGCGGGCGCAGCCAAGAAATTTCCGGTCATTATCAGTTCGCAATTGACCGAGGAGCAGGAATCTCGCTTGCTAGAGATCCTGGAGAAGAACCGCAAGGCAATAGGCTGGAGCATTTCCGATCTCCACGGGATAAATCCCGCTCTGTGTTCGCACCATATATATTTGGAGAATGAAGCCAAACCCTCTCGTGAATTCCAACGTCGGTTGAATCCAAATCTACGAGAGGTTGTCAAGAAAGAGATAGAAAAATGGTGCGACGCGGGTTTTATCTACCCAATCTCCGACTCTAAGTGGGTGGCCCCAATCCATGTTGTCCCGAAAAAGTCGGGAATTCAGACGACCACCAACGAGGACGGAGAGGAGATCGTGACGAGAGTACCCACGTCGTGGCGCGTCTGTGTGGATTACAGACGCCTGAATGCCGCGACGAAGAAGGATCATTTCCCCCTACCGTTCATTGATCAGATCTTAGAGAGACTAGCAGGGAAAGAATTCTTCTGCTTCCTTGATGGGTTCTCGGGCTACAATCAAGTAGCCATAGCTCCAGAGGACCAGGAAAAGACCACGTTCACATGCCCCTTTGGTACCTATGCTTTCAGGCGCATGCCTTTTGGGTTATGCAATGCTCCAGGTACTTTTCAAAGGTGCATGATTGCTGTATTCGCCGAAATGGTCGGCGAATTCCTGGAAGTCTTCATGGATGACTTTTCGGTCCACGGCGACTCTTTTGATTCCTGCCTTAGGAATCTGGACCGAGTCCTTAAAAGATGTTGTGAGGTCAATCTGGTGCTCTCCTGGGAGAAAAGTCACTTTATGGTGACGGAGGGCATAGTGTTGGGGCACGTCATCTCCAAGAGAGGAATGGAGGTTGACCCTGCCAAGGTGGATGTGATCAGACGACTCCAGCCACCAACCAACGTACGGCAGTTGCGGTCGTTCCTCGGGCATGTCGGATTTTATCGGAGGTTCATCAAAGATTTTTCTAAAATTGCCCGACCGCTAACTGAGCTTTTAGGCAAAGACGCGGAGTTTATTGTCGATCACAAGTGTCTTGCGGCCTTTAAGCTATTACAAGGAATGATTATGGACGCACCCATTTTACAAGCCCCAGATTGGTCTCTCCCTTTTGAGATCATGACGGATGCATCAGATTATGCTGTTGGGGCTGTATTGGGACAAAGAAGAGATGGCGTCCCGTTTGCAATCCACTACGCAAGCAAAGTGCTTGATTCTGCTCAGCGTAACTATACAGTTACCGAAAAGGAAATGCTGGCGGTAGTGTTTGCCTTGGACAAATTCAGATCGCATTTAATCGGATCCAAGGTGACTGTGTTCACAGACCACACGGCACTACGATATTTGATGGAGAAGAAGGACGCGAAGGCGCGTCTTCTTCGTTGGATTCTACTTATCCAGGAATTTGATTTGGACATCCGTGATAAACCTGGAAAGAAGAACGTAGTAGCTGATCATCTCTCTCGTCTCGAAAATATTAATACTTCCGAGGTTTCCCCAATTCGAGACTCCTTCCCTGACGAGTCGATTTTTGTTATCGACTCACTCCCATGGTATGCCAATATCGTGAACTATCTTGTCTCCAAGAAGGTTCCCGAGGATTGGCCCAAGAGCCAAATTGACCGACTAAAGTCGGATGCTAGACACTACCATTGGGAGGATCCGATCCTTTTCTTTGAAGGACCGGATTGCGTCTGGAGACGTTGTATTCCTCAGGAGGAATACCAGAGTGTCCTTTCTTTATGCCATAGCTTAGAGGCAGGAGGACACCACTCCGGGAAGAGGACCGCATGGAAGGTGCTTCAGTGTGGCTTTTACTGGCCGACTCTGTTTCGCGATGCCACCACCTTCGCGAAGTCGTGCCCAGTATGCCAGAGAATGGGAGGAACCGTTGGTTCCAAGGATGAGATGCCGATGCAGCCGGTCATCATTTGTGATGTCTTTGACGCCTGGGGCATCGACTTCATGGGCCCATTCCCTGTCAGCCACGGATTTGAATACATCCTTCTTGCGGTGGATTATCTGTCAAGATGGGTGGAGGCTATCCCGACCCGAGCCGCAGACAGCAGGACTGTCTGCAAGTTTATCAGAGAGCACATAATCTCTAGGTTCGGGATCCCCAAAATGATGATATCAGATGGGGGTAGCCACTTTGTGAATCGGGAGGTGAAGAAACTCCTGAAGGATTACGGCATCGAACACCGTGTCGCTAGTCCTTACCACCCACAAACCAATGGTATGGCTGAGGTGTCAAATAGGGAGGTAAAAACAATACTGCAAAAGCTCGTCCGCCCAGACAGGAAGGACTGGTCTCAGATCTTGGATCAGGTCCTCTGGGCGTATAGGACGGCTTACAAGACACCGTTAGGTACCTCCCCATTCCGAATGGTATTCGGAAAGCCGTGCCATTTGCCCGCAGAGTTAGTGCATAAATCAGAATGGGCAATAAAGAAGGTCAACTGGAACACACACCTGGGCCAAAAACAGAGAGACATGGATCTGAATGAGCTTGTGGAAGTCAGAAACCGCGCATACGACAACAGTGTGGTGTACAAGGACAAGGTGAAGCGTTGGCACGATAGATTTATCAGACGAAAGACCTTTGTTCCTGGACAGAAGGTATGGTTGTTCAATGCCAGGCTGAAGACCTTCCAAGGCAAGCTGAAATCCAAGTGGACGGGACCATTTGTAGTCCGAACGGTGCATGATAGTGGATGTGTCGAGATCTCAGATCTCGCGGATGACGCACCGACATTCCTGGTTAATGGGCAGCTGTTGAAGCACTTCGTTGAATCTAATGAACAGTTAGTCCATGTGGAGGAGATTGTATTCATGCGCGAGACAGATACAGCAGATACATCTCAAGCCGTGCATGAGACCTTGCAGCAATGAACTCCAGCCATCAGCAGCATCTTCAGAAGATTCAGACCGACTCATTTGTACATATATCATCATTCCTGTATATCCTTTCCTCTACCTCCACGATTCTAGTAACCCATCCCCACATCATCGAATCATTATCTCGGACTATACTTAGGATGACCAGATCCTAAGTATAGGGGGAAGGGGTCACCCGAGTCGTTTCACTGTACATTCTCCAGATCACATCGGTCCTCATACGCATTTCTTACCAATACTTAGGCTGACCTAAGCCTAAGTATAGGGGGGACCGATGCCCATATTGTATATTCATCCATTCCCATCTTTCCTCGTCCGCCCCATTTTTGATCTTCTTCTACACTTAGGCCGCCAGAGCCTAAGTATAGAGGGGCAAGACGACTTCTATACTTTCTATTCCTCTTTGGCTCTCCTATGCTTAGCACGAGCTATGTCTTTTTCCTCGCTCTCTGTGCTCTGAGGACATAGCACACGCTAAGTATAGGGGGGCGTGTATATATTACATATATACTTTACCCATAGCTCGTACTTTCGCATATTTTTGTATATATATATTTGCAATAATTATGGGTGGGTAAAAATTGAAAAAAAAAAAATTGTACACTTGTATACTACTTGTAAACCTTTTGTAAAAATTAAAAAAAATTAATAATAAATTAATGTACAAATTATATCAACTAAAGATTGTTGTAAATAATAATAAAAAAAAAAGATTGTTGTATACCAGAAAAATAAAACAAAAAGGCTTCTTATTTACTCTTGCATATTATCTTGCATTTTCAAAAAAAAAAAAAAAAAAAAAAAAAAAAAAAAAAAGTCTTGCATTTCATTCATAGCATGTCATCTGCACATCATCTGCATATCTTGCATATGCAAAGTGAAAAGCTAGTGGGTTCTGAACCAAGTTATGAGTAGATATTGAGGATGGACTTGATTTGACCTTAACCCATCTAATTTCAGAGGGACCTTATAGGAACTGGAATTAAGATTTTTCAGGTCAAGTGACTTAATTCTTTGAGTCCGCAAGTCTATGTTCACATGTCATCTTGATTAGTCTAAGTAGAATATTTCGTGCATACGCAGGATTCTCTTAGATAATGACCTAACTTGGACAAGCACAATGCACGTAGCTCTTCATTGATGAGGTGGTGAGGAGGTAGAATCCTTTAGCTTGGAGTAGCACACGGGTGGAAACATCCGTCCTCCTCTAGGGAGGGTAGTGCATCTCAACCTAGTCTAGTGGTGTTGACATCTAAGGACGGGATGCTGTGGGTTGCAATAATGCTTCAAAAGAGGGATAGTCTACTGGCTCAAGAGGAAAAACTCCTGATGTACATGCTGCACATTGTATATAGTGAAAAAAAAAAAAAAAAAAAAAAATTGCAAGAAAACTCCAAAAAAATCAGACAGGTCCAAGTCAAAGAAAAAAAATTTTTACCTGTCGGAGTACGAAGAAATGCAGCTGGATGACTTGGCTACACTGGTCAGGCATCCCGGGATAGGTGGCTACACTGGCCACCGTCCATTCTTTTCTCTACCCCCTCCTCTTGAGTTGGTCGCACTTGAACTTAGAAGGGAATACCCCGCTCCTCGAGGAAAGAGTTACTGGACCGGGTTATTGAGTTACCTTGTTAGAGGAGGCTGGTTCCGAGTCATTTCTGATGTGGAGAGCTATATCTCACTTACACAGTACAAGTAAGAATCATAGTCATCAGAAATTTGCGTTTGAGGATTTGTTCTGACCTGGCTATTGAGGCGTCTTGAATAGAAGACTTGTGGAACTTGAAGTCTGTTAGCTCTTAAGTTCAGGTCCAAATAAGGTTCCGCCACACAATTAATCCAAAGGTCGAGTCAGGCTCCATTTTTAACTTTTGTTCATGACCTTGGTATGGAACCCAAAATCATTTCACTCTCGCATTTCATTTAGTTGCTCGGGGACGAGCAAGGTTTAAGTATAGGGGGTTGATGAATCTGTGATTCATCACATCAAAAGTCAAAAATAGAGCCTTGTTCCCGAGAAAATAGAGGCATATTTCCCTTTATCTTGCATAAATAGCATTCATGCATGCATCCATAATTCATGCATTTTAGGAGCTCATCTGCATTTAAATAAGAAGCCAAAAATCACCTGTAAAAGACCTCTTCATCAAATAACTCCTTCTCTATAATATATGTATATACTCCTTAAGAATATAGGGAAGAAAGCCACAAATCACCCTTGTAAAAGAGCCTAAATACCCTGAGCACCCTTGTACATTAAAACACACATAAAGCCCGCATACAAACTCCTACTTAGGTCTACTCACTCTTAGAATACTACATATCAAAAGACCTTCAAAATGAGACTAATTTCATTGAAATTGGAGCTTGTATGAGGAACTTGGGTTTTTGGGTCATTTTGTATACTACATATGTATATTTATGTAACTTTGTATTTATGTATCATATTTGACCTCATCTCCGTCTTTGGTCAACATGAAACTTGTAGATCTCATCAAGATCTACAACTTTCATGTTTTGAGTTTTTCCAAATTCGGCCTCCTCCTCTTTCTACACGTGTCTTTCCCTTCGACCACTCACAGCAGGCCACGTGGCGCCCTCTGATTGCGCCACGCGGCCCGCTGCCCTTTGTCTGCTCCGCCCGCGCCCTCCACCGTTGGATCGCACCTCAGATCCAACGGCCCAGGCCTGACCACGTCCGCTCTCTTCTACAGCCATCAGATCCACCCCGCATTCCATCTGGACCGTTCCTTAGCGCCGCATCCTCAACGAGCCACGTGGCGACCTCTAGGCCGCCCGATCGCGCCCCCGATCCCTTCATCACAACCGCTCGTCTTCCAGCGGATCGTGACCCTCAGATCAATCACCTAGACCCGATCCTAGCCGCCCGCTCGCACTTCGCCCGCGTCACGCCACGTGTCACCCTCATAGCCCTTCATCTGGGCACTCCAGATCTAATCTCACCCGCCCGCTTCGCGCCTCCATCTGGCCGTTGGATCACAAGATCCAACGGCCAGGACTTCGTCCCCTACCTCGGGCAGCCCCTCTCTCCCACGATCTCCGCCTTGCGGGAGGGGCCGCCCCTTTCTATTCTCGGCCGCACTCCAGCCCCCCTCGCCGGCCACTGACTCTCCCACGATCTTCCCCACTCTTCCCTCTCCCTCGCCAACACCCTCGAACATCACCATCTCCGCCACACTCGCTCCACCACCTCCATGAAACTCGCCACTCACCCAGCTCTGCCGCCACCTTCGACCTATAAATACACCCTCTCCGACCACATTCAAGCCCATCCGCCACTCCAGGAAAGAACCCCGAGCTCCAAGCTTCCTCTTGGTGACAGCAAGCGGCCGAATTGTTGAGCGACGAAGGACCTTCTTCTCCGGCGAGATCCACGGTGCACAGCCGTGCCGCAGCCGCCCTCCGCGTAGCTGCACGAGCTCGAGGCTTACCGACCTCTGGAGCGACGACCCCTGGAGCTCAAAACCGAGCCCCAAACCCCAGGTAACCTCCTTCATCCCCTCTCCGATCATCCTCTTCTTTTCTTCCGATCTTCTCCGATTTTATTCGCCTTCCACGGACATCTCCACACCTCCTCGACATCCCGACGAGCTCCGCGACGGTGCTAGCATCCTCGCGGGCTTCTCCACTTCGCCATTCACCGCACTTCGACCATCGTCGACTAGCAGCTCCGCCGCTTGTCCGGAGCCACCTCGCCCGATCACCTCAAGCACCCGCAGGCCTCACCGACCACGCCATCCTCTCCACGATCGTATCAGCACGCTTCGGCTATCCACATAACCCTTGCAGGTACCCGATCATCATTGGCCGGAGCTTCATCGGATCCTTCTTCGAGCTTCATCGACCAGGTGCTCCAGCCCTCCTCCAGCCAATCCGAGACCACCGGAGGCTTCGCCGTCCTCATCCGCTGCTTCCGAGCTAGCTGGGAGCTGACAGAGCTCACTGACGGAGCTCAGCGAGGCAGGCGGAGGTCAGCCCCCTTCACCGGAGCACAGGCCCCTCCTCCGCAGGCGGCGGAGGAGCGTTGAAGGAGAAACAGCAGCCACCGTTCGATCTTCTGATCGAACGGCCCTCGTCCCGCCACGCGTCTCTTCACCGCCTTCGTCCTCGACCGTCGATCGCACCAAGGATCGGACGCTCCACCCGCTGCCACGCGTCTTCACCTACCACCCTTGGATCCATCCAGATCCAAGGGCCCTCAGGCCGCCACGTCGCCCGATCCGAGCCTCGGCACCCAAGCCTAGGCTCGGGTCCCCCGAAGCAGATCCGAGGCTAACCCGAGCCTCCAGAAGCCCCGACCCTCGATCCGAGCCTCCGACGCCTCCGAGCCTAGGCCGCCCCACGTGAGGAGCACGTGCGGCCTGGGTAAATTGCACCGACACCCCTGGAGGTTTCCAAAATTGCAGAAAGGTCCCTGTGAAGCAGACATCACGTGAGGCGCACGTGATTCGTGGAGAATTTGCATTCAAGTCCTGCATAGTCTTGGTAATTGCACTTTAGTCCCTGTCAGCATGTTTATTTCTTGAACATTTATTTTTCAGTATTGCATTTAGACCCCTATGTTTGCACGTGTCCATAGCATGCATTTTTGATTATTTTTGAATTTTAAAAGTTGCATATTGTTGAGAACTTTGTCCTCTACCTGTTAGCACACGTGTTGTATTTTTGTTGGTTTTCTTGATTTATTAATGAATTAATTGGTTGATTTGAGTCATATTTTGCCCAGAGATGCCATTTGATTTTTAGTAAATTATCTGTGCCTTCAAAAATCACCAAAAAAATCACAGTAGCTTAAGGACATTGTTTTTAACATCCCATAAAAATTTCACATCATTTGCACGCATAACGAGGCCTGAATAAATAGTTTAGTGATTTCCTTTGATTAATTTTAATTAATTCATTTCACAACATTTTTTTAGTTCTGTCAATTTTCCTAGGTTCCTGATCATTAGACCTTCCTAGGATAATTTTAGTTCCGAGAAATATTGTGTTTTGATATTTATTAAAAATTAAACATTGAAAATCACACTGTTTGTTTAGTTAATTCATAGAATATTCATTTTGAGTCAAAAAATTCCAAAAAAATTAGTGTAGGTCATTTTCATCATAAGCAACCTTCTGGCCAATTTTCATAATTTTTGGACTGAATTTGATATATCAATTAAATCTAACTTGAAATTGGCTAAGGATTGTCTGCATTGTCTACATAGTAATTAAAAAGACCAAAAAAAAAAAAAAAAATCGTTCCCCGAATCTCGAGCACTTGTGAATTGATGTAATCAACCTAAGGAGACAGATGCCTCCCTGAGATCGACCTTGGACTTCACCAAGTAAAAAAAAACTACATCACTTAACATTAATAGCTAAGTGATTTTTGATTAATCCCTCGTATCCGACTGCAACGAATATCATTAATTGATTTGGACATTAATTTGACCGGATTAACTAAGGGTGCGGGAGGCTTATCACCAGTCTGAGACGCACACGGGTGGAAACATTCGTCCTCGTCTAGGGAGGGAAGTGCACCCCAACCTAGTCCAGTTTCAATGAAGTGGAAGGACAGGAGAGTGTGGGTTGCGATAAAGCTTCAAAAGAGGGATAGTCTTCTAGCTCAAGAGGAAAAAGTCCTTATGTAAATGCTGCTGTAAATAGTATGTTGAAAAAAAATAATAATAAAGCGCCTGCCGGAGTATGTATATATGTTGTATAGAAAATAAGCAAGCTTGAGCATCAAAGTTACACCATGTGAGCCTGCAGCTGGATGACTTGACTACATTGGTCTTGCATCCCAGGATAGGTAGCTACACTGGCTACCGTCCATTCTCTTCTTCACCCCCTCCTCTTTAGTTGGATGCTACTTGAACTTAGAAGGGAATACCCCGCTCCTCGACGGTAGAGGGCTGGATTGGGGAATCATTGGGTTGTCATTCTGGAGAAGTCAGTTCCTTTGTTATTTCAGTTGGGAAGATCCACTATCACTTACACTGTACAAGTCGGCTTCATAGTCATAAGGGTTTGCGTATGATGTAGGCTAGTTCTGACCTGGCTATTGAGGTAATTTGAACCAAGTGTTGTGACTCTCGAAGGCTGTTGTGTTTTAAATTTGGTTCCCGACTAGGTTCCACGCACATTTTCACACCAAGGTCTAGCCTGAGCTCCAAACTTTGATTTTGCACAGATGAGTTTAATAATCATGATCAATTCAATTTATTCTTTGAATTCTTTATTTTTGCCTTTTCTTTTCTTCTTATTCTTTGTTCTTTTTGAACTTATTGCATAAGTATTTGCTAGGGACTAGCAAAGGCAAGTATAGGGTGGTGATGAAGCTCCATTTCATCACATTTATTCTATCATTTTGGCCTTAAAAACCCCAGCAAATGCATGTAAATAGCATCAATTTGTACATAATAGCATTCATTATTCATTGTATTAATTGTACATTAAATAAGGTTTTTAATGCCAAAATTATAGAATAAAGAGAAGAAAAGAAAAAGGAGTAAAATATTGCAAATATTTTATGACCCGAACCCCAAGACCAAGGCCAGCATGGAATTGGTCGACAAGGAATAAAGTAGGGGAAGATAAGGGCCAACAATACAATAAATACCTCATTTATTCATGCATTTATTTATTTATTTATTGACACCTATTTTGTATATAATTATTTGTTCATCAAACAAAAATATTTTGTACATGAAAGTTGTAGATAATAATGTAAATAAAAATACAAAATTGAGTTTGTACAAAAATGATACACAGTGTACATTTTATACACAGAATAAAAAGCCAAAATCTCAACTTCATAGACCCATATCTTGCAAATAAAAACTCAAAATCACCCAAAATCACCTTTAATTGTATATATCTTTCCAAAAACTATTTAATAAAATTAGTTTCATAATTTTTGGAGCCCATCTGTGAAAGTTAGGTTTTTGGCCCCTATTGTACAGTTTACCCGAATAAAATATTCAATTTATTCTTCATTCATTATTTCTACAAACTTATATTTTTAGAATTTTGTAAATAATGTATAGAATACATGTACACATTAAAATTAAAAGAAAACCAGAAAGAATTTGTAAAAATAAAATACGTTTATGAAATACATAGACAAAATACCTATGCTACCTATATGTATATAAATAAAAAGGGATTTTATTCTTTTGTTATTTATTCATTTATATTTTTACAATAATGTAAATATTACATATAATCTCTTAAAAATACAAATCCAAAATAAAAACAAATAAAATACATTAAAAAATAAAGTATACATAATATATAGGTAAAATACCTATAAGTCTAACTACATATACATATACCTATTTATTTAAAAAATGTAAATAACCTCATAAAAATTAAATAAAAATATATTTATACTCATAAAAATAAGTTATAAATTTATAAAATAAGAAAATAAAATAATAAAAGGCAAATGAACAAAATAAAAATAAATACATATAAATATACTTATAAATACATTAATAAAATAAAAGCATAATAAAATACATGAAAAAAATAAATAAAAATCATAAATAAAAACTACATTATTTAATAAACATTTTTTATTTAATAAGAAAAATCTAATTAATTCATTTATTACATTAAATAAATAAGTCAAGATCTGGTCGAGGTGGACCAATCAGAGGTCAGGGAATGTTGACCTCCGGTCAACTCCCCGTTGCGCCTCTGACTCCCGTCAGAACTGTCAACCCCCCGAGATTCTTGCATTTTTCCCGCGCGTTTTAGTGATCCATCGCCTTCGATCCCTTCACGGAACTTTCTCCCAGAACCATCATGATTCCCGCCGCTCATTTGGATTGTCTGTACATAGCATAGATTCGTTGATATTCGCCGGTCAATAAGGGCCCCCAACTCTGTTTCTAAATAACTCCGTCTTCTCCTCCACACCTTTTTGGCCATTTCCCAAGCCCTAGAGCCCACACCTTCAGTCTAGCGTGCATCCAGGTGACAGCTGGAGGTCCCCTGGAGGTTGTGGAGGCTCGCGGAGGAAGGAGATGCGCCCGCGGCGGCGCTCCGGCAGCCGTCCTGCTCCTTGGCCCTTCGGCCAAGTCGAGACTGCGCATTTATGATTTTTAGGTAGATTTTCGTTCCTGCATTTAATTCCTGTCTTTTATTTTGCATTTAGATTATTCGAGTAGCGTAGATTAGTTAATTCGAAGTTCGCCGGAGCTCAGCTCCGGCGACTTCACCACTGTACCCTCGTTGTTTTCTGACCATCATTTCACCATCATTTCCTTCCCTACCACCTTCTCCACCTCCCAGCCACCTCTGTCCAACCAGATCTGCTCTAGATCTGCGAATCAAAGCTTTATCTCCGCCGCTCGCCGGAGGCTTCGCCATTTCGCCCATTTTAGCGCTAGCAACTTCAAACCCCGGGTCGAGGAGAGAGACCTCGAGCCCCTCTACCTTCCTGTGCAGGTTAGGTGCGCCACAAGCACCAGGAGACGATTCCAAGGCCGGCAGAGGTACCTGGAGCCCCATTTCTTCCCCGAGCTCGTGGTGGCACTCCAGCGTGCCTCCGGCCGATCCACGCCCTCCAGCAAATAGAGCAACCCCCCAGGAAGCTTTTGGGACCTTCAGGTGCAACGATGACCGGCAGAGGAGCAAGATCTAGGCGGAAGAAGCTCGCCCCGGCAAGCTTTCTTCCCTGTTCTTGCACGACAGCTCCCCGCCGTTGGATGAAGACGAAGGCCCAGGTCAAAGATCAGCCGTCCGATCCCCCAGTGCTCAGACCTTCAGATTACTTTGGAGATCTAATCCTCGCCGTGGATCGCGAACCGTCATCGGCTCACGTGGAGGCGCCACGTGGATTAGTGGACGAAGATCAGTCATCGGATCAAGCGCCTTTGAGGGTAAATTGCAAAACCAACCGCCATACTTTTTGTATTTAATTTTTAATGATGTAAAATAAATATCACGTTGTAAATAAAATGTAGTTTTTGCTGAAAGGACCCTGAGGTTTATAGAATTACAAACAGGTCCTTCCGCGCATCACGTGCAGTCCCACGTGAGGTGCGTGAAATTTGCACTTCAACCCTGGCGGTTTTTGTTAATTGTAAATTAGTCCCAAAACATTAAATAAATGTTTATTTCTGTAGGTATTTTTGCACCGATGCCCCTGGTACTTATTTTTATTTGCAGAAATGCCCCTGCCCGGCTATTTAATCTTTGTGTCTTTTATCTATTTATTAAAAATACCTATGGTGCTCCTAAAAATTCAGAAAAATTAGGATAGATGCTTCATGTAATTTTGCTTTACGCTCATATTTTATTTTACATTTTTTTCATTTTTCCTAATTTCTAAAAATGGAAAAAGATCCCTTTTGTACTGTTTAAATTAGAAAATACAAAAAAAATTATAAAATGCTTTTGAAAAATTCCAAAAAAATATATATGGTATATTTATATATATATTGAGTCCAGAAATTGAAAAACCCTAAAAATAGAAAAAGAAAATATAAAAATTTCAAGAAGCTCCAAAATCCTAAAAAAATATAAAAACCCTTTAAAAATACCAAAAATATGTTTTCCTATTTTATAATTATCTATATATTTTTATTTATGTATTAAAATTAATTTGGGTTATTTTTGGACTTATTTCATATTTTAAAACCCAAATTATTTGCGGCCTATTTAATTAGTCCCTTATTAAGGATATTTTTGAATTAAAAATACATAAAAATTAGCAAAATTCCAGAAAAATAACATAAAAATTAGAAAGATACAAAAAGCCTAAAAAATAGTATATTATACTTAATATATTGAGTATATATATATGTCTATATATTCATATACTACATCTCCCTCTCTTCTTATATATATATTTCTTTATATATATTATATAACTAAAAATATAAAAAATTACAAAATATAAAAACAAAATAAAAATTATGAAAACAAAAATAAAAAATATATAAAATCAAAAACCCACAAAAACAATAAGGAATTGGACATGAATCATTGAACTGAATAATTGGACAATCATTTTCACCATACAACCTTTCGCCTCCCAGTGTTCGACCTCTACTTGTGCTTATACCTATACACATTTACATGTAGAGTTATAATAAATTTTAACTCCACATTTTTGATATTCATTGCATATATTATTGTGGGTTAATTGTTGTTTTATTCCGGATTTTATGTGGTCGACTCAACGACTAAGTTCCCGCCTTGTGAGGAACTTGAGACCGCCGATTTTTGGAGTAAACATATATGCACACCCTTCTAACATGAACCGTTTTTCTTAGATCTTCTTTAACTCCACCTAGATACGTAACTTCAGTGGTAATGTTATTCATAGATATTTTTTATTTTTAAATTAAAAATTAGAAAACTGCTTAGAACCGCATATACCCCGCATACCGCTTAATCAGTATTCGGTGACCAGTCCGAACGCATAAGCATATCGCTTTCTTGAACCTTGGCTGTGAGCAACACAGGCTGTATCGACTGGTCCATACACCTTACGCTGGAGCATCATCCCATTCTACTGGACCTGTCTCTCCTTACTTATGGCATCTGCGCTTTGGTCATCTTTCGTTTCAAAAACTGCGTCAAGTCCTTCCTCAGATCTCATCCCGCTCATCATTTGATTGTGAAGCTTGTCAGTTAGGGAAGCGTCATCGGTCTGTCTTCCCTAGTCGTCAGAATCGGAGCAGTAGCTCTCCTTGTCAGTTTTTTCATATTGATATTTGGGGTCCAAATCGTGTTCCAGATCATCAGGGACACATATTCTATTTAGTTGCTGTGGATGATTTCAGTCGTTTGTCTTGGATTTTTATTCTAAAGAATAAATATTTTTTTTGCATTTTTATTGCATTTTAATATTTACAAAAATTCAAAAACATGTATTTTTAGCGCTGTTTGCATTAGAAAATACATAACAATTAGAAAACATTTTTGAAAAATTCCAAAAAAATTGTATTTTGTGCGTTTTTGCATCTTTTAGTACCGGACCAAAAATCACTAAAAATTTCAAAAGAAAACTCCTAAAAAATTACAAAACACCTAAAATCTTCATAAAAATATTAAAAATTCTACAAAAATCCTAAAAATACAATTTCAGTTTCTGAATTTTCCTATTTTATGGTATTTATTTTAAAATTAATTTGAGGAATTTTGGGCATTGTTTGATATTTTTCATCCTCATTTTAATTTCAGCTAGCAACTTAGTTCCCTGTTTTCTAGTATTTTTACCTTTAAAAATACCAAAGAAATTAGGAAAAATCTAGAAAAATCACAGAAATAATAGAAAAATATAAAATTTACAGAAACATTTTATTCACTGTATTTTGACTATTTTCCCTATTTTTACCTCTCTCTTATTTCTAGTGCATATATATATATATATTCCATATAGATATTGTACCTTTATTAAAGAAAAAGAAAAGACAAAAATACAAAATATAAGAAAGAAAATATAAAATCAGAAAATTAAAAATCAAAATATAAAAATATAAAATAAAAAATTAAATAAAAAATATATAAAATAAAAACCCATAAAAAGTCCCAATTGGCTAAGATTGGCTAAGTAAATCATAAGACATAGGACATTTGACTTACACTTAGTCTGCTTTACTCCTTTGCTTCCTGTGTTCGACCCCTACTTGTTTGTCACTATACATTCGTAGTAGGGTATAATAAATTTTGATCCTTGCTCTTGATTGATTAATTTATTGTGTGGGTTGATTGTTGATAAACGTGAAGGCCTGAGTAGTCGCCTCAGCGATAGTGAGTCTGACCTGTCAGACCATTACTTAGCGGCTCTCGCTTCTCCATTTTTCGGGGGGGGGGGGGGGGGGGGAGGTTCGGAGGCCCACGGTGGGGCCGATGGAGGGGGGGTGGGGTGGTGGCATGCAGTGGGACCTCCGGTGGAGAGGGGGGTGGAAGCCCGTAGTAGGGACTCCGTGGGGAGAGGGGATGGAGGCCCGCAGCGGGGCCTCTGATTAGAAGGGTGAGGGGGCGGGGGCTCGCGGTGGGGCCTCCGAGGGGGAGGGGAGGGAAGTGGAGGCCCAGGGTGGGGTGGGGGGGTGATGGAGGCCAGCGGTGGTGTCTCGAAGGAGGGGAGGAGGTGGAGGCTCGTGGGAGGGGGCGGAGGCTAACAGTGGGGCCTCCGGGGGGAGGGGGTGGAGGCCCACGATGGGGCCTTCCATGGAGGAGAGAGGGGGGGTGGAGGCTTGCGGAGGGGCCTCCAGAGGGGAGGGGGTGTGGAGGCCCGCGGTGATACCTTCGGGAGTAGGGTGTGGAGGCTAATTATCTTTGGATAACAAATTTACATTTACGATGGTAAGGGTGGAGGTAGAATCGCAGGAGGGAGGAAGATTTGTAGATCCGTTTCATATATTTATAATTTTAAGTTTATTTTTTAAACTATTAGGAATGTTTATATATTCATCCACCAAATCTATTTAGCATATCTGTATAAGGTCACTATGAGAATTTCATCTTATGATGACGTTCCACCAACAGGAACATCAGGCTAGGTTTAGTTTTGTTGGACGTTAATTATAACGTCCACACTTGGAATCTCTCGCGACATTGCACTTTAAGCGTCCATATGTGTTAAACATATGTGGACGTTTTTTCATCAAGCGTCGGGCCATATGTTACCAAAAAAAATTCGAATCCTGCCATCACGTCCTTTCGGATTCCTACAGAAATAAACTTGGATCTTTTGGAAACCCTAGCCTTTTGCAACGATGGTTTCTCCTCCCCCCTCTCCCTTTTCTTCCTCCTCCGGTGCTAACGGAAACCCTCGATCATCTAGATGGTTTTCTTCTTCTCGGGGACAACAAAATCGGGCTTTTGGAAGATCAATCTACGGGACGATGGAGGTAAGGCTTTTCTCTACATAAGGCTGTATGTGCATGTTTTAAGAATTTATGGGGCTTCTTTTGCGGGTCGATCTTGGCATTGAGGGGAGGGGGATGGAGGTCGTGTATGAGTTGATCCTCGCATTGAGTACATGTCGATCGAATCTTTTTTTCTTGATTCCAGTACTGTGCTTTTCAAATTACAATACCATCGTGATTCCAGTACTGTGTTTTCTAGTATTGTGCTATTCATGATTCCAGTACTGCGTTTTCCAGTATTGTGTTTTTCGTTTTTCAGTATTGTGTTTTTCATGATTCCAGTAATACAATCATATGCGATTTGGATTAGATTTTAATGTGCCTGCAATATCATCATGATTAGATATTGATTCACACGACTATATGTTGGATTTTTGAAGGTCCGATAATTTTATATAGGTCCTGTACTCATATCACGTAATTATTCAGGATGTTGGTTGTTTGTTAGGTCCTTGTATTCAAAACTTGTTATTGCAGTTGTATCTATCAAATCAAATTTTACGTACACTATTTATATAATGGATTGTTTAACATAATATCACTATTCCTACTATGGATTGTAAGGTCATGTAATTATCAAATGATATGTATCACTATTCCTGTCAGTTATTTATGTAACTGTAAACTATTTGATGTAGGTTTGGGTCAATGGGGGACAGTATAAGATTTTTTTAATGATTAACAGTTTCATTTGTCATTATTGCAATTTGTAAAGACTATCTTGTCATTGGTTTGTTTTTTCTCTAACCTCCATTTGTATTAAATCATCCTTATACATTTACTGTTTATATTCTTTACAATAAACCAATGAAAAATGAAGGATGAAATTGAAAAGAATGTGACATCCGTTCAACAAGGAGCTAGATTTCACTACATACCATCAGTTTGCTATAATTTATTTATTTTAACATCTTGTATTTGATTCTTATTTTGATGCAGATACGATATATTCTGAACGTTAACTTGGATACAAAAAATTGGATCGTAATCATGTTTGGACCGTTCGGGAAGAGGCAAAAGAAAGATAAGAGTAGGCAACTAGAATCAATTGCTCAGAGTCAGCCTAATACACTGCCAACACTTGCACAACTATATGAGTGTTGTCATTCACCTACAAAGTCCACTCCACAAGGCCCAGATCAAAGGCCATCTATTGCCCGAACAAGAAGTAATTTATTTTTGTTATCATATTATACTTACCTTGTTTCATTTTATATTAACTTGTTATCATATTATACTTAACTTTTTTAAATTAAATGTAGCCTGTCAAAGGGGAAAGTCAAGGGGTATCATATTGGCCAAGTACGCGGAAGTTACGGGGCATAAGCCGATTATCAAGATTGACTTGGATGAAGGTAGACCTCTAGATGCCAAGCAAGCAAGTTACCTCCAACTGATTTGCGGAATCGCGGCAAGAGAGGATGTTCCGTTGGTTGCAGACTTCAAGGCCTTAACCGGTGCAGATCTCTGAGGTGCCAATTATCGAATCAAGGTGTGTAATTAGCCTTTTGTATCTTTTTGGCATTACAAAAAAATAATTAAATATTTTTCATGTAGACTCTAGTTGAAATCGAGGGATTTGATACTGATATGAGTCAAAGAAGCAATCAATCGTTGATTGGCTAAGCATCTTAGGGAGCGTCGATACAATTTAAGGAAGGATTGGAAAAAGAAAGGAGATGCAACTAGGCCCCAGAATGTGCCTATTGAACTTTGTAATGTCTCGGTCCAAACATGGCAAGAACCAGAACATGAAGTAAGTCTATAATTGGAAGAATATTATTTAATTTCAACGTATGTTATTGACTTTAACTTTTATTTTGTGAATTGTTTACCATAAAAAATAAGGAATGGTGTCAAAAAAATCAGGATACGCGTATAAACCTCGTTAAGAATCTTTCAACCACTGGATCGAAGTCATTCGCTGTAATTCGACAAGAAATAGTATGTATTTTTCCATCTTGATTCTTATTGGATATATTAATTCGATGTAATTCTTATTACTTTTGTTAACCATGTGTTTCGCGATGAACTTGATGGTGGACCATGTGGAGAGATACTCCTATTTAAAAAGACAAAGTTTAGGGTTGATAAAAAAGGAGAGGCACCATTGGATGATCTTATAGGACAACGTGGACATTGGTCAACACTTGAAGCAAAACAAACATATGTAAGTTGTCTGAGTGAACAAACTAAAGTAACCATGTAAGTTTCTCTTTTTAATTATTTTCCCTTTTACAGAGTACAATGTTAGAAATTCGTGCTAAGACTGATGCAGAAGGACGTTCAATTACAGTTAAGTACAATTAATAAGAAGACATCTGCAGAACTTCAAGATCAAATTGCTGCTGGAATACTAGCATATTTTAAGAATTATCCGCTAACAGATGGGTCGCCACAGTCACTTTTTCCACTTCCATTTTATGGTAATTATTAAAAAATATATTTCTCTATATATATATATATTAACAATGTCTAATTTGCTTGTTCTTTATCAGATGCTTCTCAATTGCGATCAAGAGCCAAAAAATCTGGTGGTGTTGATCCAACGCAGAGACTGAAGAAGATGCCTAAATAGCTTGTTATCTTTATAGGATATTTAATGTACTTTTGATTTGTATTTTTTGGAACCACTATTTCGGAACTGCATGTAACGTTTAGCTAATATGCGACTTTATTTTCATATTTAAATGAATAAATGAACTCTTTCTTTGGTCATTCTACATCCATATTCGATATTATTTTAGTTGTGCCCACCAATTGTTGCTCGCTCTAATAAGCATTATTCATTAATAAACCTTGAAAGACTTCCATACACGCTGAAATTTGTAGACATCGACTTTAAAAACGAATAAAAAATTATTTAGTGGGGACATTCTAAAATGACCACATTTTACATACACCGATGTTTATTAAGGTCAACATAAACTATTTCTATTTGGATGTTTCTCAAAAACATCCACCAAAATGACTAGCATGTGATGTTTTTAAAAGTCCTTGAATTTGAGTCTAATTAGATGTTCTTCATTAACGTCCAGAATACTTTTTCTAGACAGGGGTAGCACGACAAAATTTTTGGATGTTTTTTAACGTGTACAGAACTCTTCACCGACGTTATAAGCAACCTGAGCTGACGTTAGTAAACATAGGTAAAATGTATTTTTGTACTAGTGGGTGTAACTCCTCATTTACGTTATTATTTAGACTTATATTAGAAGATCATGATATTATCCTTATTTAATCCGTCTCCATCTTATATATGTATCCATTTTTAAAACGAATGGTACACATCCGTCAAAATCAATATGTGCAACTTTATTCATAATCGAAAATAGAAGTAGATGTGATAACACACATAATGGTATTTGTATCTGACTATTTGCATACTGAAAGCAAATCGTATCTGTTTCTGCACCCATTTCTGTGCCTACTTTTTTCATATATGCATATATGAGATGATTAATTAGTAGAGTTAAAATCAAAGAAGATTATAGAGCTCGTTTTGTGCTCCTTTCTTTTTATTGTTTGTTATAAATTGATACTACTTCTCTAAACAAATGGATACCCACGAGTAATCTATTATCCATTTCATGAGTATTTAACCCCATAGATAACCTCTTTACCCACTGCATGTACAAAAAATAAGGGATATTTACATCAGGAACCCTATAAATTGAATTATATATACAATCTTTTGCATAATGTAATTACCCCATCGACCTTATGGATCAAACAGATTAATCGCATGGTTCATAGGATAAGAATTAGCAAGTTTACTATATCGAGGAGGAATTATATTGTTTCAAAAGTCAAAAAGGCAATTTACAAAGTTCATATAGAGTTTGTGAGATAAATATCCCAAAAAATAAAGCGAAGGAAACGAGCTGGGGCAGATCGACCTAAGTACTTCACGCATGTTTGGGGTGAGCTCAGATCCGACTATATGTACATAGGCTTCGGATTGGGCTCGCTCAATTCTCTGCCATATTTATTGGTAAACTCCTCCCAAGAGAATAATCATATTACAATACCAAAATAGTAAGGTCTTTTCCCATATTAAATAAGATTAGTTACATGCATTTAGATTTATCTTAGATTAATAAGGTCCGTCAGGTATCTTCCAAATATATGCCACGGGTCTCGAACCTCAGACGTAGATTCTTCTTTCAAGGCACGTGACCCGATGTTATGGGCACCCAGTCGCGTGATTCCAACCTTTTATGCTTCACAGTCTTTTATGTTATAGCGAAAAGTTAGTTGCAGGGAAGGTCAATTTGGACTCTGTAGGTAAATGCTCTCAGGTTGGTGGTGAAGTTTCTTTAAAACCCCGAACATTTGTATATTCCCAAACAGACGCAGGTTGCTTTGCATTCACGTGAATCAACACGCGGGTGTTTGTTCAATTGTGCAATAGCACCTCGAACACTTTGAAATACCGTACAGGTTCTCGCACTGAACCACGTGATTCAGATCACATGGTCGTTGTGGGCTTTGCGCTACGCCATCAAAATTTGTATGAATTCCCAAGCAGGTGTAGGACCAGTCTGAAAATTATGAGATACCACGTAAACTAATATGGTTTTTGCGCATGCAACCCCCTAGATTCCTATCTTTATATTTTTATAATATAAACATTGTTTTAAAAAATAATTTCATTTCTGTTTTTCATAAATAAAAAACAAAATACGAAATACATACAAATACCTAAATTACATATAAAATACAAATACACATCTAAATATTCCCAATTCATGACTATGATCCTAATTGGTTTTGCAAATGGTTGATTAACTATTATAATATGAAGTCATGTTAAATTGAATTATGTTGACAATAAATATACGAGAAGATATGGAGTCCTATTCCCTGTCTAACAAACAGCCTTTTTCCTATCATAGCTAAAGTTTTGACAAATTATTATAAATTTTATTTTTTAATAACCTCAGCTTTAGATCTAATGATAACAAAATCACTTGCATATGATATCCTTTGAAATAAGGTATAACTATATTCTTAGAGGGAGTTTTACACAATGGTATGATCGGAAAAGATTTTTTATGGGACGTGGTGTAAAAAACCCATTTTATGTGCTGCCCATTCAATGCAATCAGACGAGCATAACATTAGAGGCCTTCTTCTATGCAATTTTAGCGCAAGTTGAGTGCCGCAACGGCTATACTTAGCTCTTTCAAACTAACTCTTTCAACGGTCAAATTACCTCACGCGGATCTTTGTTAATTAGCGTCATACACGGATCGTCTGAAGCCATCATCTGCTCCTCTCCTCTCCCAACCTCTGTAACGTTCCTTGTCATCTCTATTTCTTCTTAATAATAATCGTCAACTCTTCTCTGTAACGTTCCTTGTCAATCTCGGGGAGAAGCTTCTTGCGGTTGTTCCGGAGGTGGAACCGAGAGACGACGGCATTCCTTGAGGCTTCCACGTATGGGAGTGCAAGAAAAATGGTTGATTGAGCGGACGCAATTGGACGGTTGGGCGGTGTTGTTGCGGGTTGGATCAAAGATGAATCGGATACGGATTTGCCTGAACTGGATATGGAGATGCCGCCGGGGATGTTGCATGGAGACTGTACTTCCTTTCCGATATCTGATCGTGAGAAGGGTACGTTTGTATCTGAAGAGAAGGCCATGCCACTGTCCAAAAGGTATGCATATTGTACCTGAGAACTGTTTAATTCCTTGGAGTCGTATATATGGTTGTGACTTTTCACTTATTTTTTTCTGTATAATTCGGGTAGCTGACAATCGGTGAAATGCATCGAGTAACATTGTTTCCTTGTACGTTCTCTTAATTTTTCTTCGACTTTGTTAATCTGAGCAACTGCTGAAGGCAGTTTGGGGTGACTTTTTAAAGGTTTGTAGCGATATTTTCTCATGGGAAGTTTGAAATATAACATAAACCGAGCACTCACACACATCCATGCATGTTTAACCTGATTTATTGAGCAGTTTATTGGCGAGACTTTGTTCATAATGCATACCGATTAATGATAGTATACATTTGAAATCTTTTTTGTTGCGGGGAGTGGTCGGTTGTTTATCTGTTATTCTACCATCGTTGGTATATCTCACTTAGTAGGCTGGTTACGCAGCTCATTCAGAAGGGTCAGTCTTGAGAAATTAATTACTTCTTGCTTGGAGATTTGACACTGACCAAATCTTGCTCGAAACTTTTGTATCTATGCTCCAACTTGTTCACCAAGAACTCTGTGCAACTTATTAAAGTTCTTATCAGAGATCAAGCATTCCTTTGTCATTTTAGCGTATATTTTTTCTTGTTATCGACAAAGAGAGATTATTGCAGATCAAATTGCTATATTGAAGCACAGGGGAGGGAGTTCCAGGTTGTGTACATGCCTAGACCAAATTATTGGGCTGTTGAGAATCTTCGCTTGCTAATATACTTTCTTTGGTTCATGTGCACACTTGTTATGCATAGACTGTCGTTAAATGCGCATCTATCATTAAGATTAATTGCATTGCTTAGATTAAATCTAGATATGTCTTTAGGTCGTTATAGGACCGATAGATAATTATATGAGATGCTATCCTCAATTTATATGGACATAATATGCAGAAAAGATTGCTTGACTTCTCCCAAACAAATTTCTTAGTCAACTGTAATTATGATTGTCTTGCTTGAGCGAAAAGATTGCTGGACTTCTCCCAAACAAATTTCCTAATGAGGGTATCTTGCTTTCTCTTAAGAAGCTATGATCGTCAATACTGGCTTAAATTTAATGGGTTTAACATCAAGTTTTACTATTTTTTATAAACAATCTTTATGCCATCAGAATGGTTAGAAGCTGGAAAGCTGCAGAGTTGTTCTTGTGATCAGAAGTGCTTGAGAGGTGGAACTTCAACATTGAGATGGACGTGAAGGTTGTCGAGAAGGGCTAAAACCAGATAAATCTATCTTCCCTAACATAGCAACATTTCAATATTATTCCACTTCATTATGTTACTTAATAGTGGTTCACATGATTTCAGCATCGCTAAGGAGAAGAGTGACAAAGAGATCACGAGAGAGATACAAGCAATCATGAGACAGATTGCTTCCTTTATTACCCACTTGCCATGCTTCTATGAAACATGTAAGTTTTTTTTCTATATTTTCCTGAACGTCATCTGTCTATTAGTAACCTGGGATTCTCTCATTCAATCATAGGTATCTTTGATGTATTGGCATATACCGATGTTGCAATTCCATTCACTTGGATTGAAAGTGACGCAAAAGTGATCAAGAATCCGCTGATCATTCGCTCGAGGGTCTGAGCAAACAGGAAGAAGACCGAGGTCTGCTCCCTTTAATGTCCATCTCACCTGCGTAGATTATGTGAGGTGAAAACGAAATGCAACGGACGGTGGACGAACCGTTTCTGGTCAAAGCTTGGCAGATTAAGACAGAATACAAGAAGAGATTACGCACGCAGCTAAGCGAATGCAAATGAAGCAACACATGTTTCCGAATGAAAACAAGAACAAAATGCGTGGACAACCAAGCACATGAAACAACACAGAATGCAAACATATCTACAAACACCCGAGATATAAATGCAACAACAATAATTTCAAACTTTTAAAATATTCAAATGGATTGGGGGGGGGGCGTGGGGGCCGCGGGGGGGGGGGGGGGGGGGGGGGAGGGGGCGTGTAGGCCGCGGCGGCCTACGGTGGGGAGGAGGGGCGTGGAGGCCGCGGCGGCCTCTAGAGGGGGGGGGGGGGGGGGAGGGGGCGTGTAGGCCGCGGCGGCCTCCGGAGGGGGGTTGGAGGCCGCGACGGCCTCTGGGGGGCGTGGAGGCCGCGACGGCCTCGGGGGGTGGGGGGAGGGGTGGCGTGGAGGCCGCCATGGCCTCCGGGGGGGGGGAGGGGTAAAACACCCCCTACAAAAAAAAGATGTTATAGTTTCTCTCCCTAGACAAATTTATACGGTTCATGAATTAGTATGACATGTTGGGGTAGTGTGATATTGAATATGATATGGTAAGATTGTCAAATTTTTTAAATGTTATTTCATGTCATAATCATTCAATGATACTTGTTTATTCATGCGTATATTATTTTTGTTGTTTCTAGCAAAGAATTATTTTATACAATTCAAATAACGTTCATAAAGTAGTTTACCAAAATCTTGAGACCCGCTCGCTGGGTCTAAGCTCTTTCATGGGTTTAGACTCACCATTCTATTGTTATATTATTACAGATAAATCTTGACAAGACGCTTGGGAGGAACGTGCATAGCCGCATATCACTAGTTGGAGGTTGCGCCATCAAAGACTTTAGTTCTTGGTAACTTTTGATATCCTTTGTGGATGTTTGACAGAAATAGAGTTGCGGATTTTGTATGAATATGAAGGAATGGATAGCCGGATAGATGTGAACATGTGGAACTTTTGTGAAAATAGAAATGTAGAAGATGCCACTTTATTTTCAATAGTTCGATGAGATCCTGGTCGGAATTCTAAGATTTGTTGATGGATGATTTTATAGTATGATGGATAATATTTCAGGTACAAGTTGTGTTTGGGAGATCCATATTATAGAGGAAACTCTGTCGAAATTTTTACGGATAATGACTAAATATTATAATAGAATAATGATATGAAAGGAGGTTTATAATTAGGTTATGTTCATGCTCGTCTCGTATAAGAGGAACGGGTCGTGACAAATTTGGATTTCTTTCTTATTATGTTTCTCATATCTAATAACTTTCATTTCGGGATATTCGTTTCCTTTTTTCTTTTTAATTTTGTGTATAATCATTAACAAGTAAAAATTGTGATAAGTTTTCTTTCTTCGATCATTATATAATAATGTTACACTAGTTTATCATCCATACATGTATTTGAACATCTATACTTGTATATTATTCACACACCATTTTTTTTCAATTTATATCATTAATTTTGAATCATATATACACCATTGATTATAATTTGATTAAATTAATTGTTTTTTATGGTATCCTAATCAAAGTTTATGATAGTTTTAATAATTAAAAACAATCCTATTTAACAACCTGACCTTAGAACAAGTTTAAACATTTATGCATTGAGGGTGTACCGAAAATTACGATGGTTCTATATATATGGTCTCTATAAAAATGCCCATCTTAATTATTTATCCATATCTTTTATGAACATCAAATGCGATAATATCAGAAAAATTTACTTTTATTTTGGAAATTTGCACCATGACCCCCTGAAATATCGTCCAATTTCACCATAACCCCTACAATTTTTGATATTACTTCACAGCCTCTCTAATTTTATTCTATTTAACAGACACTCCCGTAACAGGAGTTGTGATGTAATTCAATTGGATTTATTTTATTTCTATTCTCCGTGTTTTTCGATCAAGTTGAAGATGACATGTGGAATGTATGGATAGAGCAGAGGGTATGATACGTGTTACAAGCTATTAGGATGGGTTTGGATGCCGGATTATTCCGCGGTAACTTGGGAGAGACTAATTCATTTTTGTGTTTTGGTGTTTGGATAAAAGGTTTTGAGTTTAGAAAATCCATTGTAATTCTTTTTTTTTTCCTTTTGCGATTTCGATTTCAAAATCCAATCTTATTTGATATTAGGTTAATGCTCTACATATCCTTCAAATTTAGTATTAATTGGAGGTTATTTCGATTTCAAAATCCAATTTTATTTGATATTTGGTCCTATCCGCTATACCGGTTTAAATGGAAGTGAAGGTTAGTTTTAACACCATCGCATACCCTTCCATCTTCTGATTCCTCACAAGTCATCCCACCTGCTCTGACCTCCCACCTGCTCTGTTCCTCCGTTCCTCTCACCTGCTCTGACCTCCCACCTGCTCTGTTCCTCCGTTCCTCTCACCTGCTCTGACCTCCCACCTGCTCTGTTCCTCCGTTCCTCCCACCTGCTCTGACCTCGCCATCCTCAAGCTCTCGCCATTGCTCCCCGCAGCCCCTCCTGCATTGCCGACTTCACGACTAGGGATCTCACAATAGAATCGAGCTCGTCATGATCATGCATGACCGACCATGAGGGAATCGTGGGACTTATCCTTCGATTTGAATGCCTTTTCTTCTCCAGGATTGGATTGGGAACTTTTTTGATTGGATTTTATTATGCTTGAGTTTCGGATTTTTATGGTTTTCCATATTGTTGTCGCATGATATGGAAGTGCAAAAAAAATACAAGAAATAGAGAATATCATAGGTTTGTTTTCAATAAGTTCTACTTCTATTTATGTTTTGAATATTTGTTGTAGTGATCGGCAGGTATTTGCGGATATCTATGACCCATTCAAATAATTGGGATACTCGATAGAATCGGGTACCCGTTGAAATAGATCGGATCAACCGACTCGATAAAAAAGAGTCAGCAATTGAATGGGCCGAGCATCCGCCTTGGGAACACCCCTACCAACAGTCACCTGATGCGGATAAACAAAGGTTCCTTCCACCACATGAGTTCTGGAGAAGAAGAGAGACGCTCCTTCTCTTTTCCCATTTTAATTTTGTTTAGTTTGGACTGACATGCGATATCTCAATCTTGTTGGACTGGTTCTCTAATTGTTCACTCAGTATTTTATTCCTAAATTATGCATTTCTTTTTTTACTTTGTATTTTCAGATATTGCTTTGGATAATATTTTTAATTTATCAATATGCATTCTCATACCCAACGGAAACGGATAATTATCCTCTGCTATTTCACATTCACCATTGGATAATTATCCGTTGCCATTTCTCATTATAAATGAATAATTATTGATTGTTATTATCTATTGTTAAATTTTTAACAACGCTTTTTATAACAACGAAAATGACAACGGAAAAAAAATTTCATTGAGAAGTTGCATAGCAACTATCAGCTCATTAGCTTCTTCCAAAATTATCTATTGTTTTTTTTGTTCATTTTGTTGTAGAGTTATCACTACAAGAAAAATAAGTTGTGATTACGGAATGTGGCCACGAAAACTTGTGGTCACGATAATTCCGTGATCACTAGTTTCTCGTAGCTACAATCCATGCCCAAAGTCTTCATACAAGAGTTGTGCATATGACAAGTTTTGTGGTCACTTGTAGTGGCCACGGCATATTCGTTGTTAGAGAACTCTCGCGACGAGACTTTTAACTGCGGTTACTGGCCACGACATGTTGTGCCCACAGCCTAATTTTGTTGCCACAAATACCATATCCGTGGGCATAGTTCTGTATTCACAACTTTTTTTCCATGTAGTGTATTTTTATCAAATCAAATTCATATTTAATCTCATAAATATTATCCATATTCATATTTGTTCTTATCCATTCTAGATTCATATTTGATGACGATTCGATCCGAATTCGAGAACAATTGTTTAAGTATATGATTTCTTAAATTTATATCTGATTAATTTACATCCACATCCTTATATCCATATTCGATAAAGATGAAATGAAAGTGAATATGGAAACAACCATATCTTATCCGTGTTTTCATCCCTAATTTTAATGTTATCGAGGAGAAGAAAAAGTGTAAAATCTTCTATTGAGTTTTACTCGTTATAATCAAGTTTAAATGATTTAATAGGAATGCTGCAATAGCACTTCTAATTATTAACATACATTTAGGATGACCTCTATATATCTTCTAGGAATATATCCAATCTTTTTTAAACCTCGAATTATCGCTTTTAAATATTATCCATTTTTTTAAAATTGATTTGAACACCATTATCCGATCAATTAGCCTAATCGATTACCAGTTTTTACTTTTTATAATTACTACATGATTATGAAAGCCAAGCATGCAAGACAAAATTTTCGTTGTGCGATTTTTTAAAGAAAATTTTTACACATTTAACAAGGTTTTATAGAAATTAGAATAATATAATTGAATTAAAATAAATTAAATGCTAAAATGGTCACAAATAACTACTTTTTTCATTCAAATCTATTATGCACAAAATCACACGTTATTCTATCAATGAACAAATCAAAAGTAAATAAGTGATCTCCTTCAACAAAAAAGCTCTCATTCCAATCTCAATGAATATTTGCAACTGATGCGTTTTTGTTTGTAATAAATTATAAAAATGTAAAAAAATAAATTGTTGCTTATTTAAACTAATTCTAAAATCAACTAAGCTAAATAGGCAAAATATTCTCTTTGATAAGCAGATAATTAAGCTACTAAACTAAAGGTATTGAAAATACACATGCATTATATTTAGAAAAAAATGAGATTTTGACTCGGCAGATCCTATAATCTTTTTAAATTACCTCTACGACCTTTAAAATAGCGATATTCCTCCACTCCGTAAACTTGCTCCATCTTACCTCACAAACCCCGTCGTTAGTTGTACTTTTACTTGAGTCAATAAGGCGGGTTAATCTAACCAAAGGTGAAAACTGACAGTGGATTTTCCACATCCGAGTTATTGCAATTATTAGAAGCTTTGGGAGCCTGATGTAAATTTACCCCCAAAAAATAAAATAAACTTTACACGTGACGTTTCTTTGTTCTTTCTCTCCTTGCCCTAAATCAAAGGGTGCCGCCCTTCTTCGTCGTTCCCAAGCAAGGGGACTAGGGGGCACCAGCGTTGGATGATCGATGGAGGGCCTCACGGTGGAAGGTGTGAGCAACGATGATGGGAGGCGGTAGTGGTCTGCTCCAGGAACCGCGATGGGATCTGGAAGGCGGAGATGCTCCTCCTAGGATGTTGTTCGACACGACAGCAACGACGTCACTCCAGGCTGGGCGGTGCGGCTCCAGGCGACCCGATCGAGTGGTCGTGGCGAATGAAGGGTGCGACATACGCCCCTGGTTGGCGAGATCTGGATGGCGGCTCACGCGATGGACGGTTGGGCGATCAGTGGGAGAGAAGAGCAACAACATCGGAGATGGGGGAGGAGGGGATATCTTCTTTGCAACTTAAGAACCCGACAAGTAAGGGTGCAAACATATATGGATATACTCGTGTGTTCAATCTATTATCGTAACTATTTTAAATATAATTATGGACTCGTGCACACATATAAGTATAGTTGTAATTTTATAATATTATTTTATTCATTCTTACACGAAATTTGATATAATTATTGCAAAATAAATATATTCTGTGTGTGCCGACCTAATCTATAAAATATTAGACTATTGTCCATATCTTGTTCGTTGCAAAATCTCATGTAGATATTGCAATCGCCTTTGGGGCAGTGAACCACATGCGGAAGTTAATGTCTCAAGAAAACGGAAAGGCTGCAATTATGGCACAATTTCCTTCGGTTGAGCCTGCTGGATCATGCTCGAGGAAGAGCCCGACCCGAAGAGAGGTAGAAGTCAGACCTTGCGGGTGGGTTCCATTGCTGCACGGGTGAAGGTTCTGGACCGCGGGACCGGAAATCCGATTCAACCTGGTGGTGGACCAAAGTTGTATCCTAATGAAGATGCTCTCATGGAATGTAAAAGGGTTGGGTCGTCCCGAGAAACGACTGGAGGTCACGAAATTAATGGACGAAGCTCGTGCGGATGTAGTGCTCTTGCAGGAGACAAAGGTTTCGAGGTTGGGGGTAAGCGTGGCGAGCCTTGCGTGGTAGTTCTTCTTTCAAATTCACTGAAGTTGAGGCTCAGGGAGCGGTTGGCGAGCTCCTCACCGGATGGAGGAGAAGTGATTTTGATAAGCTGGCGGAGAAGGCTTCTTCTTTTTCTCTCTCTGTGCGACTAAAGCGAAAGGGTGTTTATGGTCCTAGGGGTTCAACACCTGGTTTCTTGGCTTTGGATCTCTTAGAGGTGGGAGCTGGCAAAGACGACAGATTTTGGCTAGTTGGGGGAGATCTTAATGTTACTTTATTACCAGATGACAGACCGTTGTGAGAAGGTGGAAGGGACTCGGGGTCGGAAGCTCTCAGAGACTAGGTGCATGCCTTGGGACTTACAATCATTGATGCAGCAGGATGTGCCTATACGTAGTGAAATTCTAGGTCCACATCACGGCTGGACATATTTCTTATTTTTTTCAGAAGGCGTAGAGTTTTTTCCCCTTTCTTGGACGTGGGCGCTGCCTCGTGCCCATTCAAACCACACGCCAATCCTATGATATTCTGAGGAGCAGAGGCAACCTAAATCCATCTTTAAATTTGAGCATGCTTGGCTGCTGGAAGAAGGGTTCAGAGAAGAGGTGGTTGCTCATTGGAGGGAGTGGCAGGTGGAGGGTCCGACCGTGATCTGCTTGGTAACCAAGATGGTGTTGCTGAAGAAATTTTTAATTGACTTCGATCGGGGGGTAAAGGCTCGACGGAGGGAGCAGAGAAATGAGGCTCAGCAGGGGGTGGTTCGGCTGGATGGGATGGAGGATCAGAGGGAGTTGGAGGATGGCGAGGTTCTAGACCGGGCAGGGATGTTAGAAATATTGATTATGGAAGACAGGAAGGAGGAAGTGGAATGGAGGCAGAGATCTAGATAAAGTGGTTGCGGGAAGGGGACGTGGATACATGGTTCTTTTATTCAATGGCTTCTGGAAGGAGAAGGAGGAATTTTTTGGACACCGATATGGATATGGTTTTTTTGGACATGGATATATGGTCACTGACATGGATACGAATATATGGATGCAAAAGATTGGATAAGTTACAAAAATATGCATATATGGATAGTGACATAGATATTGTATTTTTTACGGATATAGATGGTTACAAGATATTCCTGCAGATGCAAAGACATATATATTAAATACATCTGTTATATAGATAAAATATATCAGGTATGATTTTTTTCGAATATGGATAGGAACATTGATATGTGTTTTTTATTTTTTTTCTGGATATGGATATGGGCAGTATACATGATTTTTTTAAATATGGATATGGATGAAATTTTCAATTTTTCCTAAAATATGGATACCGATTATATTCTAACGGATACATATACGGACATGGATATGGGTTCTAATTTTTTTTGCAGATACAAATATGGATGAGGATTTTTTTCCGGAAAAGGATATGCACATGGAAATGGGTTTTTATTTTATTCCTGCAGCTATAGATATGGATACCGATACCATCTTTAGTTTTTTTTTCAGATATATATACGGGTTACATTTTAGTGGATACGTATACTGACATGGATATATGTTTTTATTTTTTTGTGAATAATAACATTTTCAATTTTTGAGGATATGGATACAGTAACAGATACAGTTATGGATATATCAAATATGTCAATTGCATGAAAAAATCAAAGTAGTTTTCATTTAAATTTGATTATTGATTCCTTATATGAATTATATCATTTATATGAAAAAATAAGTTGGAGGATATCGATTATTTTTTCTACTTAACGAAATATATCAAAGGAAGATTATTTTCTTTCTATTCTTTTCCCTTTCCAAACAAAAGAAACAAACACGTCTCATAATAAATATTTCAATTCCTAACACGAACCAAACAACAGAATGAAAAATTTTATTCCTTTCCATTCCATTTTTAATTGCATTATTGTCTTGATTCCATTCCATTGTAATTCCTTTCCAGACAAACTAACGGGGCCTAAGATCTGAGACGAACCTCCCCATCACTTTGGATATTAGATATGACTAATATTGATTCCTTGCATTTGATAAATTTTCATAATGCACAAGTTATCATCGATTTTTGCAGTTTTTAATGAATTCTGTGGTCCACGTAGTTTTGAATTTATGCCTCTAATATTATCTATGCTAGATTCCATTCATAGAACAATTGGGAATTACATCTATTATACAATATAATTCGTGTAGCAATATATTGGAGTTACGTATGCAATAATAATGTTGTAATACTTCGTATTGATGCGTGTTTTTAAGATGGCATAATATAATGAATAATGCGATCAACAAACTGGTATTTTTTTAGACATTTGTATAATTTCCAGTACATGGATAATTTCAGTGGTGTAATTACATGCCGTGAAGTTGGGATGGTTGTATATCACATTTGAGCTTTTCCATAATTGTTTTGGTAATCCATATAAATCAAACCTAACTCTGTTATTAAAGTAAAGAGTGAAATAAACACACAATGCTCTTACAAATGAGATTGATTTGGAAATGAATGTGAAAAAAAAAAGAAAAAAAAGAGTATCATAGAGATCCGTGGTTAATAAAATGTATGAGATGTTACGCGTTTTTATACATATTAAAAAAAGACTACCCACGTGCAGTAATTGTTTACCAGACTAAAAGGATTCCAGATATACATGTAATTAAACTTGTGAGATTAATTCCACGGTAAAAAAATTGGTAAAAATATATCGATATGCTACAAGCTTATGAATCTTGGATATACCGTGAAGGAATAATAATTATGGCACAAACTCGTAAAGAGTCACATGGATGGTCATCAATGGATCGTGATAGTCTAAGAGGCAACGTCGCAAGGGGATATGGTCTTCAAGGAAACACGGAGGTCAAAGTTAAGCCCTCGGCAGTTGTAGTTATACTGTCGTGTATGACATGTTCATGTATCGCTAGTACCGGTGGTAAAGCCACCAAAGCAATCAAAGGCACCAAAGTCGTTTAACAATTTAATAATTAAGACGACTTTAAACATTAAATAAATTAAGAGCATATGCATAGTTATTAAAATGCTATGGTATATGTATGCAATATATTAATGTCATGGGCATATGTACAAGTATGTTAATACCATGGGCATGTGTAGAACTATTTTAATGCCATGGGCATATGTGCAGTTATGTTAATGTTAAGGACGTATGCACAATTATATTAATGTCATGGCATATGTGCACTTATATTAATGTTAAGGTATATGTGCAAATATATTAAAAAGTCATGCAGGAAAATGATTTAAAGAAAAAATAAACCATTACAAGTTATTGCAATAAATGGTTTAAGAAAGTAAACTATTATAAGTCATGCGAAGTCATCTTAAAAAGGTTAACATGCAAAGAGATTTATATTATAAAAGAAACAAGTACATGTTGTGAATATTATAAAAACATTCCCCAAAAGATGTAATAAATGTAAGTTAAATATATTCTTACGCATATTACATGTGTATGCATGTATTTATGAAAGAGGCCAAATACATATGTTTGGAAACGAACTTAGACATGCATGGAAACAATTAGACATGTAGTGATATTCATTTTCATGAAAACTCGAGTACATAAAATATAATATGTTAAAAGATTATTAGAATTCTCATGCATGGACCTCGATAAATGCTGAGCATTAGGCTCATGTAAAATCATTTTTAGGAAATTTTACCCGACATATCCTATGATCTTTGTCAATTACCTCCACGACCTTTGAAACAACCTAATTCCCCCCTCGACGCTGTAAACTTACTCTGTCTTACCCCACAGACCTTGTCGTCAGTATTAACTTTATTTGAGTCAATGGTTAGGGTTAGTCTTGAGTTAATCTAACCAATGGAAATCCAATGGTTTATATTCCACCCCAATGTTCTTTCCATATGTCGGATTGGCACGCACCTGGATCTCCGACGCCTTCCCCTTGTGCAACTTATGCTCGGGAGGGGCGGCAAGACGCTCGGGCATTGGGAAGGTTGATGGGCTTCGAGCTCAAGGTAGCTGGTGGCTGTGGGGGGGCTAGGTTTGAGTGTTAGGATATGGGGGGGGGCATGTGTGGGTGGCAGGGCTTGGGGGAGAGGGTAGGAAGGGTGCGCTAAGGCTTAGGGCAGGAGCTCGGGAAGGTGACATGGCTCGGGACAGGGGCGGAGGCGACATGGCTCGGGGTGGGGGCAAGCGTTCGGGGCGCCAGGGAGAATGGAGCTGGGGGCAGGGCTCGGGGGTGTCAGGTAAGGGAATGGTAGGGCTCGGGGGTGACAGATAGGGGCATGGCTGGGCTCGGGACGCTTGTGGCGGAGGGCTCTGGTCGGGGCAGGGCATAGGGCTCGGGCGGATGGCAGGGCAGAGGGCTCAGGGCGGAGGGCTCGATGCGGAGGGGCTCGGGGCGGAGGGCGGAGCGGAGGGCTCTGGCCAATACATATTTGTTTCGGACAAAGGTGGCCAGGGAAAGGGAGATGAGGAGGAGGGTGAGGGGGAGTGGCATTGAATGTAAATTTGATAAACAAAATGGGTATAATGTAAAAGAACGTAACAGAATCCGGTTGGTTTTAACGGGTAATTGGATGGGGGTTAACCATAGGGTTTGTAGGGTAAGGTTAGCAAGTTTACTAGGTCGAGGGGGAATTAGGTTGTTTCAAAGGTCGTGGAGGTAATTGATAGAGATTATAGGGTCTGTCGGGTAAAATCCCTTATTTTTATTTATTTCAAGTGAAAAATAAGTTTGCAAGCACTCAAGTTCATACGGAAAATTCAATAAGGTTATCATGATGGTATGGTTAACTACATCGTTTATAGTGGATATCTGTATACTCACTTGAACTAATGGCCATGTTGAGTAATTATTTAGTTTTTCTTTTGTAGGTATGTCATTGTTGATATTGGCATAATGGAACTCTTAGTTTGAAAGTGATTTATAGATTCTTTTGATAATGCTATTTTCTTATTCTCATTGATTACCATGCATGATTCAATAATGATTCTGTCGTGCGATCTAATGTCACCTGCTTCCGCTGATCAACACGATCCTTTTCGTTACAGTTGGTCCGTCTGATTAATTTGTGAGTCAATGAAGACACTGTATGTCCAAGAGGTGCTGTTACCATCACATCATCAGAGTTTCTTCTTATATTCTTTTCCATTAATAATGATGGCATCTTTATATTGTTCAGGTATATGAAAAAAATAATTACTTCCACATAAATTCAGTTAGATTATTGCGATCTCATTTTGTATGGGAGGTAATTTGTTTCCATTTTCTATTATTAACGGACAATATTTTTGGATAGAGTGATCTGATGCATAAAGTAAATGAGGATATTTGCGGTGTGCATTTAAATATATAGCTGCTGTATGGTTCCATCCATCAAGAGATGAAGGGTAGGGGAGCTTTCATCTCCAGGGGAGAGCAGTACTCACGACGATTGCTACATGATAAAAACCATGAAGAAGGGTGAAGTGAAGGATATTTTTAACTCCATGAATGTTTCCTGTCTGGATGGAGGCTGTAGGAGTATGTTTCGTGTAAAATTTGAATGACATAATATAATAATATATTGAAGAAAATCCACGGAAATATTTTCAAAAAAAATAAAAAATAGACAAAATAGGACGGGGAGAGCCAAGTTAGCTTCCGAGGATGCTTCCTCTGAGCAGGGCTGGCTATCGAGCTGAGCTAGGGCTGAGTTCGAGCTCGAGCCTATTCAGGCTCGTTAATGAAATATGTATTTATTTTGTGAAAAAGTGTTTTGTCTGGGCTTGAACCCAAAATCTCCTCTTTAAAGTTAATCCACCTTACCAATTGACACCATCTAAGTTGTTTATGAAAGTTAAATTATAATATATATTGTAACATTATGCTTGTTAATAAAAAAAGGGAAAATTACTAAATATCTAATTATAACCTAGATTAACATAGATAATAGGTAGAAAATTCAAGTCTACAACATAGTCCACCAAACATTGTTGTTACATAAACAACATAAATACATAATCCACTATTAACAATGTTGCAAGACTAATACAGATAAAAATAAAATCATTGTAGTTTCACAAATAGAATATATATATATATATATATATTCCTTATCGAGCCCGTTAGCGAGTTATCGAGCTGAGCAGGGCTCGGCTCGGACTCGGCTCGATAAGCTATCGAGCCGTGACTCAATAACCAGCCCTACCTCTGAGCACACCTTAATCACCATGTTCTTCGACCTTCACTACGTCAAAGTTGAGCAGATTTGTCAAAGGAAGGTTGATGTTGACCTTTTAGTCCATAATCCAGTTCGTTTCTTATGCCTTAATGCTCAAACTTGAGATTATGAATCAAAAGACATGCTCTCAAGGGATCCAGATCCCGGCAGACCACATTTAAACCGGAGTCGGAGATTAGAGAGACCATCGTCGCTCTCGAGGCGAAGCTCAGCCATACACCACCAGCCCTCCTCCAGTCCTCTGCCATTTTGTGCAGGGATCACATCGAACCTGTCTCCATCACTGCGCTCTCTAGCGGTTACTACACATTCTTCGATTCCGTGCACAGTTGTGTGCCTCCAGCTACACATTCTCACTGATGCTCACTGTCGAGCATATAGTTAGAAGTGTTTAAAATATTCTGGTCAATTGGATACCCAATCCGATTATTTTGACCCTAAGTTTACGGGTACTTGAGAAAGATATTCGAGTCAGGTACGTGATGACCGAAAAATCACCAAGACACGGGTGAAAGAAAATAGATCAAGGGTTGTTGCAACCCGGATCTCGGAAGTCAATCGGTTAATCAAGAAAAATGAAGTTCAGATCACCAAAATCAGATAAAATCAATCAAACACGATAGCGGTCCTAGCTATTAGATTAGCCTGGTATAGCGACCAGGGTCGGACTCAGAAAGCACGTGATGGCCTTGCAGCCTACGAAGTAGTCTAAAGAATAAATAAAATAAAATACAGGTGTTTTTGGTGAATTTTTAATTTTTATAGATTTTTTTGAATTTTTGATTAATAAGGAAAATAAGAAAACAAGTGAATAAGCCAAAAACAAACAATTATTAAAGCACCCAAAACTCAACCAAAAATTCAAATAAAAATGTTTTTATGTATTTTATGTTTTTTACTGTTTTTAACGAATTTTTGGTATTTTTTTGATTTTTATTTCTTTTTCTAAAAATAAAACAATGCAAGAAAACATCAACAATGTCCAGCCGAGCTTGAGGGACTTAGATAAAATATCTAAAAATCCCTAAAAAACTTGGAGGTAATTGTCTTGTATAGGAGAAGGGACAAGGAAAATTTAGGCACTGAAATTATTGTTTTTGGATTTTTAAATTAATTGTTAGAATTTTTATAGTGTTTTTAGTGTTTTGTAATTTTTATGAGTCTTATATAATTAAAAAAGACCAAACTTGGTCAGAAAATCAAACAAGGCAGAAGACACAATAGCTAATTTTTTTACAATTTTTAGATTAGTGTTAATATTTTTTGTGATTTTTCAAGTCAGACAGTAAAGAAAATGCGTATTTTTGAATTTTTAAAAATAGTAAATGAAATAAAAAATATCCCCAAAAATTTTAGAAAATTTTACAACATGGCAGGAGCCATGTATCCAATTTTCATTGAATTTGGAATGAGTTTGATATTTTATTCAAAATAAAAACCAAGGTACAGTGCATAGGGACCTATACGCAATTAGTGAAAGTTCCAGGGGGTCCGGTGCAAAAATCCCAAGAAGTCACGCTCGAGGCACGTGTCTGGGGCACACAGGGACCTAATTGCAATAAAAGTAGAGTTCTCGGACTAATTGGTAACATGTACCAAAAGTCTGAGGGCTTTACTGTAAAATACCCAAAGATATACGCACATGCACAAATAGACCACGCACATGGGTATATATGCAATTACTTAAAAAGTTTCATTCAATCAGTAACACCCTCGAAACACAAGGCTATCAATGCAAATATACCAAATAAACACGTGTCGATGCACGTGACACACTACAGGCAGGGGTATACATGCAAATAGCAGAAAAGATAAGGTCCAACATGCAAATTACCTAACGCAAATAAAATTCTAAACATATTTACAGGACTAAAAGCAAACTACTAAAAGGGAAAGGGCCTAAGGGTAAATTACCCTTTATTAAGTCGACCATCAGATGGGCGCCACGTGTGCTGATCGACGGCTGGGAAGAGGTGGAGCCCTAAAGCTAGAGTCCTCGTGCTGATCGGACGGCTCGGGCTTGACCACGTAGAAGACCAAACGGTGGAGAGGCGTTGTGGCTAAACCTCGGCGATCGAACGATCCTGATCGCCCCTCCCAAGATCGGACGGTGCTGGAAGCTCGTCGGATGGACGGTCAGGATCAAATCTGGAGCCTGGGGTCGATCGGACGGCAGGGAAGGATGGTGGACGAACTGGAGGCCGACGACTTTCGCCGGGCCCGTGTGTGCTCTGGCGTCCTCCTCGCGGCCCACTGAAGATCGGAGAAGATGGCTACGGGCCTTCCGCGTCGAATGGTGCTCTCCGATGGAGCAACGGAGCTCTGAGGAGCTCGGTCGACTCCGGCGGAGGGGAAGCTCCTGTGCTCAAGTTAAAGGACCTCAGACAGTCCTCTTTGTACCCGCGAAAGGGCACCAGAAGACTCGCGGGTCGAGGGCAAAGTGCCTCGACCCTGTGAGAGGGGGCGACGGTGGTCGGTGAGGCGGGGCGGTCGAGCTTCGGCGAGGGGTAGACGGTGGAGCTCGAAACCCCAGCTCCTGTGCGAGCTGGGTTGAATGGGGGGGGGCGTAAAACGTGCGCGGGAGGAAGGCAAATGAGATGGTGAGGTCCGATGATCGGGGTGATGGTTGAAGTGACCAGAATCGACGTTGGACGGTGACGGCGATATTTTGGCGAAATTAGAAATTAAAGAGAACGGAAAGGAAACTAGGCTACCTGGGTGGACGAGTCGACTAGGCTCGAGCTGCTGGAGCTCTGGGTCGTTGCCTCGCAGGTCGTCGTGGCCCGAGGCTCGAGCTCCTCCTTCGGGCGGAGCACAGCGACGCTAGGACGCCGGATCAGTGGTCCGGGCACCCTCTCCTCTCTACAACACCACCAGCGACGAGCTGTCACCTCGAGGATGGTTGTGGAGGTCCTGGAAAGGCAAGGTGGGGAGCCAAAGATGAGTGAATCGTACGGCGGAGCTGCGGATTTATGTGGCTTGGGGTCCGGCTAGATGAGTGTCGGGCGAGGAAATCGGAGCACGGACCCCGATGCCAACCACCGGGCGTGGATCTCGGATGATCAGGGAATGATTAGGACCCGGGGTTTGCGGATTTGGTGGGCGGATCAAGTGGGTGAAAATGGGAGAAGTCGGGTCGACAGCCCGATCCGCGAGAAAATGGTCCGCGGGGGAGAGTTGACCGGAGGTCAACAATCCCCCGTGGACCAATGAGATAATTTTATTTTTAATTATTTATAAATTCATTTAAAAATAATAAATGACTTATTTTCGAAAAACTTTAAACATGAAAAATGTTTATTTATTTTCAAACTATTTTTTAGTGATTTTTATTTAATTTTTTTGAAATATAATTTAGGTATTTACAAAATATTATTATTATATACATGTATATACATATGTATTTTTAATTTTTAATTTTTAATTGTTTATTTTTGTACAAATTATCCTAATTTTATATTTTATTTATTTATAGGATAAAATTTGGAATAATATGGTATTTTTATTTTATTTTTATCAATTATGTACATGGTTGAAATAAATAGTTTTATTTATATCCATGTATGGTATATATACAAGGTGGCTTTGATCTTTATTTTTATTTATTTTTGTTTTTATTTTATTTTTGTGATTTTTATTTTCTTTACTTACGTCCTAAAATATGGAATATATACAATTTTTTAGGGATTTTATTTTATTTATTTACAAGGTGAAATAAATATAGATAAGGTGACTATGTACATGATGATTATGTACAAGGTAGGTGATTTTTATCTTCTTTTTAATTTTTTCCATTTTTATATTGATTTTGTATTTATAAATATATACAAATATATACAAGCACATTATAGTCCATTTTGGAGGGAAATATATTTATTGTATTTACAGGTATATTTACACACATGAGCACCCTATCTCTCTCGACTTTGGCTTTTATGCGGTCAGGCCCATGTTGAGCCCTCCCTTGGGTTAGGTTGCTCAATATTTATTCTAAATATTTCCTCTTTTTCTTTTTAATCTTTATTCTTTTATTTTTGCACAAAAACATGCTAATTATTGCTTTTTACACCATGCATGCTTTTGGTAATTATTTGTATTTACAAATATATACATGCATTTGCAAAGGTTTTTGTAGCTAAAATAAAAGAATAAAGAGTGATGAATGAGTATTCATCACCCCCTATACTTAACTTTGCTAGTCCCTTAGAAAACACTTATTTGAAAAAGAAGTGAAAAAGAAGGAAAAAGAAAAAGAAAAAGAGAAGAATGTACATGGATCAAGGTTGATTATTAAACTTACGTTTATTAAATTGAATTATGGAGCTCGATCAGATCTTTGGATTATTAATGTGTCGGAACCTTATTTGGACTTAAGCTTAAAACTCAACAGCCTCTAAGTTCCACCAATCTATGGTCAAGACTCCTCAATAAACCAGATCAGAAAAGTCTACATACACAAACTCTAATGACCATGAGTCTTTCCATGCAGTGTAAGTGATATGTAGCTCCCCACCTCAGAAGTAACAAAGAAACAACCTCCCCCAACCTGGTAACTCTAATGCCTCAGTCCAGCAACTCTTTCCTCGAGAAGCGGGGTATTCCCTTCTAAGTTCAAGTGCAACCGACTCAAGAAGAGGGGGAATAAGAGGTATAGGCTTTTGGGAGCTCAACCAGTGTAGCTAAGTCTCCCGCTGCAAGCTTCATGAGATGTAACATGGATACAATAAGCTTTTGCTTTATTTGACTATATACACTCCGGTGGGGTTATTAAATTTTCAATCCGACCCACCACTTTTTTGGAGTTCTTTTTGCATTTTTTTTCAAGTGCATCTGTACAACATATCTACATGGTGCAGCATATATACAAGAAATTTTCCTCTTGAGCCAGTAGACTATCCCTCTTTTGAAGCTTTATTGCAACCCACGGCTTCTGTCTTTAGACTTCATCACCACTAGACCAAGTTGAGACGCACTTCCTTCACTAGAAGAAGAAGAGAGGTTCCGCCTAGAAGTACTACCCTCATGTGCTACCCCAAGCCAAAGGAAACTGCCTCCTCACCACCTCATCCGTGGAGAGCTATGTGTAAAGTGCTGGTGCAAGTCAAGCCATTGTATCTAAGAGTCATGCGTGTGTTGTTAAGTGCTCTACTTAGGCTCATCAAGGTGACAGATGCTCATAGCCTAGTGGACTCAAAGAATTGAGTCCTTATGGACCTGAAAAGCCTTAACCCTAAGCCCTATAAGGTTCCTCTTAGAATTAGGTGGATTAAGATCTTAATCAAGCTCCATTTCCCAATTTAATTCCAGGCTTAGTTTAAATGTCAACTATCATCCTTGAAAACTATATACATATATACAAAGATGCTATTTACACATATTTACAATCGTGCAAAATTTTTGAAAAATGTTTTGAAATCATGAAAGGATGGATGCATGAAGTGCAAGTTTTGCAAAAGTATTTACACACATTTACACAAGATTTTTGCAAACTTTTGATTTTCAAAACATTTTGGAAAAATTTTGTACTATATACATAATTTTGATAAGAAAATATTCACACAAACTTTTACACAAAAGATTTTTGAAAACATTTTTACAAAAATAGTTTGTACACTAGCTATGTATGTGCAAGAATGATTATTTATAGGAAAAAATTTTTAATTTTTATGATTTTTAGAGTTTTTAGCCATTTTATTTATTAACACACTCACACAAAGTACGAGTTATGGCTAAAGTATATATGAAATATATACACACCCCCTATACTTAGCTCGAACGATGTCCTCAGAGTCAAGAGCGATGAAGAAGACATAACTCGTGCTTAGTATAGGGAAGTGAAAAGGAATTGCTATATACAGAGATGAATCAAAGAATAGAATGAGGAGAACTTGGTGGTTTCCCCCTATACCTAGGATCCAATAATCCTAAGTATAGCAAGCTGTACATGAAGGGAAATCCGAGTGAAGGATATACAGAATCTACCCCCCTATACTTAGGGTAAAATATCCCTAAGTATAGGCAGCAAAACAGGGGTAGAATGAAAAGAATACCCGAAGGTCCGACATCCCCACAATACTTAGGGTAAAGTACACCCTAAGTATAGCAAAATCATAAGATGAGAAAAGGGATATGGGACTAAAGAATAGAGTGATATGGACAATTGGATCTATACAGGTCGGAAGAGCAGTGATAATCAGGCGTGAGATGCAATAGATGTGAGTCAAGAGACCACATCTCACGCAAAATGAATAGGGGCAACATCAACGACCCGCGGCTCATGATCTAGAAATGGCTTGTGCCGCTGGCCGTTCACTCGAAAGGTAATCTCAGAAGACAACTCAGATATATCAATGCTACTGTTGTCGTGTACCTTTCTCACCAAGTAGGGTCCCTTCCACTTGCTTTGCAGCTTCCCTGGAAATAGACGAAGCCTAGCATCAAACAGCCATACTCTCTGTCCAGGCTCAAAATGCTTGTGGCTGATATGAGAATCATGCCACTCTTTTACTCTCTCCTTATAATGTAGGTTGTTTGAGAAGGCGGTATCTATAGGATCCTCCAAGGCTGCTAACTCTGCCCTCCTCTGGTTTCCTACACTGTCTGAATCCATAAGTATCTCAGTGACTGCCCGAAGTGACTTGTGCCTCAGCTCAACAGATAAATGGCACGGCTTGCCATATACGAGGCGAAAGGGAGATGTGCCCAATGGTGTCTTGAAAGACGTCGTATATGCCCATAAGACCGAGTCCAAAAGCTGTGACCAATCCTTTCGGTCAGGGCGGACGACTTTCTGCAAAATAGTCTTGATCTCCCTGTTCGACACCTCGGCTAGACCATTCGTCTGTGGATGGTATGGAGTGGCAACTCGATGGTCTATACCGAACTCGCTAGCAAGGGCTTTTACCTGGTTGTTGATGAAATGAGACCCCCCATCTGAAATCAATACTCGAGGTACCCCAAACCGCGTGATGATGTGCTTCCTCAAAAATCTGCAAACTGTCCTCGCATCAGTGGCTCGGGCGGGGATGGCCTCAACCCAACGACTCACATAATCAACGGCCAACAGAATGTACTCGAATCCCTGACTCTTAGGGAATGGATCCATGAAATCGATGCCCCATGCGTCAAAAACCTCGTAGAAGTGAATGGGCTGCATCGGCATCATATCACGCTGTCCACAAGTGCCCATCCTCTGACAGTCAGTACACCTCTTCACGAACTCATCAGAGTCCTTGAAGAGGGTAGGCCACCACAAGCCGGATTGGAGCACTTTCTGTGCCGTTCTCCTCCCAGAATGATGTCCTCCTACCTCAAGCTTGTGGCAGTAAGTGAGGACGCTATGGTGCTCCTCCTGAGGAATGCATCGACGCCAGACGCTATCCCCTCCTTCGTGGTAAGGGATGGGATCCTCCCGGTGGTAGGACTTCACCTTCGTGAGGAAGGTCTCAAGCCTCTGCCTGGGCCAATCTTGTGGGACTTTCTTAGCAACGAGAAAGTTCACAATATCGGCATACCATGGGAGTGAGGCGATAGCAAGGATCGCCTCATCTGGGAAGGTCTCACAAATGGGATCAATATGCTCAGACTCCTCAGGCTGCTCTAAACGGGAGAGATGATCCACCACCACATTCTTGACTCCAGGCTTATCCTTAATCTCAATGTCGAACTCCTGGAGTAGATGGATCCATCTAGTCAGTCTGGCCTTGGCATCCTTCTTTGCCATGAGGTATCGGATGGCGGTGTGATCAGTATACAAGGTCACTCTATATCCAATAATGTACGATCTGAACTTATCTAGGGCGAAGACTACAACTAGCATCTCCTTCTCTGTGACCGTATAATTCCACTGCACGGAATCCAATGTGAGGCTAGCGTAGTGAATAGCAAATGGGACTCCATCCCTCCTCTGTCCCAGGACAGCCCCTATGGCAAAATCGGAGGCATCCGTCATGATCTCGAATGGGAGAGACCAATCAGGCGACTGGAGAACAGGAGCCTCTATAACACTCTGCTTGAGAGTCTGAAAGGACGAAAGACACTTGTCATCGACAAGGAACTCGGTGTCTTTCGTCAGCAGATCAGTCAACGGTCGGGCAACTCTACTGAAATCACAAATGAATCGTCGATAGAAACCAACGTGCCCCAGAAAAGACCGTAACTGCCGCAAGTTGGACGGTGGTGTGAGTTTGCTAATGATATCTACCTTGGCCGGATCCACCTCCATGCCCCTGTTGGAGATGATGTGGCCAAGCACCGTCCCTTGAGTCACCATGAAGTGACTCTTCTCCCAAGACAGAACCACGCGAACCTTGATACATCGCTGAAGTACTCGGTCTAGGCAGTCAAGACAGGAGTCGAATCCGTCGCCGTAAATCGAGAAATCATCCATGAAGACCTCCAAGCACTTCCCTACCATGTCCGAAAAGATCGACAGCATGCATCTCTGAAAAGTCGCAGGGGCATTGCATAGCCCAAATGGCATGCGTCGGAAGGCGTATGTGCCGAAGGGACAGGTAAAGGTGGTCTTCTCCTGGTCCTCAGGAGCGATGACTACCTGATTGTAGCCCGAGTACCCATCCAGAAAACAATAATGGCTCTTCCCTGCCAGTCTCTCAATGATCTGATCAATAAAGGGCAGGGGAAGTGATCCTTCTTGGTGGCCTGGTTTAGTCTCCGGTAGTCAACACAGACCCGCCAAGAAGTAGGTACTCGTGTAGCAATCTCCTCTCCGGACTCCGTAACCACTGTAGTGATGCATGTCTTCTTGGGCACCACATGCAAAGGGCTGACCCACTTGGAGTCGGAGATGGGATAGATAAAATCAGCGCTCCACCACTTCGAAATTTCCTTCATGACAACCTCCCTCAGATTCGGGTTCAGCTGTCGCTGGAACTCACGCGACGGCTTTACCTCATCCTCGAGATAGATTTTGTGGGAGCACAGGGCCAGACTAATCCCCTGAACAGAAGAATAAAGAAAATTTTCGCTGCAAATTTGAATTAATGACAAATACAAAGGAGATCTGCTACGCTCCATCCAATCGCCTTGCGGTTCTTTTCAAGAACCCCCATCAAACGAGATTCTTCCTCTCCAGTCAAATCGGCAGAGATAATGACTGGGTACATCTCATGCTCACTCGCAAGGAATCTATACTTCAACGACGAAGGAAGCAGCTTCAGCTCTGGATAAACTGGCGCTGGCAAATCTGGCTTCTGAAGAATCCAAGTGTATGCGGCCAAATCTTCCCGGGAGAACGAGAACTCTCTCTCACAAACTGGATCTGGAGAAGGCTGCTCAACTGAACTGTCTCTGCTCTGCTCGGTATGTAACTCCTCTCTATCTGTAGGCTCAGTGGAAATCAGGCCTGGCATGTAATCCTCACAATCTGCCCAATCAGACTCTGACTCCGAGGGATCCGCATCATCTAAGGTGGCATCAGTACCACCATCACCACAAAAATCCGTGTCGCGGTCGAGAACCTGCTCTGCTGCATCTGAAGTATCCTGAACCAGGAATGTGCTCTCCAAGCTCTCCTCTGCTGTCATCTCTGCATCAGCGGTGTCTTAAAATGAGAGGATGGCCTGTGCTGCGGGGTCTGCCCATGCTGCCTCATCGTCTGTGATCACAAAGTCACAGTCCTGGTGGATGTCTAGCCCGGCCTCTATCAGCTGCTCTGTATCTGAAGTGGTCTCTGAGCATGATCTGTCTCTGGCTCTGCTGTCCTCGACCGTCTCTATTTGTACACTTTCGCCCTCGACGCGAAAGTATACCTTCCCGCTATCATGGTCGGTCACCGCCTTGGCTGTGGCCAAGAACGGACGACCGAAAATGATGGGGGTATCGATCACTGAATCAGGGATCTCCATGTCCAACACTACGAAGTCCATGGGGAATTGCAGGCCCTGAATAGTGACGACAACGTCTCGCAACAACCCCTTCGACCTCTTGACAGATCTATCCGCAAACTAAAGAATTGTCCTGCTCTGTCTAAGAGTGTTGATGAGCCAAAAAATTCGGTCAATCTGGATCAGGTCAAAATATCACTCGGGTCGTTGCGACCCGGATCGATGAGAATCTCAGCTCAATCAAGAAAAAATGAGGTTCAGACCACCAAAATCAAATCAAAATCAAATAAAAGCGATAGCGGTCCTAGCTATTGGATTAGCCTGGTATAGCGACCAGGGTCGGACTCAGGGAGCACGTGATGGCCTTGCGGCCTACGAAGTAGTCTAAAGAGTCAATAAAATAAAATACAAGTGTTTTTGGTGGATTTTTAATTTTTATAGATTTTTTTGGATTTTTGATTAATAAGGAAAATCAGAAAACAAAGAAACAATCCTACTCAAACAATTATTTACTGCATCAAAAATCAATAAAAAAATTCAACTAAAAATGTTTTTGTGTATTTTATGTTTTCTACTTTTTTGGTGAATTTTTGGTATTTTTCTGATTTTTATTTCATTTTCTAAAAATAAAACAATGCAAGAAAACAACAACAATGTCCAGCCGAGCTTGAGGGACTTAGATAAAATATCTAAAATCCCTAAAAAGCTTGGTGGTAATTTTCCTGTATAGAAGAAGGGACAAGGAAAATTTAGGCACTGAAATTATTGTTTTTGGGTTTTTAAATTAATTATTATAATTTTTATAGTGTTTTTAGTGTTTTGTTTTTATGAGTTTTATAATGACCAAAATTGGTCAAAAAATCAAACAAGGCAAAACAAACACTACTTAATTTTTTTGTAATTTTTAGATGAGTTCTAATATTATTTGTGATTTTTCAAGTCAAACTGTAAAGAAAATGCGTATTTTTGATATTTTAAAAATAGTAAATGAAATCAAAAATGACCCCAAAAATTCTAGAAAATTTTACAATATGGCAGGAGCCATGTATCCAATTTTCATTGAATTTGGAGTGAGTTTGATATTTTATTCAAAATCAAAACCAAGGTACAGTGCACAGGGACATATACGTAAATACCAAAAGCTCCAGGGGGTCCGGTGCAAAAATCCCAAGAAGCCACGCGCGAGGCGCGTGTCTGGGGCACACAGGGACCTAAATGCAATAAAAGTAAAGTTCTCGGACTAATTGGTAACAGGTACCAAAAGTCTGAGGGCCTTACTGTAAAATACCCATAAATATACGCACATGCATAAATAAACCACGCACAGGGGTATAAATGCAATTAATAAAAAGATTCATTCATTAAGTAACATCCCAGAACTACAAGGCCATCAATGCAAATATCCCAGACAAACCACGTGTCAATGCACGTGACACACTACAGGCGGGGGTATATATGCAAATAGCAAACAAGACAGGGTCCAAAGTGCAAAAGTACCAAAATAAAAACAGCGTCCTATGGTATTTACAGGACTAAACACGAAATAAAGGAAACAGAGGGGCCTAAGAACAATTACCCCTTTATTATATCCGAGGGATGGATGGCTGCCACGTGGTGGATCGAACGGTGGAGGACTGGTGGCTCGCAGCAAAGGAAGCCCTCGGCGCGATTGAACGGCTGGGAAGCTGCCACGTCGTTGATCTGACGGTCGGGAACAGGTGGTGCTTCTTCGTCCGGATTGAACGGTCTAGATCGACTCTCCTCACGATCGTGTGGTGCTGGCGCTCCTGAAATGGATGGCTCGGATGGAATCTGGAGCTGGAGGACGATCCAACGGTGTCTGAAGGTCGAGGAAGAACTGATGGTCGGCAACCTTCGCTGGCCCGCTGCGCGCACTCCCGGCCTCCTCGCGGGGCTTTGATGATCGGAGAAGAAGCTCTGTGGGCTCCCGCGTCGACTAGTGGTCTCCGATGGCCCAACGGAGCTCCGAGGAGCTCAGGCGGAGCCGACGTAGCTCAAGCTGCTGCTCCAAATGGTCCAAGCCCTCCGATGGGCTCGAATGTCCCTGCAAAGTACACCAACAGACTTGTGGGTCGAGGGCAAAGTGCCTCGACCCCGTTAGGAGGGGTGATAGTGGTCGGTGAGGCGGGGCGGTCGAGCTTCGGCGAGGGGTAGACAGTGGAGCTCGAATCCCCAGCTCCTGTGCAAGCTAGGTCGAATGGAGGGGCGTAGAACGTGCGCGGGAAGAAGGCGAGTGTGATGGTGCGGTCTGATGATCGAATGGAAGGTGGGGGTGGCTGGAATCGATGATGGTTGACGACGTCGAGATTTGGGGCAAACTAGAAATTAAAGAACAAGTGAAAGAACTAAAGCTACCTGGATGGAGGAATCGACTGGGAGTGAGCTGGGCTTGCTCTGGGTCGTCGCCTCGCGGGTCTTCATGGCCCGAGGCTCGAGCTCCTGCTTCAGGAGGAGCACGGCGACGCTAGATCGCCGGATCAGAGGTCCGGTCACCTTCGCCTCTCTTCGACACCACCGACGGAGAGCTGTCACCTCAGGGAAGGCGGTGGAGGTCACGGGACTGAAAGGTGGGGAGCCAAAGATGAAAAAAAAGGTCGCCGGAGGAGATGCTTTATATGATCAGGGGTCCGAGAAGAAATGGATCGGGCGAGTCGCTCGTGACTCGGATCCCTAAGACCCACCCCGGACGAGGATCTAGGACGAACAAGGATCAATCGGGGCCCAGGGTTAGGGTGTTTGGTTGTCGGATCAAGTGGGCAATAAATGGAGAAGTCGGGTCGGGCACCATATCCGCAAGGGAAGTGGTCCACAGGGGGGAGTTGACCGGGGGTCAACGATCCCCCGTGGACTAATGGGATGCGGCCACGTAAAAAAGATTTGAAAAATCGATTTAAAATAGGAAATGGTCGAATTATTAAAAACTCAAAACATAAAAAATGTTTGTTTTAATCTTTTTCTATTTTTTTGTGATTTTTAATTAATTTTTCAAAATAAAAATAAGGTATTTACATAATAGGGCTATATATAGGTATATGTACAATATAGGATTTTTATTTTTTTATTTTTAATTTATTATTTTTGTGCATTTTTATTCCCATTTTATATTTTATTTATTTAAGGTATAAAATTAGGAATAAAAAGGTATTTTTATTTTATTTTTATTATTTATATACAAGGGTGAAATAAATAGATATATTCATCTATGTGCAAGGTATATTTACAATATTATTTTTGGTTTTTAATTTTGTTCTTTTAATTTTGTTTTTATTTTTGTTATTTTTATTTTATTTATTTACATCATAAAAGATAGAATATTTACAAAATTTTTGGAATTTTAATTTATTTATTTATAGGGTGAAATAAATATGGATGTGGTTGTATATACACAAGTGACTCTTTTTATTTTCTTTTTACTTTTTTTTCTATTTTTGTTTTGATTTTTATAATTATAAATATATACAATATATACACATATGTACAAGCCACTTTTATTCTATTTTTAGAGGGAAATATATTTATTTTATTTACAGGTATATTTACACACATGAGCTCCCTATCTCTCTCTACTTTGGCTTTTATGCGGCTAGGCCCATGCTGAGCCCTCCCTTGGGTTAGGTTGCTCAATATTTATTCTAAATATTTCCTCTTTTTCTTTTTAATCTTTATTCTTTTATTTTTGCACAAAAACATGCTAATTATTACTTTTTACACAGTGCATGCTTTTGGTAATTATTTGTATTTACAGACATATACATGCATTTGCAAAGGTTTTCGTAGCTAAAATATAAGAATAAAGAGTGATGAATGGGTATTCATCACCCCCTATACTTAACTTTGCTAGTCCCTTAGCAAACACTTATTTGAAAAAGAAGTGAAAAAGAAAGAAAAAGAAAAAGAAAAAGAGAAGAATGTACATGGATCAAGGTTGATTATTAAACTTACCTTTATTAAATTGAATTATGGAGCTCGATCAGATCTTTGGATTATTAATGTGTTGGAACCTTATTTGGACTTAAGCTTAAAACTCAATAGCCTCTAAGTTCCACCAATCTATGGTCAAGACTCCTCAATAAACCAGATCAGAACAAGTCTACATACTCAAACTCTAATGACCATGAATCTTTCCATGCAGTGTAAGTGATATGTAGCTCCCCACCTCAGAAGTAACAAAGAAACAACCTCCCCCAACCTGGTAACTCTAATGCCTCGGTCTAGCAACTCTTTCCTCGAGAAGCGGGGTATTCCCTTCTAAGTTCAAGTGCAACCAGCTCAAGAAGAGGGGGAATAAGAGGTATAGACTTTTGGGAGCTCAACCAGTGTAGCTAAGTCTCCCGCTGCAAGCTTCATGAGATGTAACATGGATACCATAAGCTTTTGCTTTATTTGACTATATACACTCCGGTGGGTTTATTAAATTTTCAATCCGACCTACCACTTTTTTTGGAGTTCTTTTTGCATTTTTTTCAAGTGCATCTGTACAACATATCTACATGGTGCAGCATATATACAAGAAATTTTCCTCTTGAGCCAGTAGACTATCCCTCTTTTGAAGCTTTATTGCAACCCACGGCTTCTGTCTTTAGACTTCATCACCACTAGACCAAGTTGAGACGCACTTCCTTCACTAGAAGAAGAAGAGAGGTTCCGCCTACAAGTACTACCCTCATATGCTACCCCAAGCCAAAGGAAATTGCCTCCTCACCACCTCATACGTGGAGAGCTATGTGTAAAGTGCTGGTACAAGTCAAGCCATTGTCTCTAAGAGTCATGCGTGTGTTGTTAAGTGCTCTACTTAGGCTCATCAAGATGACATATGCTCATAGCCTAGTGGACTCAAAGAATTAAGTCCTTCTGGACCTGAAAAGCCTTAATCCTAAGCCCTATAAGGTTCCTCTTAGAATTAGGTGGATTAAGATCTTAATCAAGCTCCATTTCCCAATTTAATTCCAGGCTTAGTTTAAATGTCAACTATTATCCAGGAAAATTATATACATATATACAAAGATGCTATTTGCAAATATTTACAATCGTGCAAAATTTTTGAAAAATGTTTTGAAATCATGAATGGATGAATGCATGAAATGCAAGTATTGCAAAAGTATTTACACACATTTACACAAGATTTTTGCAAACTTTTGATTTTCAAAACATTTTGGAAAAATTTTGTACTATATACATAATTTTGATAAGAAAATATTTACATAAACTTTTACACCAAAGATTTTTGAAATCATTTTTACAAAAATAATTTGTGCACTAGCTATGTATGTGCAATAAAAGAATGATTATTTACAGGAAATTTTTTTTATTTTTGTGATTTTTAGGGTTTTTAGCCATTCTAGCCATTTTATTTATTAACACACTCACACAAAGTACGAGTTATGGCTAAAGTATATATGAAATATATACACACCCCCTATACTTAGCTCGAACGATGTCCTCAGAGTCAAGAGCGATGAAGAAGACATAACTCGTTCTTAGTATAGGGAAGTGAAAAGGAATTGATACAGAGATGAATCAAAGAATAGAATGAGGAGAACTCAGTGGTTTCCCCCTATACTTAGGATCCAATAATCCTAAGTATAGCAAGCTGTACATGAAGGGAAATCTGAGTGAAGGATGTACAGAATCTACTCCCCCTATACTTAGGGTAAAATATCCCTAAGTATAGGCAGCAAAACAGGGGTAGAAAGAATGAAAAGAATACCCGAAGGTCTGACATCCCCCCTATACTTAGGGTAAAGTACACCCGAAGTATAGCAAAATCATAAGATGAGAAAAGGGATGTGGGATTAAAGAATAGAGTGATATGGACATCTGGATCTATACAGGTCGGAAGAACAGTGATAATCAGGCGTGAGATGCAATAGATGTGAGTCAAGAGACCACATCTCACGCAAAATGAATAGGGGCAACATCAACGACCCGCGGCTCATGATCTAGAAATGGCTTGAGCCGCTGGACGTTCACTCGAAAGGTACTCTCAGAAGACAACTCAGATATATCAATGCTACCGTTGTCGTGTACCTTTCTCACCAAGTAGGGTCCCTTCCACTTGCTCTGCAGCTTCCCTGGAAATAGACGAAGCCTAGCATCAAACAACCATACTCTCTGTCCAGGCTCAAAATGCTTGTGGCTGATATGAGAATCATGCCACTCTTTCACTCTCTCCTTATACTGTAGGCTGTTTGAGAAGGCGGTATCACGAAGCTCCTCCAGGGCTGCTAACTCTCCCCTCCTCTGGTCTCCTACACTATCTGGATCTAAAAGAATATCTATGACTGTCCATAGTGACTTGTGCCTCAGCTCAACAGGTAAATGGCACGGCTTGCCATATACGAGGCGAAAGGGAGATGTGCCCAATGGTGTCTTAAAAGACGTCCTATATGCCCAGAAGACCGAGTCCAAAAGCTGTGACCAATCCTTTCGGTCAGGGCGGACGACTTTCTGTAAAATAGTCTTGATCTCCCTGCTCGACACCTCGGTTAGACCATTCGTCTGTGGATGGTATGGAGTGGCAACTCAATGATCTATACCGAACTCGCTAGCAAGGGCCTTCACCTGGTCGTTGATGAAATGAGACCCCCCGTCTGAAATCAATACTCGAGGTACCCCGAACCGCGTGATGATGTGCTTCCTCAAAAATCTGCAAACTGTCCTTGCATCAGCGGCTCGGGCAGGGATAGCCTCAACCCAACGACTCACATAATCAACGGCCAACAGAATGTACTCAAATCCCTGACTCTTAGGGAATGGACCCATGAAATCGATGCCCCATGCGTCAAAAACCTCACAGAAGTGAATGGGCTGCATCGACATCATATCTCGCTGTCCACAAGTGCCCATCCTCTGACAGTCAGTACACCTCTTCACGAACTCATCAGAGTCCTTGAAGAGGGTAGGCCACCACAAGCCAGATTGGAGCACTTTCTGTGCCGTTCTCCTCCCAGAATGATGTCCTCCTGCCTCAAGCTTGTGGTAGTAAGTAAGGACGCTATGGTGCTCCTCCTGAGGAATGCACCAACGCCAGACGCTATCCTCTCCTTTGTGGTAAAGGATGGGATCCTCCCAGTGGTAGGACTTGGCCTTCGCGAGGAAGGTCTCAAGCCTCTGCCTGGGCCAATCTTGTGGGACTTTCCCAACAACGAGAAAGTTCACAATATCGGCATACCATGGGAGTGAGGCGATAGCAAGGATCTCCTCATCTGGGAAGGTCTCACAAATGGGATCAATATGCTCAGACTCCTCATGCTGCTCTAAATGGGAGAGATGATCCACCACCAAATTCTTGACTCCAGGCTTATCCTTAATCTCAATGTCGAACTCCTGAAGTAGAAGGATCCATCTTGTCAGTCTGGCCTTGGCATCCTTCTTTGCCATGAGGTATCGGATGACGGTGTGATCAGTATAAAAGGTCACTCTAGATCCAATGATGTAAGATCTGAACTTATCTAGGGCAAACACTACGGCTAGCATCTCCTTCTCTGTGACTGTCAAATTCTGCTGCACGAAATCCAATGTGCGGCTAGCGTAGTGGATGGAAAATGGGACTCCATCCCTCCTCTGCCCCAGCACAGCCCCCATGGCAAAATCGGAGGTGTCTGTCATGATCTCGAATGGGAGAGACCAATCTGGTGGCTGGAGGACATGAGTCTCTATAACACTCTGCTTGAGAGTCTCAAAGGACAAAAGACACTTGTCATCGACAAGAAACTCGGTGTCTTTCATCAGCAGGCCAGTCAACGGTCGGGCAACCCTACTGAAATCACGAATGAAACGCCGGTAGAAACCGACGTGCCCCAGGAAAGACCGTAACTGCCGCAAGTTGGACGGTGGTGTGAGTTTTCTAATGACACCGACCTTAGCCGGATCAACCTCCATGCCCCTATTGGAGATGATATGGCCAAGCACCGTCCCTTGAGTCACCATAAAGTGACTCTTCTCCCAAGAAAGAACCAAGCGAACCTCAATACATCGCTGAAGTACTCGGTCTAGGCAGTCAAGACAGGAGTCGAATCCGTCGCCGTAAACCGAGAAATCATCCATGAAGACCTCCAAGCACTCCCCTACCATGTCCGAAAAGATCGACATCATGCATCTCTGAAAAGTCGCAGGGGCATTGCATAGCCCAAATGGCATGCGTCGGAAGGCGTATGTGCCGAAGGGACAGGTAAAGGTGGTCTTCTCCTGGTCCTCAGGAGCTATGGCCACCTGGTTGTAGCCCGAGTACCCATCCAGAAAACAATAGTGGCTCTTCCCTGCCAGTCTCTCAATAATCTGATCAATAAAGGGCAGGGGGAAATGATCCTTCTTGGTGGCCTGGTTGGGTCTCCTGTAGTCAACGCAGACTCGCCAAGAAGTGGGTACTCGTGTAGCAATCTCCTCTCCAGACTCGCTAATCACTGTAGTGATGCCCCTCTTCTTGGGCATCACATGCAAAGGGCTGACCCAATTGGAGTCAGAGATGGGATAGATAAAATCGGTGCTCTACCATTTCGAAATTTCCTTCATGACAACCTCTCTCAGATTTGGGTTCAGCCGCCGCTGGAACTCACGCGACGGCTTTGCCTCATCCGCGAGATAGATATGGTGGGAGCACAGGGCTGGACTAATCCCCTGGTGATCTGCTACACTCCATCCTATCGCCTTACGGTTCTTTTCAAGAACCCCCATCAAACGGGATTCCTGCTCTCCAGTCAAATCGGCTGAGATAATGACTGGGTACATCTCATGCTCCCCCGCAAGGAATCTATACTTTAACGACGCAGGAAGTGGCTTCAGCTCTGGACAACTGGGTGCTGGTAGATCTGGCTTCGAAAGAAGTCGCGTGAATGCTGCTAAATCTGCTCTGGAGAATGAGAACGTACTCTCGCAAACTGGATCTGAAGAAGGCTGCTCAACTGAACTGTCTCTGATATGCTCGGCATCTACCTCCTCCTCAGCTGTATGCTCAGTGGAAATCAGGTCTGGCATATAATCCTCACAATATGCCCAATCAGACTCTGACTCTGAGGGATCGGCATCATGTAAGGTGGCATCAGTACCACCATCACCACAAAAATCCGTGTCGCGGTCGAGAACCTACTCTGCTGCCACTGAAGTATCCTGAACCAGGAATGTGCTCTCCGAGCTCTCCTCTGATGTCGTCTCTGCATCAGCGGTGTCTGAAAATGAGAGGATGGACTGTGCTGCTGGGTCTGCCCAAACTGCCTCATCGTCTGTGATCACAAAGTCACAGTCCTGGTGGATGTCTAGCCCTGCATCTGTCAGCTGCTCTGTGTCTGAAGTCGTCTCAGAGCATGCTCTCTCTGGCTCTGCTGTCCTCGACCGTCTCTATTTGTACACTTTCGCCCTCGACGTGAAAGTATACCTTCCCGCTATCATGACCAGTCACCGTCTTGGCTGTAGCCAAGAACGGACGACCAAGAATGATGGGGGTATCAGTCACTGAATCAGGGATCTCCTTGTCCAACACTACGAAGTCCACGGGGAATTGCAGGCCCTGAATAGTGACGACAACGTCTCGCAACAACCCCTTCGGCCTCTTGACAGATCTATCCGCAAACTGAAGAACTGTCCTGCTCTGTCTAAGAGTGCCCAACTCGAAGCGGTCGAGAAGGTTCATCGATGATCCACTATCTAATAGAGTGCGGTCGAACCTCTGCTCACTGATATGGCATCTGACATAAGGGGCTCCTGAATCTGGCCTCTTGGCCGGCAGACAGTTCTGGATCGCGAAACACGTGGCTTTCGTCAGCACATGGATCTCTGAATGGTGGTTCCTCCTCTTCCTCCTGACTGTAGTCCTATCTCTCAACGAACGCTGAAGAAGGGGAATGTGCTGCAAAGCCTCCTGAAGAGTCAGCTGTATGTGAAACCGATCTATCATCTGCTGGCTGAACTCTTCCTGATCTCTCTTTTTTGGATTTTCTTTTTTCTTCCTCTTCCCCAACTGAAGGGCTCTAGGGAAGGGGATCACTGGGTCCTTCTCAGATGAAGGACTAGGAAAAGGTCTAGATGGCTCGATGGCCGGATCCGCACATACATCAAGCACCACAGTGGGACCAGAAAAAACCAAACCTTTTCCTTTATTCACAGAAATGTTCCGAGATACAGGTGCAGAAGAAGGAAAAACAACAGGACTCTCAAAGTGAACACGGGTGGTCTCAGCACCACCATCGGCTGGATCAACTGGAAGACTCGCGGCCTAAGTACCGCGCTCTGGCTTGGCGTCGTGGGTGGCCACAGTACCACCTCCTCGAACTGGTGAAATGGCGGCCTCAGTACCGCCGGTGGAATCAACATCCTTGGTGGCATCAGTACCACCGTCATCATCTCTAGCGGCCTCAGTACCGCTCTCCTCCTCCTCGTCAAGCGCTCTGGGTGGATCCTCATGATGTGGCTCAGACGAGGCGCCCCCTGCTGGCATCCTACCGCTCCTAAGTGTGACAAAATCAGTATCAAACAGATATCCAGTCATATCACCAAATGCATCACTAGGAGTGGTATACTCAGTACAAGCTACCTGCTTAGATTTCCGCTTCAGGCTGTTGGGGTTCGGCTCGATCTGAGCAGGGATGGCGGCCTTCCCTCTCACAATGTCCCGCATCTCCTGGCGGAACTCGTCCATCTCCCGTCGAAAAGTAGCCTGCTGATCTGTGAGAAGGCGGGCTATGTCATCCAAGATAGGGTTCTCATGGGAACCCGACAGGTAGCCTCTATGGTAGTGAGGCTGCTGGATCTGCTGCTGTGGCTGAGAGGGGTATGGGTGATGCTGTTGCTGCTGCTGAGGCTGTTCACGCCTCCACGACTGTCCCTGCTGATAGGGACGAGGACCATAGGATGACTGCTGCTGCTGTGGTGGTGGGTACACTAGGGGCTGCTGCTGCGGCTGGTGCTCTCTCTGATGGCAGTACTGGCCACCCTGTCCTGACGGCTGCTGCTGGGGCTGGGTACCTCCGCCCCCCCATCGGAATCCGGGATGGTCTCTTCGAATACCGGGTTGAGGGCGGTCATACCAAATCCTGTTGACATCCATCAACGGCTCTGCATCGTACTGGGCTGGCGGGAGCACTGTCAGAGGCTGATCCGGCTGGTATACCACCATCTGCATGTCTGGAGACGGTGGTGACTGGTAGGTGGGCTGCGGCTGCTGGTACGACTCTGCCTGTATAAGGTGAACCTGTCTAGGTTGCTAGTGTGAGCTGGAGCGCTGGGACGAGCTTCTGCTACTGCCGTGATTGCCTCGCGACTGAAGACGGGGCTGGGAAGCCGTCTGTGCCTCCTGGAGACACATGAGCTGGTTCTTCATGTCGCTCAGAGTCTGTACCATCTGCTCCATCTGAGTGATGTCCTGGCACTGCTTCTTCTCAATCAGCTCCATCCGATCCAACTTCTCGCTAATGATGCCCATGTCCGCAACTGATGACTCTGCCTGTGCTGCTGCTAGTGCAGACGAACTGGAAGGACCGGTGTCGACCCGTGCTATCCTTTGGTACTGCACGGGTCATGGTTGCTGGGGTCTGCCCTAAGTGTACAATCGGGTCTGGGACATCACCATGTAGTTCTCGGCCATCTCCTCGTAGATGGCCCAGACCTGGTCGTGATCCTTGGTGAAGTAAGACCCGCCACAAGAAGCGTTCACCAAGCCCAGAAGCTCTGGTGTCAGCCCGCTGAAGAAGCTCTGAACAAGGTTCAGCTTAGAAATGTCGTGGTGCGGGCATCTGTCAGTCAGCTCTTTGAACCTCTCCCATGCCTCGTGGAACTGCTCGTTGGGGAGCATGGAGAAGTTGCTGATCAGGGCTCTAGCGGCGTTCGTCCGCCCGAGTGGATAGTACTTGTGCAAGTACTCGGCGCGGAGCTTCTCCCAAGTGTAGACAAACTTCCCCAGGTGCTTCATCCAGGTGGCTGCTCTGTCTGCTAAGGAAAAGGGGAAGGCAATCATCCGTATAGTGTCCTGGTCCACCTGGCGATCGTGGACAGTACTGCAAATCATCTCAAACTCCTGTAGGTGGAGATGAGGCTCCTCAGTGGCCAACCCATGAAACCGGGGTAGGAGCTGCAAAGTGTTTGGGGGAAACTTGAAGTCCCCCACGATGGCTGGTAGCACCACCCAACGATGCGTCAAAGTCGATCCGGGATTGTGGTTCTCCCGCATCGGTCTCGGTGGTCCTGCTCATCCTGCTGCGGCTGCTGCCGCGGCTGCGGCGGCAGCTGCCGCATCGTCGGATCCTCCTCAGCAGTTCTCACGGTCGGCTCTCAACTGCTCAAGCTCTTGCCTCATCTCTATCATGAATGCCCCCTGATCCCTCAACTGCTGCTGCACTGACTCAAGGGAAGCGATCAGGGTGGAGTTGATCAAACCTTGGTCCAGAACGAAATGCTCCTCCTGCGGACCTCTGGATCGATCATCACTAGCGCCGGCCATAGTCTCTGAAAAATCAAAACAACTGAACTCAGGTGCCGATAAATCATTTATCTGTCTCTCCTCTGGCACTGGTATCTCGGTCTTAGAAGAAGAACGGCGGTCGAGGGGGAAAAGGGCGGAATCGTACTCAGGTTCGGAGAGCGGGTCTGAGCTCTCACGAACCGACCTAGATGAATGGACTGGAGTGCTGAAGAGCGGTGCAGCCAGAGGTTGCCTAAGAGACCTCCTGCCCATCATCGTGATCTGGCGAGTAGTGCGGATGAGATCTGGAGAAACTATGATCAGAAAACAAACCCCTCAGTTCACCAACGCAACGCGAGCTGAAGACCGTAAAGGCTTGGTCAAATTATCTTGTCAATTTTATTTTGGTGAACAAACAAAATATCAGAGCGATTACGTGATCTGCTGGGAGATCCGATACTCTCCCAAACGACTGTCCCGCACGAAAGAGTCGGTAATCAGTCGGGAATAGCACCGAGGGGCTCTACCTAGTCTTCGGGTCACTCTCTCGTACAATCAAACCGAACAATGAGGGGGTTGCTCTCCCCAAGACAGATTTTTAAGTAAAATGTCTGTTAGGGTCAATAGTTTTAGCAGTCCCAATTTTATTGTTTTTATTTTTAGATCTTTTTCAATGAAAACAAAAGGCCTAACGAATTTTTCGATTTTCCTGGTTATTAAGTTCAAAACAGGGGGGAGAAGACGAAAAAACCAATGCGCGATAAAATCAATGATGCATGCAAAGATAGAAAGGCGTACCTGTCTCCAGCACTCTACATGCAATATGATCCGCGTAGAATTGAAAAGACAGGAAATAAACTACCTAAATGATGTAGGCGGAAAATCGAGTCCCTAAACAGCAGTGCTACTCGAAGAACGGCTAGCCGACCACCAACCTCCAATCCAAAGAGTCCGGTCTAGACCCACCCTCCTCTTCTCGACAGGTCGAGTTCAGGAGTAGCGCTTGACTGGGCGGGCTCACGACGCGTAGGCTCGGAAGTTATGGAACAACTATTTTATTATCTTTTTATTTTTGGTCCAATTACCAATCTATAGGTACAGGCAGATATATTAGGGTATTTGGATCCTAATTATTACGTCACAATCAAGCAGAAAATCCAACGGCTAGGGGCTCGAGAAAAACCACGTAAAACCGTAAAAGGCAGCGAAAAACAAAAACTGCGAAAAAGCCACGAAAAGTCTAAGGGTCCCCCGAGCACACCGGTGCTCAGCGAAACAGACCCGAGAAAAGTTCAAGTCCAAGTGTACCTGTATTATTACAATTCAAATATGCTAAAATAAACCTAAACTACTCCTCTCTCACTCACCTACTCTCTCGCTCTCTCTTGCGGCTCCGTGCAGAAGGGCGCCGCCTCCGAATCCCGCAGTTGCACCGGCACCTTGAAAGTCGCCTCCTCGGTCCTCGGGCCCTCGCAAGAAAGTAAACAAGTGTCACAGACCAAATTATTATATAAACAGTGTCAGAAAAAATATATATGCAGAAATCTATACAAAAAGCCGCGAAAAGAAAACCGCGGGAAAAATCGAAACTGACTACTAAGCCGTGCTCCCCGGCAACGGCGCCATTCTGATGAACTGAAAAATTCGATCAATCCGGATCAGGTCAAAAATCACTCGGGTCGTTGCGACCCGGATCGATGAGAATCTCAGCTCAATCAAGAAAAAATGAGGTTCAGTCCACCAAAATCAAATCAAAATCAAATAAAAGCGATAGCAGTCCTGGCTATAGGATTAGCCTGGTATAGCGACCAGGGTCGGACTCAGGGAGCACGTGATGGCCTTGCGGCCTACGAAGTAGTTTAAAGAATCAATAAAATAAAATACAAGTGTTTTTGGTGTATTTTTAATTTTTATAGATTTTTTTGGATTTTTGATTAATAAGGAAACTCAGAAAACAAAGAAACAAGCCTACTCAAACAATTATTTACTGCATCAAAAATCAATCAAAAATTCAACTAAAAATGTTTTTTGTATTTTATGTTTTTCTACTATTTTTGGTGAAGTTTTGGTATTTTTCTGATTTTTATTTCATTTTCTAAAAATAAAACAATGCAAGAAAACAACAACAATGTCCAGTCGAGCTTGAGGGACTTAGATAAAATATCTAAAAATCCCTAAAAATCTTGGAGGTAATTTTCCTATATAGAAAAAGGGACAAGGAAAATTTAGGCACTGAAATTATTGTTTTTGGGTTTTTAAATTAATTATTAGAATTTTTATAGTGTTTTTAGTGTTTTGTAATTTTTATGAGTTTTATATGATGAAAAATGACCAAAATTGGTCAGAAAATCAAATAAGGCAAAACAAACACTACTTAATTTTTTAAATTTTTAGATGAGATTTAATATTTTTTGTGATTTTTCAAGTCAGACAGTAAAGAAAATGCGTATTTTTGAATTTTTAAAAATAGTAAATGAAATAAAAAATGTCCCCAAAAATTCTATTAAATTTTACAACATTGTAGGAGCCATGTATCCAATTTTCATTGAATTTGGAGTGAGTTTGATATTTTATTCAAAATCAAAAGCAAGGTACAGTGCATAGGGACCTATACGTAAATACCAAAAGCTCCAGGGGGTCCGGTGCGAAAATCCCAAGAAGTCACGCGCGAGGCGCTTGTCTGGGGCACACAGGGACCTAAATGCAATAAAAGTAAAGTTCTCGGACTAATTGGTAACATGTACCAAAAGTCTGAGGGCCTTACTGTAAAATACCCATAAATATACGCACATGCACAAATAAACCACGCACAGGGGTATAAATGCAATTATCTAAAAAGATTCATTCATTAAGTAACATCCCAGAACTACAAGGCCATCAATGCAAATATCTCAGACAAACCACGTGTCAATGCACGTGACACACTACAGGCGGTGGTATATATGCAAATAGCAAACAAGACAGGGTCCAAAGTGCAAAAGTACCAAAATAAAAACAACGTCCTATGGTATTTCCAGGACTACACACGAAATAAAGGAAACAGAGGGGCCTAAGAACAATTACCCCTTTATTATATCCGAGGGACGGATGGCTGCCACGTGGTGGATCGAACGGTGGAGGACTGGTGGCTCGCAGCAAAGGGAGCCCTCGGCGCGATCGAACGGCTGGGAAGCTGCCACGTCGCTGATCTGACGGTCGGGAACAGGTGGTGCTTCTTCGTCCGGATCGAACGGTCTAGATCGACTCTCCTCACGATCGTGCGGTGCTGGCGCTCCTGAAATGGATGGCTCGGATGGAATCTGGAGCTGGAGGACGATCCAACGGTGTCTGAAGGTCGACGAAGAACTGATGGCCGGCGAACTTCGCCGGCCCGCTACGCGCACTCCCGGCCTCCTCACGGGGCTCTAATGATCGGAGAAGAAGCTCTGTGGGCTCCCGCATCGACTAGTGGTCTCCGATGGCCCAACGGAGCTCCGAGGAGCTCAGGCGGAGCCGACGGAGCTCAAGCTGCTGCTCCAAATGGTCCAAGCCCTCAGATGGGCTCGGATATCCCTGCAAAGTACACCAGCTGACTCGCGGGTCGATGGCAAAGTGCCTCGACCCCGTTAGGAGGGGTGACGGTGGTCGGTGAGGCGGGGCGGTCGAGCTTCGGCGAGGGGTAGACGGTGGAGCTCGAATCCCCAGCTCCTGTGCGAGCTGGGTCGAATGGAGGGGCGTAGAACGTGCGCGGAAAAAAGGGGAGTGTGATGGTGCGGTCCGATGATCGAATGGAAGGTGGGGGTGGCCCGAATCGATGATGGTCGGCGACGGCGAGATTTGGGGCAAACTAGAAATTAAAGAACAAGGGAAAGAACTAAAGCTACCTGGATGGAGGAATCGACTGGGAGTGAGCTGGGCTTGCTCTGGGTCGTCGCCTCGCGGGTCGTCGTGGCCCGAGGCTCGAGCTCCTGCTTCAGGCGGAGCACGGCGGCGCTAGCTCGCCGGATTAGAGGTCCGGTCACCTTCGCCTCTCTTCGACACCACCGACAGAGAGCTGTCACCTCAGGGAAGGCGGTGGAGGTCATGGGACTGAAAGGTGGGGAGCAAAAGATGAAGAAAAAGGTCGCTGGAGGAGATGCTTTATATGATCAGGGGTCCGAGAAGAAATGGATCGGGCGAGTCGCTCGTGACTCGGATCCCTAATACCCACCCCGGGCGAGGATCTGGGACGAACAAGGATCAATCGGGGCCCGGGGTTAGGGTGTTTGGTTGTCGGACCAAGTGGGCAATAAATGGAGAAGTCGGGTCGGGCACCAGATCCGCAAGGGAAGTGGTCCACAGGGGGGAGTTGACCGGGGGCCAACGATCCCCCATGGACCAATGGGATGCGGCCACGTCAAAAAGATTTGAAAAATCGATTTAACATAGGAAATGGCCGAATTATTAAAAACTCAAAACATAAAAAATGTTTGTTTTAATTTTTTCTATTTTTTGTGATTTTTAATTAATTTTTCAAAATAAAAATAAGGTATTTACATAATAGGGCTATATATAGGTATGTGTACAATATAGGATTTTTATTTTTTATTTTTAATTTTTTATTTTTATGCATTTTTATTCCCATTTTATATTTTATTTATTTAAGGTATAAAATTAGGAATAAAAAGGTATTTTTATTCTATTTTTATTATTTATATACAAGGGTGAAATAAATAGATATATTCATCTATGTGCAAGTTATATTTACAATATTATTTTTGGTTTTTAATTTTGTTCTTTTTATTTTGTTTTTATTTTTGTTATTTTTATTTTACTTATTTACACCATAAAAGATAGAATATTTACAAAATTTTTGGAATTTTAATTTATTTATTTATAGGGTGAAATAAATATGGATGTGGTTGTATGTACATGATGAATATACACAAGTGACTCTTTTTATTTTCTTTTTACTTTTTTTTCTATTTTTGTTTTGATTTTATAATTATAAATATATACAATATATACACATATGTACAAGCCACTTTTATTCTATTTTTAGAGGAAAATATATTTATTTTATTTACAGGTATATTTACACACATGAGCTCCCCATCTCTCTCTACTTTGGCTTTTATGCGGTCAGGCCCATGCTGAGCCCTCCCTTGGGCTAGGTTGCTCAATATTTATTCTAAATATTTCCTCTTTTTCTTTTTAATCTTTATTCTTTTATTTTTGCTCAAAAACATGCTAATTATTACTTTTTACACAATGCATGCTTTTGGTAATTATTTGTATTTACAGACATATACATGCATTTGCAAAGGTTTTTGTAGCTAAAATATAAGAATAAAGAGTGATGAATGGGTATTCATCTAGTCCCCAACTCGAAGCGGTCGAGAAGGGCTGCCGGAAGTAGGTTGATCGACGATCTGCTATCTAATAGAGTACGATCGAACCTCTGCTCTCTAATGTGACATCTGACATAAGGGGCTCGTGAATCTGGTCTCTTGGCCGGCAGACGGTTTTGGATCGCGAAACACGTGGCTTTCGTCAGCACATGGATCTCTAAGTGGTGGTTCCTCCTCTTCCTCCTGACTGTGGTCCTGTCTCTCAACGAACGCTGAAGAAGGGGGATGTGCTGCAAAGCCTCCTGAAGAGTCAGCTGTATGTGAAACGATCTATCATCTGCTGGCTGAACTCTTCCTGATCTCTCTTTTTGGGATTTTCTTTTTCTTCCCCTTCCCCAATTGAAGGGTTCTAAGGAAGGGGATCACCAGGTCCTTCTCAGATGAAGGACTAGGAAAAGGTCTAGACGGCTCGACGGCCGGATCTGCACATACATCACGCACCACAATGGGACCAGAAAGAACCAAACATTTTCCTTTATTCACAACATCGTTCCGAGATACATCAGAATAAGGAAAAACTACAGCTCTCTCAGAATGAACTCTGGTGGCCTCAGTACCACCATCGGCTGGATTGGCTGGACGTATCGCGGCCTCAGTACCGCGCTTTGGCTCGGCATCAAGGGAGGCATCAGTACCACCTCCTTGAACTGGTGAAATGGCAGCCTCAGTACCACCTGTGGAGTCAGCATCCTTGGTGGCATCAATACCACCGTCATCGTTACGAGCGGCCTCAGTACCGCTCTCATCCTCCTCATCTGGCGCTCTAGGTGTCTCCTCGTGGTGTAGCTCAGACGAGGCACCGCCTGCTGGTGTCCTACCGCTCCTAAGTGTAACAAAATCAGCATCAAAAAGATATGCAGACATATCACCAAGTGCATTACTAGGAGTGGCATACTCAGTACAAACTACCTGCTCAGATTTCCTCTTCAGGTTGTTCGGGTTCGGCTCGATCTGGGCAGGGATGGCGGCCTTCCCTCTCACGATGTCCCGCATCTCCTAGCGGAACTCATCCATCTCCCGTCGAAAAGTAGCCTGCTGATCGGAGAGAATGCGGTCTATATCATCTAAGACAGGGTTCTCATGGGAACCCGACGGGTAGCCTCTCTGGTGGTGAGGCTGTTGGATCTGCTGCTGTGGATGAGTGGGGTATAGGTGATGCTGCTGCTGCTGGTGGTGAGGCTGCTCACGCCTCCAAGACTGTCCCTGCTGATAGGGACGAGGGCCATAGAATGACTGCTGCTGCTGTGGTGGTGGATACACTAGGGGCTGCTGCTGCGGCTGGTGATCTCTCTGCTGGCTGTACTGACCTCCCTAACCGGATGGCTGCTGCTGGGGCTGAGTACCTCCGTTCCCCCCACCTGAATCCGGGATGGTCTCATCGGATACCAGGCTGAGGGCGGTCATACCAAATCCCGTTGACGTCCATCAACGGCTCTGCATCGTACTAGGCTGGCGGGAGTACTGCCAGAGGCTGATCCGGCTGGTATACCACCATCTGCATGTCTGGAGACGGTGGTGACTGGTAGGTGGGTTGCGGCTGCTGGTACGGCTCCGCCTGTACAAGGTGAACCTGTCTAGGCTGCTGGTGTGAGCTGGAGCGCTGGGACGAGCTGTTGCTGCTGTCGGAGTCGCCTCGCGACTGAAGAAGGGCTGGGAAGCCGTCTGTGCCTCCTGGAGACACATGAGCTGGGTCTTCATGTCGCTCAGAGTCTGTGCCATCTGCTCCATCTGAGTGATACCCTGGCACTGCTTCTTCTCAATCAGCTCCATCCGATCCAACTTCTCGCTAATGATGCCCATGTCCGCAGCTGATGACTCTGCCTGTGTTGCTGCTAGTGCAGACGAACTGGAAGGACCGGCGTCGACCCGTGCTATCCTCTGGTACTGCACGGGTCCTGGCTGCTGGGGTCTGCCCTGAGTGTACAACCGGGTCTGGGACATCACCATGTAGTTTTCAGCCATCTCCTCGTAGATGGCCCAGACCTGGTCGTGATCCTTGGCGAAATAAGACCCGCCACAAAGAAGCGTTCACCAAGACCTGAAGCTCTGGTGTCAGCCCGCTGAAAAAGCTCTGCACAAGATTCGGCTTGGAAATATCGTGGCGCAGGCATCTGTCAGTCAGCTCTCTGAACCTCTCCCATGCCTCGTGGAACTGCTCGTTGGGGAGCATGGAGAAGTTGCTGATCAGGGCTCTAGCGGCGTTCGTCCGCCCGAGTGGATAGTACTTGTGCAAGTACTCGGCGCAGAGCTGCTCCCAAGTGTAGACAAACTTCCCCAGGTGCTTCAGCTAGGTGGCTGCTCTGTCTGCTAAGGAAAAGGGGAAGACAATCATCCGTATGGTGTCCTGGTCCACCTGGCGATCGTGGACAGTACTGCAAATCATCTCAAACTCCTGTAGGTGGAGATGAGGCTCCTCAGTGGCCAACCCATGAAACCGGGGTAGGAGCTGCAAAGTGTTCGGGGGGAACTTGAAGTCCCCCACGATGGCTGGTAGCACCACTCAACGTTGCATCAAAGTCGATACGGGATTGTGGTTCTCCCGCATCGGTCTCGGTGGTCCTGCTCCTCCTGCTGCAGCTGCTGCTGCTACGGCTGCGGCTGCTGCGGCGGCTGCCGCATCGTCGGGTCTTCCTCCGCGGTTCTCGCGGTCGGCTCTCATCTGCTCTAGCTCTCTCCTCATCTCGATCATAAACGCTCCCTGATCCCTCAACTGCTGCTGAACTGAATCAAGTGAGGCGATCAGGGTGGAGTTGATCGCACCCTGGTCCAAGACAAATGTCTGATCTCCTCGTGGACCTCCAGTGCGGTCATATGAACTGCCGGCCATAGTCTCTGAAATGTTAAAACAACCAAACTCAAGTGCCGACAAATCATCTATCTGTCTCTCCTCTGGCACTGGTATCTCGGTATCAGGAGAAGAAGGGTGGTCGAGGGGGAATAGGGCAGAGTCGTACTGGGGTTCGGAGAGTGGGTCTGAGCTCCCACGAACTGACCTAGATGAATGGGCCGGAGTGCTAAAAAGTGGTGCAACCAGAGGCTGCCTAAGAGACCTCCTACCCATAATCGTGATCTGGAGAGTAAGGCGGATGAGATCTGGAAAAACTATGATCACAAGCAAACCCCCAGTTCACCAACGCAACGCGAGCTGAAGACCGTGAAGGTTCGGTCAATTTATCTTGTCAATTTTATTTTGGTGAACAATCAGAATATCAGAGCAATTACATGACCTGTTGGGATATCCGATACTCTCCCAACCAACTGTCCCGTACAGAAGAGTCGGTAATCAGTCGAGAATAGTACCGGAGGGCTCTACCTAGTGTACAGGTCACTCTCTCACACAATCAAACCAAACAATGAGGGGGTTTCTCTCCCCAAGACAAATTTTTAAGTCAAGTGTCTTTTAGGGTTAGTAGTTTTAGCAGTCCCAATTTTATTGTTTTTCCTTTTTTAGATATTTTTAATACAAACAGAGATGCCTAACGAATTTTTCGGTTCTCCTGGTTATTAAGTCCAAAACAGGGGGAGAAGACGAAAAAGTCGATGCGCGGTAAATCAATGATGCATGCAAAGATAGAAATGCGTACCTGTCTCCAGCACTCTACATGCAATATGATCCTTGCAGAATTGAAAGACAGAAAATAAACTTCCTATAAGGTGCAGCGGGAAAAACCGAGTCCTAAGCAGGCAACTTCTACTTGAAAGAACCGTCTAGCTGGTCACCAACCTTCGATTCATAGAGTCCGGTCTAGACCCACCCCTCCTCTTCTCGACAGGTCAAGTTTAGGAGTAGCGCTTGACGGGGCAGGCTCGCGGCGCGTAGGCTCGAAGGTGGTGAATCTGCTATTTTTATTAATGTTTTATTAGTAGGTCCAATTAACGAACTATAGGTGCAGGCAGATAATTAAGTGTGTGGATCCTACTCAGTATGACACAATCAACCAGAAATTCCTAAGGCTAGGGGCTCGAGAAAAACCACGTAAAACCGTAAAAGGCAGCGAAAAATTTAAAAGCCGTGAAAAAGCCGCAAAAAATCTAAGCTAGCTAAAGGGTTCCCCGAGCACACCGGTGCTCGGCGAAACAGACCTGAAAGTCCAAGTGTCTGTCTGAGTGTACTTGTATTATTACAATAATTCAAATATGCTAAAATAAATCTAAACTACTCCTCTCTCACTCAGCTACTCTCTCGCTCTCTCCTGCGGCTCCGTACAGAAGGGAGCCGCCTCCGAATCCCGTGGTTGCGCCGGCTCCTCGAAAGTCGCCTCCTCGGTCCTCGGGCCCTCGCAAAAAAGTAAACAAGAGTGATCAGAATAGATTATTTTATAAACAATGTCAGAAAAATATATATGCAAAAATCTATACAAAAAGCCGCGAAAAGAAAACTGCGGAAAAAATCGAAACTGACTACTAAGCCGTGCTCCCCGGCAACGGCGCCATTCTGATGACCAAAAAATCACCAAGACACGGGTGAAAGAAAATAGATCAAGGATCGTTGCGACCCGGATCTCGGAAGTCAATTGGTCAATCAAGAAAAATGAAGTTCAGACCACCAAAATCAGATAAAATCAATCAAACACGATAATGGTCCTGCCTATTAGATTAGCCTGGTATAGCGACCAGGGTCGGACTCAGGGAGCACGTGATGGCCTTGCGGCCTACGAAGTAGTCTAAAGAATAAATAAAATAAAATACATGTATTTTTGGTGGATTTTTAATTTTTATAGATTTTTTGGATTTTTGATTAATAAGGAAAATAAGAAAACAAGTGAATAAACCAAAAACAAACAATTATTAAAGCACTCAAAACTCAACCAAAAATTCAAATAAAAATGTTTTTATGTATTTATGTTTTTCTACTGTTTTTAGTGAATTTTTGGTATTTTTCTGATTTTTATTTCATTTTCTAAAAATAAAACAAGCAAGAAAACAACAACAATGTCCAACCGAGCTTGAGGGACTAAGATAAAATATCTAAAAATCCCTAAAAAGCTTGGAGGTAATTTAACTGTATAGGAGAAGGGGCAAGGAAAATTTAGGCACTGAAATTATTGTTTTTGGATTTTTAAATTAATTATTAGAATTTTTATAGTCTTTTTAGTGTTTTGTAATTTTTATGAGTTTTATATTATGAAAAATGACCAAACTTGGTCAGAAAATCAAACAAGGCAATAGACACAGTAGCTAATTTTTTATAATTTTTAGATTAGTTTTAATATTTTTTGTGATTTTTCAAGTCAGGCAGTAAAGAAAATGCGTATTTTTGAATTTTTAAAAATAGTAAATGAAATAAAAAATGTCCCCAAAAATTCTAGAAAATTTTACAACATGGCAGGAGCCATGTGTCCAATTTTCATTGAATTTGGAGTGAGTTTGATATTTTATTCAAAATCAAAACCAAGGTATAGTGCACAGGGACCTATACGCAATTAGTGAAAGTTCCAGGGGGTCCGGTGCAAAAATGCCAAGAAGTTACGCGCGAGGTGCGTGTCTGGGGCACACAGGGACCTAATTGCAATAAAAGTAGAGTTCTCGGAATAATTGGTAACATGTACCAAAAGTCTGAGGGCTTTATTGTAAAATACCCAAAGATATACGCACATGCACAAATAGACCACGCACAGGGGTATATATGCAATTACTTAAAAAGTTTCATTCAATCAGTAACACCCTCGAAACACAAGGCTATCAATGCAAATATCCCAAATAAACACGTGTCGATGCACGTGACACACTACAGGCAGGGGTATACATGCAAATAGCAGAAAAGATAAGGTCCAACATGCAAATTACCTAACGCAAATAAAATTCTAAACATATTTACAGGACTAAAAGCAAACAACTAAAAGGGGAAGGGCCTAAGGTTAAATTACCCTTTATTAAGTCGACCATCAGATGGGCGCCACGTGTGCTGATCGACGGTTGGGAAGAGGTGGCGCCCTAAAGCTGGAGTCCTCGTGCAGATCGGACGGCTCGGGCTTGGCCACTTGGAAGATCGAACGGTGGAGAGGCGTTGTGGCTAAACCTCGGCGATCGAACGATCCAAATCACCCCTCCCAAGATCAGACGGTGCTGGAAGCTCCTCGGATGGACAGTCAGGATCAAATCTGGAGCCTGGGGTCGATCGGACGGCAGGGAAGGATGGTGGACGAACTGGAGGCCGGCGACTTTCGCCAGGCCTGTGTGTGCTCTGGCGTCCTCCTCGCGGCCCACTGAAGATCGGAGAAGATGGCTACGAGCCTTCCGCGTCGAATGGTGCTCTCCGATGGAGCAACGGAGCTCTGAGGAGCTTGGTCGACTCCGGTGGAGGGGAAGCTCCTGGGCTCAAGTTAGAGGACCTCAGACAGTCCTCTTTGTACCTGCAAAAGGGCACCAGAAGACTCGCGGGTCGAGGGCAAAGTGCCTCGACCCTGTGAGAGGGGGTGACGGGTTGAATGGGGGGGGGGGGGCGTAGAACGTGCGCGGGAGGAAGGCGAATGCGATGGTGAGGTCCGATGATCGGGGTGATGGCTGAAGTGACCGGAATCGACGATGGATGGCGACGACGATATTTGGGTGAAACTAGAAATTAAAGAGAACGGAAAGGACACTAGGCTACCTGGGTGGAGAGTCGACTGGGCTCGAGCTGCTGGAGCTCTGGATCGTTGCCTCGCGGGTCGTCGTGGCCCGAGGCTCGAGCTCCTCCTTCGGGCGGAGCACGACGGCGCTAGGATGCCGGATTAGTGGTCCGGGCACCCTCTCCTCTCTACAACACCACCAGCGGTGAGCAGTCACCTTGAGGATGGCAGTGGAGGTCCTGGTAAGGCAAGGTGGGGAGCCAAAGATGAGTGAATCGTGCGGCGGAGCTGCGGATTTATGTGGCTAGGGGTCCGGCTAGATGAATGTCAGGCGAGGAAATCGGAGCACGAACCCCGATGCCAACCACCAGGCGCGGATCTCGGATGATCAGGGAATGATTAGGACCCGGGGTTTGCGGATTTGGCGGGCGGATCAAGTTGGTGAAAATGGGAGAAGTCGGGTCGACAGCCCGATCCGCGAGAGAATGGTCCGCGGGGGAGAGTTGACCGGAGGTCAACAATCCCCCGTGGACCAATCAGATAATTTTATTTTTTAATTATTTATAAATTCATTTACAATAATAAATGATTTATTTTTAAAAACTTTAAACATGAAAAATGTTTATTTATTTTCAAGCTATTTTTAGTGATTTTTATTAATATTTTTTGAAATATAATTTAGGTATTTACAAAATATTATTATTATATACATGTATATACATATGTATTTTTAGTTTTTAATTTTTAATTGTTTATTTTTGCACAAATTATCCCAATTTTATATTTTATTTATTTATAGGATAAAATTTGGAATAATATGGTATTTTTATTTTATTTTTATCAATTATGTACATGGTTGAAATAAATAATTTTATTTATATCCATGTGTGGTATATATACAAGGTGGCTTTGATCTTTATTTTTATTTCTTTTTGTTTTTATTTTATTTTTTTGTGATTTTTATTTTCTTACTTACACCCTAAAATATGGAATATATACAAATTTTTAGGGATTTTATTTTATTTATTTACAGGGTGAAATTAAATATAGATAAGGTGACTATGTACATGATGATTATGTACAAGGTAGGTGATTTTTATCTTCTTTTTAATTTTTTCCATTTTTATCTTGATTTTGTATTTATAAATATATACAAATATATACAAGCACATTATAGTCCATTTTGGAGGAAATATATTTATTGTATTTACAGGTATATTTACACACATGAGCACCTATCTCTCTCTACTTTGGCCTTTTATGCGGTCAGGCCCATGTTGAGCCCTCCCTTGGGTTAGGTTGTTCAATATTTATTCTAATAAATTCCTCTTTTTCTTTTTAATCTTTATTCTATTATTTTTGCACAAAAACATGCTAATTATTGCTTTTACACCATGCATGCTTTTGGTAATTATCTGTATTTACAAATATATACATGCATTTGCAAAGGTTTTTGTAGCTAAAATATAAGAATAAAGAGTGATGAATGAGTATTCATCAGTACGCATGATCATTGACCTGCTCAAGTATGGTCACCCGACACTACAAAAAAAGGTATGATTGGCATGCACATGGTGGCTCGCGACATGCACGCAGATCGCATGCCAAGTGCACACTCACACAATGGCGAGCACATGTACTCGCCCGTTGTGTGTTCGTCTTAATGGGGTTTCGTTAGGGTAGGCGGGTGAGCACATGTATACGTCAAGTGCTCGCTCGACCTAAGCGCATGCACATTTGGGTCACCAAAGGCACGCTCGTATTTAATCGACGAGCCAAATCTAGAGTATGGGCAAGCATATGTGCTCGCCCAAGGTAAAGAGTTGAAAAAAATATACAGGTTCGACTGGTTCTAAACCCTGCGAACATGTATTGCTTGCTAGGAAACTACTAAGGTGCTTATTAGAGTCGAGAAAAGTATCTTTAATGGGTCATCCATCCAATTAATTTCAAGTAATTTGTACTGCCAAACTCACATAATATATATGAACTTACGAACTAAACATATAAGCTAATATAAGATTTCAATATATGCGTCATATTTAGCAGCTAAATATAATATCAATAGATTTTCAAAATGTTCACAATTACAATACAACTAATTATAGTATCAAAGTTTATACTGATTAAAAAAATTGCTAAAAATCCACAACAAAACAAGATAAAACCACAAAGTTAACAATGTTCAATTTTATTGAAATTGAAGCCTTCTCGATACAACGGTCTAATATAACCTTATAAAGCACGCAAACGTGATTTTGGCACCACCTTTGAATTCCACCATGATAGTGATGTGCCGCTCGTGAGAATAGCTAAATGTTAATCCTATTGTAACGGAATGAATCGTGACAATCGGCGGGAAGCAGGCGATAGGTGATCGCACGACCGACCCGTTACCAAATATCAACAAATGGCACACAATGAGCAGAGAAAAAATATCAATTCCATAAAATGTCTCCAACTAGAGTTCCATTATTACAACTCTAAACTGGGAAATAAAAAACTAACTAATCTAGAATTTAAAAAATAACAACTCGATGTTCCTGTGGGCATACAGATATCCACTAGATCTTCACACACTAAATCGTACCACGTCAGGAATCTCAGTGAGTTTGAAGCACGATCCAGAAATGCAATCAACCTTACTCTTCACCTGAAAATGACAAACATAATTTGTATGAGCCTAATGCCCAGTATGTATTGGGGTCCATGCATGGGTATTCTAACGGTCCTTGATCCGTTAAAAAAAATTATATACTTGGATTTTCATGCATACACAACATTTCGTGCCTAGATAATTCCCATGCATGTCTAAGTTCGATCCCTATCATGTTTAGTTTGGCTTCTTTCATAAACATGGTTATACATGTAAAGTAGGTAAATTGCATAAGTAGGCCTGCCAACATTTATTTCTACTTGTGGGCATAATTCATAAAATACTAGGCAATTTACATACTTGTAAAACCTATAAACCACTTTACATATATTAACCCCATGACTTTGATGGTTTACTTTCTTAAACCAATTCTAACATAACATATGATGGTTCATTCTCTTATTAAACCATTCCTTGCGTCTTTCATGATGGTTTTCCTTTATAAATCATTTTCTTTCATAACATTCATTTACGTATCTTTTTATACGTTTTCAACCACTGGCACTTGCGGTCCATGGCATGACATGACAGTGTAGCTACAACTGTAGAGGACTTAGCTTTTGCCTATGTGGTTCCTTGCAACCATACGCCCCTTGCGGTGCTGCCCCTTGCGGTGCTGCCCCTTGCGGCATCAACACGACCCCTTGCGGTCTTCCATGTGACTCTTTAATGAGTCTGTGCCTTATATCTTCATTAGTTCTTTTATGGTAGAATTAAAACACTTGTTTTATTAGGTGTAGAACATTATAAGTAACATGACTGTGCACAAAAGTTCTAAGGATATATGTATATGGTTGAAAATTTTCCATAACATTTTGTTCATGTTTATATACTTAAATTTCCATACTGTACTACTCACCGTTTGACATAAGATTAATACAAATACGTCGTAAACATGATGCTCAGTTCAAGATGTTCGGTTGCATTCTAACATATTTTGGATATTCATTGGATCTCTGCTCATCACCTCATCCAGGTTATAATAGATTTATGATAGATAAGACACAGTACAGGGGTATACAAATGAGAACCGTACTATATATTTTGGTGATTATAATCAGAAAGATACGACATATCTTCTGTCGATACTTTTAATGTTGCTATAAACAATAAGAGATCTAACGGAAATCCTAAATCATTCTTGTCATAAAATTCACATGGAGATATGTGATTGTTAATATATTGATTCTTAGAAATTACCTCTTAATACACAGTTAGGGATTCACAATAATTGACTATGACTTAGTGCTTTTATGCACATCACGTGGAATGTGATGATGAGAACTCTGAGTTCTCTTCTTACTCCTACACGTATTTGTAACTTGTTATCATTTAAGAACAAGTTATTTTGAATGTCCATTACATATGGCATAATTAAACATACGATATTCATGTTACGACAAGCTATGGCATAAATATGAAAATCGTAAATGATCAAACGGAAATCAAATTTGTATTATTTTTTCTTACAAAAACGCTCGCATCATCAAAGAATTATATTGCAAGTCACGTATCCCCAGACTTATCTATATTCTTAGAGGCGTTAGAAAGAAAACTGTCATGGTTCTACAGTTCTAGGAACACCATTACCAATTGAAGTACTCAACTTTAAGTTGTGCTTACAATGGGGATGCTATCCCTTTATACATCCATTCAGAAAGTTTGAAACTACTATTATGGTATATCATCCTACAGATCTCAACTTATATAATTAAATTCTTATCTCAAATCAAGTCTTTATATATAAGTGTCATCATACAAAACCGACACATACGTTTAGAAATCGAAATCCTAAAGCCGATACATACCTCGATCCAAAGCTTATCTCTACCCGATGGGGTCGTTGCGCCTCCTTTTTGGTCACAGATCCGTGTTATCCTCCTCGGAATTCGACGCTGATAGGTGCGCTGCTGCTGGTGGTACTGCTGAGGCTGGTACCTTGTTCTGGCATGAGCTGAAAGCGTGGTGCGGGAACGGGTCTGGTTCTTGATATGCTGGGGATGGGCGGTGAGGCTGACCCTTCCCCATTTCTGCCTGCCTGACAATCGGGTCAGGGCTATACCAAAGCCCGTTGATCTCGTACACCTGCGGAGGCTCCTCGTATCCGGTATCTACTTGTGGGGGTGCATGCTGGTCCTGCTGGGTGTAAGTCTGATCCCAGCTACTCTGAGGCCTCGGTGCCTGTTCCTGTACAAGATGGACTCGATGTACAGGTGCAGGTGGTGCAGAAGGGGCAGGTAGCTTTATCTTAGCTACCTTCTCAGAAAGTTCCTCCATTTGCTTCGGTAGACACGAAAGAGACTCAAGTTCCGCGACTCTCTTGTGGATCTGCTCGACCATGGTTAGCTTGTCAGCAATCATCCCTATGCTGGGATGAGGTCCTCGGTCAGATCTGCTACAGTCATTCGGGTTGTCTCGTTGGATAGGATTGAGGAGACAAGCATAGGCCCTTGTGGCCTGCGACCTATCGGTTTCTGCCATCTGCTCCAAGATTTTCCATACAGCGTGCTCGTTTTTGTTCAGATAGCTTCCTCCACAGACGGCACTGACTAATCCCTGCATCTCCAGGGTTAGACCACAGAACAAGGTCTGGACTAGGATCGCCTTAGAAATGCCGTGGCAAGGGCATTTCTGCACTAAGTCAATGAACCTATCCCATGCATCGTGGAAGGGTTTACTCGGTCCGTGGAGAAGCTGGCGATCTTTATTCTCATTTGATTAATCCTATTGAGAGGGTAGAACTTTTTTAGGAAGTGGTCCTTGAACTGCATCCAGGTAGTACATACACCCCTAAGTTCTTCAGCCAATGAGCAGCCTTATCTCCTAAGGCAAAAGGGGTGGCTTTCAGTCGAATATAATCGTGGCCAACATTGGGATGGCTAAGATTGTTGCACACTAGCTCGAAGTCACGGAGGAAAGTGTACGGTTCTTCATTTATGTTTCCGTTGAACTTCGGAAGCAGACTAAGGAAGTGGGGCTTCAGCTCGAATGCCTGGGCGGGAACTGTGGTGCCAACCATTCTGAATCTCGTTCTCCGCTGGGTTGTAGGCATCAACCAATTGGTCGGTCAATACTCCTGCTGTAATGATCTGTCTCATTCTAGCTGTGAGATCCGCATTCCGCTGTTCGGCTTGGGCGAGGCGAGCCAATACTTGCTGAAGTGGGTCATCTGTTTCTCCTCATCTGGGGATTTTTTTGGTGGCATCTTGTCCTCTAGTCATGAGAAATGAAAATGATCTGGTTTAGAGGATAATCATGGGAAGGAATTCTTACCGAGGCGATGGTCTTCCTCGGTAAGATCAGAGGAGAGGGAAGGGTTGGTTTGAGAGTAACCACCCTGGGTGTGAGGGATCCAGAACTCAAGAGGGTCATGAGTCCTGGGTGGCTCAAGGTGCGCTTGGGCCTGTGAAGATGATTTTCGTGGGGGACTCAGAGAAAGATTGGCAAATAATGTGTCGATATTCCCCCAGTCATTCATCTTGAAGTGGCGAGAAGAAGATAGGATTTTACTCCTACCTGAAGCAAACAAGTTAATCCAAGACCCTGTGTTCACACTCAACACAGTGAAGGACTCGAAACCGAGTCCAATTTATCTTGTAAATTTTAAGTGTGATTTTTCAAGCAAGATAGCAAGGATTACGCGGCCTATGGGGAAGTCGGCTCAGAGCCGGATGCATCTTCCCTGTTTATCCTGTCACCTAAGATACCGCCGATCCTCACTTTCTTCGCTCCTATCCGGAGTTGGGGACTCAAAGACGTGCCCCTATCTACCTGCAAGCAGGTGGAGGCTGACAAAGTTAGGCCTTGTCGTAGAGTACCGCTGGTTCGCCCCTATCTACCCGCGAACAGGCGGAGGCTACTTGGTACTTGTCAATGAGCTAAAAGTATCCAACTCGTGATATTTGCTAGGATCAGTTGGCCCGTGATATGGAAGGTGGGGATTTGGGCTCTACCTTAAGGTGTTCACACACACTCAAGTACCCTCACTCAGCCTGAAAACAAGGTCGGGGATTAGTCTCCCGCAAACAATTTTTCCACTTTTATCAATTTTTTTGGTCAATATTGTTAGCAGTCCCTGTTTTAAGTTAAGTTCTCACTTGTTTAGTCCAACCACACAAGACGCTTAACGTCCATTCCCAATTTCCGTTTAATTTAAGTTCGAAAAACTGAGGGGGAAATCGAGAAAAGTCGATGCACGAAAAACAATGATGCGTATGCTGAGTTAAGATTAAGAAGACTTACAGTGATCCCTTCCCTTTTATGCAGGATGCAATACAGTATTGAAATTTTACACTATATGCAAATGCAAACGACAAAATCCGCTCCTAGACAGGCAGTTCTATTAATGAGTGGAGAACAGGTTTATTTGACTAGATCTACGGTCTAGGTGCGTCTTTTAAGTGTATGTGGCTCAAGGAGCCGCTAGTGCAAGCCTAAATTACAATTCAAACCACACAGCACACGGGGACACAGTTCCACTATTTTTACACACGCGAGAACCCAAACGGAAATCGCTGGAAATGATGCGAAAAATGTGGAAATAAATGAAATTTACAAGTTCTCTCAAATCACTCAAACAAATTCGAATGCGTGTTCCTCGAAGCGTCTTCGACTCCGGTGTCCTTCGCACAAAAACAAGTTGAGGTCAGATAGAGAACGACTCAAGAATGCAGAAATTTAAAAGACAAAGAAATATTTACCAGAAAAACTAGGGGTCAGACTACTCGGAGATTGAAAATCAAACAATCAGAATTTCACTTCAAGTTAACCTAAGTCGTGCCTCCCCGGCAACGGCGCCATTTTGATAGCCGCTCCCGCACCCTTGTTAATTCGGTCAGATTAATGTCCAAATTAATTAGATGTCGTTCGTTGCAGTCGGATATGAGAGGGCTAATTAAAAACCACTTTAATTAGATTCGGGTTAATTTCAAGCGGCAATTTTTTACTTGGTGACGTCCAAGGTCGAACTCAGGGAGGCATCTGTCTCCTTAGGTGAATTTTTAGCAAAATACAAGTGTTAGACTTTCAGAGGGAATATTTTTGGTCTTTTTCGGTATTGTTATGCAAGACACGTGAAAAAATCAGGCCAACTTAGAAGTTAAATCAGAAATATGGTCAAATTAATTTCAAAAATTATGAAACTTCGCCAGATTATGAAATGGAATGAAATTAAGCTACCCAAATTTTTTTTATAATTTTTGGATGCACGGATAATAAAATATGCAGACTTTGGTGAAAATGACTAAACCAATTTTAATAATTATCAAACGATGATATTTCTCAGAAATAAAATTAATCCAAATAGGTCTAATTAAGAGCTATCCAAATCAACTTGAATTTCATAAAAATCACTTCACGGTTGATTAATTAAAAATCGATTAAGGTTTCCACTAAATGATTTTTCTAAGACAAACTATACGTGCAAATGGATGATTTTTGGATATGTTGTAGCACAGATTTAGATCTACCAATGATGATTTTTAGAGATTTTTCGATAAGCAGACAATGCGCAATAAATTAATCAATCAACATGGGCAAAATATTGTAATTTTTCACCAAATTAATTTCCATAAATATTCTGCAAATCAGAAAAATACAAATAAATGCTAAAATGGTAGAACAAGAGTTATACTACACAATACAACTTTTGGAATAAAAAATGGATGACAAAATGACCATAAAATAAACGTGCAAATGCAAGGGTATGAATGCAATACAGAAATCGAAATATGAACTTAAATGGAGAACATGGACTTACATGCAATTTCTGGAAACTTGAATTTTTCTAAAAACTTGCAAAGTGGTGCAAGTGTCGCCTTTGCAAATTCCCTTTTGGCTTTATTATGCGGTAGCTCCACCTCTGTTTTGGAGATGAAACAGGGGAGCTTCACGGACGGAGGGAGTCCACGCGCGGGGAAGCTGGAGCGGCGGTGGCCGTGCGCGAGGTGGCGGGGGTGGCGCGCACGGTGGAGGGGCGTCGAGTTCCCATGCGCGGGTGGCGCGCGGCGGCGCGCACGCTCATGTGGGGACGCGTGTGCCGTACGGTGGAGAACGGTGGCTTGGTTGGTGCGCGCGCGGAAAGGGCCGGCTGCGTGCACGCGCGTGGAGGGAGGCCGGAAGGCTGAAGCTGACGCACGGCGCGCCCGCGCGCGAGGAGCTGACAGCGCTGCGGGGAGGCGCCGCCCTCTGAGGCGGAGATCGGGGGGCGCTGGGCTGGATGGCTCGAGGATGGAGGTCAGTGCGGCGACACCGATGCGGCTTGGAGGTGCAGCAATCACGTGCGGCCAGGGGGCCACGTGCGGCTGCGTGTTGGAGGTGCAGCGGTCACGTGCGCAGCCGCCTCTGAGGTCGGGGATGACGCACGCAAGACGACCGATACACGGCCACTGTGAGATGGTGACGGGGCGGTCCACAGTGGAGGCGGCTGACACACTGCCAAGGGTCGTCAGAGCAGAGGAGGTGTCGAAGGTGTGTTTGGTGATGGTGTGTGTGAGTGGTGAGTGAAGAAGAAGAGAAGGAGAGAGAGATGACAAGAAACATGGGAGTTTCACCACCTCCCCTGATCTTCATGCATTTTTTAAGTGATTTAAATAACGGACGAATCGACTGATAGAATTTCTTCAGAAAAATAAATAAAAATCACCGTTGTGTTCGCAACGTATGATTTATCCGTAGAAGTGCGATCGATTTTGCGATTCAGTGGGAGGAAGGTGATGAATCGAGGGGAGAGAGAATGGGTGTTGAAAAGGAAGAAGAAGAGAGGTACCTGGAGATGGAGTCGGATTGCCTGGGGATGAAGGAGAGCTCCTTCTATCGTCGCTCAACGCCGCGGCTGAGGCGGAGCTCGAGCAGGCCTCGTATGAAGCTTGCAGCGGCGAAGGTTGAAATCTCGCTGGATCTCGCCAAGAAGGAGTCGTCTTCGCTCGGAGGGATCTCCTGGAGCTGTCACCTTCAGGGAATGTAGAGCTAGGCTTCTTCTCTCAAGTGGCGGATGGGTATGAATGGAGGGGTAGAGGAGATTGGGAAGGTGGAAGTTGGAAAGGCCATGGAGAAGGTGGAAAAGATGGGGTGGAATGGGAGGTGTCGAAGGGTGGTCTCTCCCTTAAGTTTGGGAAGAGTGGGGTGGAATGGGTAGAGGGGGAAGGAGAAGGCGTCACTTGGCGTGCTAGGATGCGTCCATGTGGCTTTATTTAATTAATTGCAAAATCTATGGAGTTGACACGTGGTGGCTTCCGGAGAAGCCACGTGTCACTCCGAGAAAAATTCACAACTAAATGTAAACAAAAATAAAAAAGACATAACAAAAAGGATTAAATCAAAAAGTGATCAACACGAATGTTGCTCATCTCGATGAGACTACAACTTTCGTGAAGGGCTGAAAATCAAACGAGATCATCTGTACAAAAATGTATTTTTGGGTGGTACCTTATAGATATAAAATACCGCATTTTATCTTTTGTGATTTTTTGTCATTTTTAAAAGAGAAAAATTAAAATAAAAATAGAGAAGAATATGAGAAGAATATTTACAACTTAATCTATTTTTTTGGATTTTTAATAATGAAGAAAATAAAATGGCAAAATACAAGGGCAAAACGGTCAATATGTACAATATACAAAAGGGGCCCAAAACCCAAGTTTTGCATACGAGCTCCGATTTTAATGAAATTGGTCTTGTTTCAAAGGTCTTTGAAAATATATTACTTTAAAAGTGAGTAGACCTCAATCGGACATTGTATGAAAGAGATATGTGCATTTTAAGGTTCATGGTTTCAAACTTGGATTGGAGTTTTATTGGTCAATTTTACAACTTAATATTTTTTTGATATTTTTTCTTTATTAGTGTTAGTAATATATACACTATGGAGTTGATTTTATTAGATTTGGAGTTAGTATAAAATATATACAAATAGGGTATTTTATCTAATATACAGGTGAATATTTACAAGTGAAATTGGCTTCTTATTTAATGCAAATATGAATGGTAAAATACAGATATTATGCTTGCATGTATGAATGCTAATTATGCAATATAAGTAAAAATATGCCTCTAATTACTCGGGAACAAAGCTCTATTTTCAACTTTTAGAGTGATGAATCACAGATTCATCAGCCAGCGGTTTCCCAACCGAGAGACATGGGGTGACGTCCAACAAGAGGAGGTCCGGCACCTTCTCGTTGCCCTCACCGCTCAGATGGTGGCTTCAACGGCCTCATCGGGGTTGACGCTCTTGCAGAGCTCCTTCCCGTTAAAGAAGTCATGCAAGAGCTGCCCTTGTCCATCTTGGCATCCTTGAAACACTTCCTGAACAAGTACATGTTGAGCTCCTCGAACCTCGCACACGTGATGTTAGAATAAAAATCAATACCTTTGAACAAGGAGCCTATCTCGATGGCCATCTGCGCCGTGGATGAGTGGGTTCTCTCACCGGCATTCTTGCTCTTCCTCTTGAACTCCTGTACAAAAAGGTGAAGTTATGGGGCGATGATAGTGACGAGGGTGTGGTCGTTGGTGATTTCAGCTCTTTTTGAATCTTTCCTTCTTTGTTTCCAACGGTCCGAAGAGAGAGAGAGAGAGAGGACTTGCCTTGTGAGAATTAACTTCCGAGTGAATCGTATGTAACCACACGTGTGAACCTTCTTCGAGAAAGGCACCCTCAGTACATGTAAATTTTCTTCCTCTTTAAATAACCAGTGCACACCCCGTGCAAACCATTTTGCCCATAACATCTTCAATGTTTCAATTAGTATCCGTTGTAGAACCATCATGTTATGTTGCACAAAAAATATATAATCGTTATTAATTTCGTAATACAAGAAAGAACGGCATGTCCAATATGTTGGATCAATTAATTTAAAAATTATCACACTTAAAAATTTTCTTTTCTATAATTATATTTGGAACGATATATTAATGTGAGAATGACTATATGACATCAATTATGTAAGTATTGATATAATCCACATCAAATGTATAAATGTGGAGGCTTTTGCCTTTAATATATCCTCAACATTCTTGATATCAGCTTGAGAGTAGGAACTCTTACATTTATATTTGATATTTTTATATTTCCATGCAAATCTACCACGTAAAAATATGGAAAGTACATCACATGTTATAAAAATATGGAAACCGATCGTTTGTTGTGCTACAACAGATATTGTAACCCATGCGGCCGTGTGATGGGGATCGGGCGACCCTCATAGATGGTCGGGGATGGGCAACCTCCTATGAGGATCGCCCCGATCCCCATCGTAGCACAACATACGATCCTCTCTGTAAAAATATACCTCCCCTCCCACCAAGTGATGAGAACTTTACTATTTAAAAGGGAATACATGCAAAGTCATGAGGATTGAGAAGGAAACCAAGCAAAGGTTGCAAGCAGAGCACATCCAGAGCTCGAGATGGAGCATGTTTTCCGATTACCCTTCTCGAGAAACACACGTTTTTTCGTAAAAAGCTGCCACCTTCACGCCGATGGCGCGCACGAGGTTGCCTGGGGTTGGGGATAACGGCGGCGACCGGAAGAACACTACCCTCCCTCCAACTAAAACAACCTCCTCCTCCCCCCACCTCTCAAGTACACCCTCCTCCTCACATAGCAGTTCCCCTCGAGCGAGCCACACAAAGTATAGCTCTCGGACCTCTCCATGAACCCCGAGATGACCCCACCGTGGCCGACATGATCGGAACCGACAACAACTCCCTCATGTCGATTGCATCTATATTAGGGAGTGCGGGCAGTGGGAGTAGGGACTCCTGGAAGGGAGTCCAACCGTACAAGTCCCCGAGAGAGGTGTTGGCCCCGACAGAGAGGTTGTCGCCCCCCGGAGGTCATCGACAAATTCCGATTACTCGTCCGACTCTCGGTTAATCTTTAGTCAGTAATTCCACTGACTGGGTACCGACTACCGTTTTATGAACCTTTGGATACATCATTAAAGAACATTGGATCAATTAAATTATTTAATGATGGAATCGACAAAATATAGATGCTGAGGTTTAAGATGCAATCCTGATTCTCATTGTGACTATACTACTATTATCGGACTACTGTGTTCAGTCATTGTTGTTGGGAAGGATACTATTTCTTTGAAAGAAGTTGGAACAAGTTTTAAATTCTCCAACATTTTAAGCACATGATCTCTCGTAAAGCTGCGGATTATTAATCGACATGGTTGGTAGAAACTTTCAAGGGATGTTGTCAATTTCTTAAAGGCTTTAAGCAGAATAAAAAAAGAGAAATCTATGTGAGCATAATGTTGTATTCAAAGTTGTATTTAGACTTTAATAGGAAAGTCTATGTAATTACAATTGGCATTCAATTTGGTTTCAATTGGGAAACCAAATGGTTTGGAGGGCAAGTTGGGAATTCCCAAATTTGAAATATGGGAGTTTGGGTGGAAGTTTAGTCCCACACCGGGGAGAACTAAACTTTTTGGTGGACTTAAATATGAGTCCATACCCCAAGCTCTTGTAGCAATAGTAGAGAGAAGGAATGGAGGACCACGGCGCGCGCGCGCGCGCGCTCCGCTCCGTCTCCGGCTCCGGCTCCGGCTCCGGCTCGGGAGAGTCAATTCGGATCTCGATACTTTTGCTGTAGATTTCATTTGGTAAGTCGATTAAATTAATCATACGATTAATTTGGTAAGTCGATTTAAATGGGAATTAAACTCGCCTTTAAGGGCGCGTTTTGGGATCCGAAAGGATGCGTCTTCAGGACGCATCTTTTGGAAACCAAAGGTCGCATCTTTTGGAAACCAAAGGTCGCATTCTTTGGAGACCAAAGGTCACGCGAGCCCCTCTATTTATATCCCTCACTTGACTCGGTTTTTCTTCACTCTCACACTCGCAAGAAAAACCTCTCTCTCACGCCGTCTCTCTTGTTCTTCCTCTCGCGGACGAACGTCTTTCTCTTCTCCTCTTTCGGCTGCAGTTCACTGAGGTACAATCGAGGACGATCCCGTTGGTGTGCGCCGACGACGATCGTGAACCGTCGTATCCTGGGAGCGGATCGCCAGTACCCTACGCACCGGTATTGTGGGGGCGATATCTTCTCTAAGGACAATCCATTTTTATGGACGCTTCGGTGACTTCTAAACTAATCTCTGTTTTATTTTGCTTGCTGCAATACGTTTATTGCTTTACCCTTTCTGGATCATGCCCGTCTTTGTGTTTCTATTCTTTTAATCGGTTCCTGTTTACATTAAATAATCGGATAATGATTGGGAAACCTATGATTAATATGATTTTAATCTGTATCGTTTCTCTGTTAATTCATTTGGATCCGATTTTATACTGCTTAATGTATGAACTGGTTATCATATTTACAACAATCTTAGAGAAGATATACCGAACCGATTCTAGAATGTCGGAAACAATGTTTAAATCGAGGGTAGATATGACGGGTATGCCTGAAAAATTCGGTGGACAGAATTTTAAGCGTTGGCAACAACGCATGAAGATCTGGTTAACCACCATAGGGTTAATCTCGATGCTTGAAACCGACTGTCCTACGGTGGAGGCGGAAAACCCCTCACCCGATAGCCATAAGGCGCAATCTGCGTGGAAGGAACGCGACCGTATATGTCATGGTTGCATCTTGTTGGCTCTGTCCAACACGTTGTTTGACGTATATTGTTCATCCACGCAGACTGCGAAGGGGCTATGGGAAGATTTGGATCGGAAGTATAACACCGAAGATCTCGGTATTGAGAAATACTCCGTAGCTAAATTCTTGAAGTTTTCCATGGCCGAGGGGAAGTCTGTTTCTGAACAGGCACACGAGTTTTTACTCTTGCTCCATGGTCTAGAGGATGCCGAAATGAAACTACCAGAGAAGTTTCAGGTCATGTGCATCATAGAGAAATTTCCCAAGTCGTGGGAAGACTTCGATATGACCCTTAAACACAGAAAGGGGAAAATCTCTATGGATGACTTGATGGTGGCAATTGCCATAGAGGAGGAACACAGGAAACAAAAACCTGTGCTTCCTGTTGATATTCAGGCTAAGGTCAATTTTATGACCTCGAAGGGCAAAGATAAGAAGGGAAAGGGTTCCAATAACAATAAAATGAAACCAAAGGGCAAGATCCAGAAAAAGGCAAAGAATAAACCCTGCTGGCACTGTAATCAGGTTGGCCATTGGAAGAAGGATTGTCCGTCCTTGAAGGCTCAACCTAAGGCTACAGACGGGAGTCCACAAGTGAACATGATCACTATGGGACTCGGGGCTAGCGAGGGGTATGTCTCTGTAAAACCTGAACTATACCATATCCATGATCCAAATGAGTGGCTCGTGGATACGGGAGCCAATGTGAACATATGTTCTGACAGAACATTATTTTTTTCTTATCAGACCTGCAACGGTGGGACTGTGAAGATGGGTAATGATTCTGCGGCCAGGGTGCTAGGGTCGGGACAAGTCAACTTGAGGTTCTCCTCTGGACGAGTCTGGACGTTGCACAGGGTGCTGCATGTTCCTGACATCAAGAAGAATGTGTTATCTGGCTCCATCTTAGTTAGAAATGGTTTTGAATTGAACTTTAAATGTAATAAAGTTGTTATTCTGAGACATGGTGTCTTTTATGGTAAAGGCTATTTGGCTGACTTTGATTTGTTATTTAGAATTAGATGTGATTCAGTAAACATTAATGAATTGAATGTTTTGAATGCTGAATGTTCTAGTTCTGTGTCTCAAGTTGTGAATAATCTTGAATCTTGTGATCTGTGGCATGGTAGATTGGGACATGTAAATCTAAATTCAATTAAAAGAATGATGAATTTAGATTTGATCCCTAAACACACAATTGATAAAACTCAAAAATGTGAGATATGTGTGCAAGCAAAGACACCTAGGAAGTCTTTTCAGTCTGTCTCTAGAGATAGTGAGATCTTGGATCTAGTGCACACAGATATCTGTGAGTTTAATGGTGTGTTGACCCGAGACAATAAGAAATACTTTATCACCTTTATAGATGATGGCAGTAGATACTGCTATGTATATCTAATGAAAACCAAGGATGAAGCCTTAGAGAAATTTCTTATCTTTAAGAATGAGGCTGAGACACAAACAGGAAAAGTGCTTAAACGCCTTAGGTCAGATAGAGGAGGTGAATATACCTCTAACTTATTTGATGAACAATGCAAATCTTTTGGCATAGTTCATGAAGTTACGGCCCCATATTCACCGCAATCAAATGGGATAGCAGAACGGAAAAATAGAACCTTAACTGACATGATCAATGCTCTCCTACAGAGTTCTGGACTTCCAACCTATATGTGGGGAGAAGCCTTGAATACGGCTTGCCATATTCTAAATAGGGTGCCTCCAAGACATATGGAAAAGTGTCCCTTTGAACTTTGGAGAAATAGGAAACCGAGTTTAAGATATCTCAAAGTGTGGGGCTGTCTCGCTAAGGTTTTAGTCCCAGAACACAAGAGAAAGAAACTTGGTCCTAAAACTGTTGATGCGGTCTTCTTAGGTTACCTAGAAAATAGCTATGCATATAGGTTCTTGGTAATTCGGTCCGAGATACCGGGCATAGATGTCAACACTATTGTTGAACTCCGTGATGCTACCTTCTTTGAGGATGTCTTTCCATTAAAGACTGGGATTCCTCAGAATCTGACCATTGAGGGCGCCTCCACATCAGGATCTATTCCAGACCAAGTGGAAAGGATATCGAATGTGGGGGTTGAGACTCAACCTGAACCCAATGATCTTTCCGAAGAAAATGAGCCAAGGAGGAGTAAAAGACCTCGGATAGCCAAGGATCTAGGTAGCGACTTCGTTGTTTACCAGATCGAGGGTGATCCGCCAAGTTACAAGGAAGCCATGGCTTCATCTGAAGCAAAACAATGGAAGGAAGCCATCAAATCTGAGATGGATTCCATTATGGCTAATGGAACTTGGGAGTTGGTTGATTTACCCAAAGGGTGCTCTACCATTGGGTGCAAGTGGGTGTTTAAGAGAAAGCTTAGACCTGACGGATCAATTGAAAAGTATAAAGCCAGATTAGTTGCCAAGGGCTTTAGGCAAAAGGAAGGTATCGATTATTTTGATACCTATTCCCCTGTGACTAGGATGACCACAATCCGGATGCTCATAGCATTGGCATCTGTATATGATCTCTCTATCCACCAGATGGATGTGAAGACCGCCTTCTTGCATGGCGATCTTGAGGAAGAGATCTATATGGATCAACCTGATGGGCTTGTGACTCCTGGGAATGAGGGAAAGGTTTGCAAGCTTGTGAAATCCCTTTACGGATTGAAACAAGTACCAAAGCAGTGGCATGAAAAATTTGACAAGACTATTTTGTCATATGGCTTTAAGGTTCATGAATCCGACAAGTGTGTCTATTCCAAGGTGAAAGGTGATGAGTGTATTGTCTTATGCCTATATGTTGATGACATATTATTGTTTGGATCACATATGAGGATTATTAATGAGACTAAGGCATTCTTGAGTAGCAAGTTTGAGATGAAGGACATGGGTGTTGCTGATGTGATCTTGGGTCTCAAACTGACAAGGTCAGTTGATGGGATTGTAATTTCTCAATCTCACTATGTTGAGAAGGTACTTGAGAAATTCGGATATAAAGATTGCAAAGCTGTAAGCACTCCTTTTGATTCATCCAAAACGCTATTTAAGAACAAAAGTGGAATACCTGTAGCCCAGCTAAGGTATTCACAAGTGATAGGAAGTTTAATGTATCTTGCAAATTGCACGAGACCTGATATTTCATTCTCGGTTGCAAAGCTGAGTAGATACACTAGCTGTCCTGACCGTACTCACTGGGAGGCTCTGGATCGAGTACTGAAGTACTTGAAGGGAACTATTTCCCTTAGTTTGCATTATGGTAGACATCCATCTGTACTAGAAGGATACAGTGATGCAAGCTGGATAGGGAAAATAGAGGAGTCTGGGAGTAATGGTGTTACAGGGTATGTATTTACCCTTGGAGGCGGTGCAGTCTCCTGGAGGTCTGTGAAGCAGACCATTCTAGCTCGATCTACTTTTGAGGCCGAGCTGTGTGCTTTGGACACCACCGGAATTGAGGCTGAATGGCTAAGGGAACTTCTGTCTGAAATTCCCATGGTAGGTCAGCCTGTTCCTGCGATCTCGGTACATTGTGATAATATGACCACAATTGCCAAGATCAAGAGTTCAAAGTTCAATCAGAAAACAAGGAGACACATACAAATCAGACTTAAGACGTTAAGGGATTTGGTGTCTCGAGGAGTGTTGGCTGTGGATTTTGTTGGATCCAAAGACAACACGGCAGATCCATTGACTAAGGGACTTGATAGATCTTTAGTCCTAAAGTCTAGGCTTGGGATGGGACTGAGACCCATTGGGAGTTCCTCTACAGTAGCAACCCAACCTAACTGAGTGGAGATCCCACAAAGTAGGTTCAATATGGTAATAACAAGCTGTTTGGAGAACTGGTTGGCACTCCAACTTTAATGCGTAAGCATGAGTGTCTTATCCCTGGAAGCCTGAGTGCCATTTAAGCTGCAAGTTTAGGAAGAGCATAGGCTCTGAATGGGTTCAAGCCTTTGGGCAGGATGTTAGCAGTGCATCCTTACGGGCGTTGAGGAGCCCCGACCTCTGCCGCCCCCTCCGCGAACATCTGTCCTGCCAGCAGGAATGCGTGCGGGGTCGCCGCTTTGATCCCCCTTTGTCCCTCTCCAGGATCCCGTGGAAGATGTACACGATCGGGAGGAGCAGGCCGACGACGACGCCTGCGAGGCATATGTGGTGAGGGCGCGGGAATCGGTGAGGTCAGGGTCGGATCCGGAGGGCGGTGGGGGGAAGATGACGCGGGAGAGGAAGATGGCATAGGCGAGGGAGAAGAGAAAGAAGAAGAGGTCCTCGAGGGCGACCATGCCGCTGGCGGAGAGGACGATGATGACAACAAGGGAGTTGTGCTGGCGGAGGGAAAAGAGGCGGAGACGGCAGGGGCAGTTTTGTTTTCACTGAATATTTCTCTTTTGTCAAAGTTTTATTTTTTCTTGTGATGTTGTAAATGTTGAAGTGGATTTTATATCTATATATAATTTTCAAGTTATGGTAATACATTATTCATATTCGTTGATATCAACATCGACATCCATAATTATGTAGATATATATTTATGGAAATACTTATACGTTTTTCCATAACTGACCATTTATATCGTCATGTTGGTATCTTTTGTAGAATGATATTAGTCTTTATAGTCTATATGATTATCTTAATGATATCGTCATGCTGGATAGCTAACTGGCTACTTCCATCCCATTTTTCGATGAAATTTATTTTTTTTTTAAAAATACCGTCATGTATTTTCAACATTATATCCTTCTAATATATCATTCAAATTTTGTCAAAAATATAGACTCTTATGCCTTCATCTAGAACATATAAATTTAACGGTATTATAATTACTGTAATCGACCTGTTTTAGATGGAGGACATAGGAGTTTTTGTTTCTGACGAAATTTGATAACATATTAGAGGGATATAGTGATGAAAAATACGTGATGGTATTTTTCAAAAAAATCAAGTCGAAAAATGATGCAGTGGCAACCAGTTGGCTACCCTGAGGGAGCAGCCCCATTAAACCATTATATGGATATATCGATTTAGATATAAATTTTTGTTGATATGAATGTAATATCGATATTTGTATCCATTTGAAAACTGATGCGGATACGGATGTCAGAATTTGTATAATATTGATACGATGTCATATTAGATACACATGTATTTATATCTATACTACTTGTAAATGGGAGATGGAGGGGTCATTATATACAACTTATTATTTTCTCTAGTTAATTATCTCACATATAAATTATATTCTATTATAATAATATATTATATACTAAGATGTAATTGGGAGACTTGGGGGGGCCAAGCCCCCTCCCGCCCCCCCTTGTCTCCGTCCCTGCCTGGGGTTGGGGATAACGGCGGCGACCGGAAGAACACTACCCTCCCTCCAACTAAAACAACCTCCTCTCCCCCACCTCTCAAGTACACCCTCCTCCTCACATAGCAGTTCCCCTCGAGCGAGCCACACAAAGTATAGCTCTCGGACCTCTCCATGAACCCCAAGATGACCCCACCGTGGCCGACATGATCGGAACCGACAACAACTCCCTCATGTCGATTGCATCTATATTAGGGAGTGCGGGCAGTGGGAGTAGGGACTCCTGGAAGGGAGTCCAACCGTACAAGTCCCCGAGAGAGGTGTCGGCCCCGACAGAGAGGTTGTCACCCCCCGGAGGTCATCGACAAATTCCGATTACTCGTCCGACTCTCGGTTAATCTTTAGTCAGTAATTCCACTGACTGGGTACCGACTACCGTTTTATGAACCTTTGGATACATCATTAAAGAACATTGGATCAATTAAATTATTTAATGATGGAATCGACAAAATATAGATGCTGAGGTTTAAGATGCAATCCTGATTCTCATTGTGACTATACTACTATTATCGGACTACTGTGTTCAGTCATTGTTGTTGGGAAGGATACTATTTCTTTGAAAGAAGTTGGAACAAGTTTTAAATTCTCCAACATTTTAAGCACATGATCTCTCGTAAAGCTGCGGATTATTAATCGACATGGTTGGTAGAAACTTTCAAGGGACGTTGTCAATTTCTTAAAGGCTTTAAGCAGAATAAAACAAGAGAAATCTATGTGAGCATAATTGGAAGAAAATTTGCAAAGAACTGAACATTGGAAGAATGATTGTTCTAAGAAGAGGGTCGCTACAAGAAATTGAACCTAAGGCAACGAATGATTTGAATATTCGTTGCCATATCTTTCGATGTTAAAGATTTAACAACGAATATTATTCTTTGCCAAATCATATTTTATACTTGTAATCGTTGTTAAAGGTCTATATAACAACGATTTCTCCGTTGAATTATTTGTTAAAATCCACACCAATCGTTGCCAAATTTTTATCCAAAGACCCCTGTGTCCATTACAGATGAAATGAGCCTGCTTCATCTCCAACAACTCCAGTAGATAAAGTCTCATCCGTGCCGTGCTCCTATCTGAGGCTTACGCCTTTACCTCTCAAAAAAACTCCCCTAATCCAATGGACACCTCTCCCGACGATTTCTTTCTCGTTGACGCTGAACTTTACATATCCACTTGCACGTTGATACACCCATTTCAAGCGATATTTAAATTAATGCATGTTTATTATTGTTAAAGTTACAATATTTTGCACGTTCACTAAAGATTTTTAGTTTTATCAATTGATTATGTGAGTTGTTTAATAATATTGCCTATTAAAAAGAAAATTGCACTTATGCATCCTTATTTGATCGTTTATGTTCTGTTCTTAAACCACCATCGACTGTAATTACGCACCTAACATAAAGCATGCTTACCATTTTTTCACTCCTCAGCTCATTCAGGCAGTCGGTTCCATCGAAGCGATAGCGAAGACTCCGACGAGCTTCTTTCTAGAGAATACAGATTTGCTCATTCAGGCAGTCGGATGAAAGAACATTAAGTGCGGGCGAGCAGAGGGGGGCACAGCCTAAGTCGGAAGAGCCATTCAAAACACCTCCAAAGGCATTGATCGAGCAGTATCAAGTAGGAAGCATCGCCGATATGCTCCACGATCATGGACAACCAGCATAGGTCGCAACCAAATCACCGATAGATTAATGCATGCTTCAACAAGTAAAAAAAGACACTGTTGCAGGATGTCTTTACAAGAGCGAGATCCATCGTTGGTTGGCGTGATTTGATAACGATTGTTGATCCGCTAAAAGTTTTTTCCTCGATATTGTTGGATAATTCTTGTGTTTTCGGTAGTGTAGGCCACAGCATATCTGTGGTATATAATAGAAAGAGTTTCATAGACAAAGAAACACACGCAAATATGATGCAGGAATAGGCATGTACGAATGGTTAAAAAACTGAATGAAAGAGGTATATGTCGCCAGCTATATTTACAAATTCCAGTGACCATGAGAGATCAAAGGTTACAAAAACATGCCAAATGCAATCTTTAAAATGAAGCAAGAATCATCCGATTAATATATTTCACTGATTTCGGAATGCCTCTTTAAAATGAAGCAAGAATCATCCAATTAATATATTTTATTCATTTCGTAACGCCTAAACAAGAGATGGACTAATATTATAGATACATATACTCTGATGGAAAATACTACTTTGAAAATTAAACAACTTGATCTCATGAACCTGCTAAACTTAAGGTTCAAGGATGTTAATGGTCGGATACAAGCACATCTATACCATATTTTATCAAAGAATATGCATATAAATACTGAATGACATAGATACATATTTGTTAAGATAAAACTTTAGAGCCAATGTATACTTGACTGATAAAGACCGGGTTGGGTACTAATTTGACAAAATGTCCAGATTGTCTATATATTTTTATACCTAAGATAAATTGGATTTATTTTGTAAACTTCACTTCAAAAAAATAAAAATAAAATAAAATTTATTATATGTTATTATCACATTGAGAGTCATACAACACTACATGTGATTTATACTGGAAATCAAAAAGGGTATATAGTGGAGTGTTTTATTAGGATACCAATTATTGTTCAATCCACACCAACGTACCCTATAAAATATTTAAGTATCAAAATTCTATCGAAAGTGCTAGAGGGAATAAACCGACTATCACAGACATTCCTTAGGGCATGTTTGGTTGCTGGGTTGGACTGGGTTGGGTTGGGCTGGGTTGGGGTGGGTGAATATATTTAAGGGGAGACGTGTGGCCATGAACTGCTACGTGTGCGTCATATATGAGAGGATCCATGCATTATTTAAGTCCATTAGAATGGAATATAGTCGAAGGTTTCGACAAAGATGAGGGAAACAACTCTCGTCAAGCTTCTCATGCCCAGGTTCTGACGAAGGGCTCATAATCTAGGTACCCCTTATATGTATGATCCATATAGTTGCAATTGTTTCACGCATGCACAACGTCATATATACATAGATTTTGTGATTTAATCCAAATTACTTTTATTATCATAGGTTATATTAAGACTGCATGAATGCATCAAATACCTATGATGGAGAGATAATTCAGTATGCTAATTTTTACTGTTTGTAATATTCTTGACTATTTTTATAAATTGATCCATCTACATTTATAATTATAGTGTAAATTAGAGAAGGAGAGGAATTTTAAAACATGGATGTGGTACTTGAATCATGCAAATTGTAATATAGTATAGTTCTATGAATATTATAAAATTGGCATGCATTAACCATGTAAGTGATTATCCCTCCATTTTATTTATAGAGATATTAACGTCCCTTGTTAAATAGGCTCATAGTGACTACGTGATGATGGGTATGATTGACATACTTGTCAAAATAACTTTGAAATTTATTTTGTAGATAAATGGAGATATTCAATATAGATGCACGTTATTTTACTCTTATTGTACATGAAGAAATTCCATTGTTTAAATAAGCACTTTGAAATAACGATAGAGTTAGATTTGAAAGTTTCTATGCCCAAATGATTTGTAGAGCCATGTTTTATTTAGTAGTCTATATGCAGCATCTACGTTACATGTAAACAAAATTCTTATACGTAGACAATAGTATTTGAGTATATATATGCAGTATTATCACAAGCATATATGCTTGTGATTATGTTAACCTATCTATCATCTTATACCTTTATATGATAATTATGAAAAAAAAGAAAAACAAGTAATAATTTGATTTCTTTTCCAATACATAGAACCTAACAGTTCAGAGAAAATGTTTGTACTTACATATGGAATAATATATTGAAATTCATGTAATAAATATGTATATAGCATTATTGGAATAGCATAGTATAGGTACATGCTTCAAATCCTAAATATATACAGTGAACATTTGCAAGAACTAGAAGAAGATAGAGCACTGTTTTGGGAGTCAGTAATCCAGGGGGAGATATATTAAAAGTTAACTCCGAAGAAGTGATTCAAGACCAATAAGGGACAATACGTTTCACAGGTGAGTGGTCTCAATCCTATTTTAAGATATAACCATTATTTTCACATATACATTTTAATATTACAGTTCTTGATGCATTTGGACTATACAATTATAGTTTGATTATCAGATAACGTTTGTATGATGGCAGCTTATAAACTTGGTATTATTGTTAAAGTTGATGTATGGTAGAAAAATAAACCCCGGGAGGCCCCCTCCAGGGAGGGTGGGGTGGCGTGGGAGGCCCGCGGTGGGTTTGAACTTCTTTAAGCTGCTTATGTATCGAATTTGAAAGTACAATACTACTGATCCACACAATATTTTGGATAAAGGTTAAACTTTTCTTTATGCCACTAGGCCTCGGCAGATGTTTTGGGAGGTAAACGTTCATAACAGGAACTTACCAAAATAACCCCTCCGTTTACCTTAATTGAAGGACAAAATTGTGAGTATTCTAAGAAGTGAATGACGCAACTGAACAACAAAAAAGAGAGCGATATAACTGATATTGGAGAAGTTAAGAAGAGTCCAAGTGATAAACTTCCTATTTAATGTCCAGAGAAGGGTGCAACACAAAATTATGCACAACCTTTTTTCAAGCAAGCATGATTAATTACATATCGATATCTTCGAATGGTACAAACTAATAGAAAGTTTATAAAATTGACTGACGCAACTTAGTCCACGTTGGCCTTTTCGTGCATGACGTGAACTGCCATTCAGATTGCATGATATGCTTGTGAAGATTAATGGTGTTATTAGGAGGGTGCAGAGGCTATCTGGTAGAAAATCAAATTACTATCCTGCTTGATGCGAGCAAGAACAGTAGCCACTAGAGAGAAGCTTCGAAGGGTGGAAGGAAGAAGAGAAACACGTCAAACGAAGGGCGAGGATGAGATCTGGAAATACGAAATATGGGTTCTTTCAGTTCAGAGGAGAGAAACAGGAGGCAAACACGAGACCGGGGTTTTGCTTAAACTCGACTTGACATGTTCTTTTTTCCCATTCTCAGGAGATTACTTATAGAGAAACGGATTATAAAGAACTTTCTACATGAATACCTTGCAGAATTTTAAAAAAATCACAAACTAACTCCTAAATTTAAGAAACCAATTAATCCGAAAGATAATTCATGTTCTGACTGTAAGAAATGATCAGATCATCGTAGCTGATTCATCCACGGCAGGCGAAAGAAACCAATTCATCCGAAACAATCCATAATTATATTATATGAATATAATGTTCACGATGCAAATTAAGCACCCACCGGTTGTCAGTGGGATCATCAATAGTCGTTAATTATAAGAAGATTTCTAGAGAAAATAATATACGAAAGACGGATCTTAGAATAGATAAGAAGCACGTTCCTGTCAATTCCATAGCTTGCGCTTTTGCAGAAACCCATCAAAGGAAAAAAAAAGAACACAGTGGAATCTAAAACAAACCAGAAAACCAGATGACAGTAAATTTACCTTCATGAACCACTTGATGGATGATCGGAGCTCAAACAGGCAGAGGAGTAAAGATACCATCTTTTTTGTTGAATGTCTGCATGGGGAATTGGGAATGTGGGTCGGGAAGATGCCGACGAGAGGGGGGAAGAGACGAAGACAAAGCATAGAAGAGAAGGGGAAGGAAATGGGGGAGCAGAGAGATGGGCAGAGACAAGTGGATGGTGAAGTGGGCAATTTAAATAAGGAGGGGCTGTGAGCTCTGCAACGGCTCTCAAAGAGAGGCTCCGGACTTTTTTTAAATTTGTATTATTATTTTATGGAAAACCATGCGGTGGAAGCAGGTAATTTAATTTCTCTTTGTGATTTTATTATTTTATGTGCAAATTCATTCATTTACATCCAAACTATGGTTACAATTTGGGTATATACATATTTTCTATGAAGGCATCCTTATTTACCTTTGGCATATATAATATATGTTCTCTTTTTTGTGACATGATAGAATATATTATTGTAATCAGCACCTTTCACTTAATCAGCATTGGGCTCGACCTAATCCAACTCGAAAAACCTCGGTCGGATTTCTCCTCTATATAAGAGAATCCTAGGGTCTCATGAATAAATAACTTATTCTTTTCTCTTCACACTCAGTAATGTAGGTAGCATGAGAAACACATGCATATGCTCGGATTGAAGATCTCCTCACTTTTGTGCGACGTCGCTGGAGTCGGGTCTAATTCTGATCGATCATGCAATTTTTTCTGATCGATTAGGAGATTTTATTGATTGATTAACTCTGATCAATGAGTTAGTTTTGGTGATCATTGAGTGGTAGACAAAATGATCGATCATATGTTCTGACTTATGAATGGTCGATTAACATTGATCGATCAACTATGTAAGTATTGGATTTGTAAGCCTTAACTTCTGCTATGTCCTCATAGCACAAGTGATATGATGCCATAGCTCCAGTTAAATGCAAGATGATATAGAGGAACTGAGTTGGAAGGTCCCCCTATACTTAGGTCAAAAATGACCTAAATATAAGAAGACAGATGGAGGGAAGGTGATTGAGTCAGCCCCCCCATACTTAAGCTGAAAATAGCCCAAGTATTGGATCTTGAAATTTGGCTAGGGGACCCTACCTGTTAGGGGTTAGAGGTGAATTTTTACATATGAAGATTGGGGAGGGGGGGGGAGGTGTATGTATACTTTGTGATGGATGTACGAGGGAGAGGGGTGTGTGTGTGTGTGAATATACAGAGATGGGGGAGGGGTTAGTGGATGTACAGATAAGGATGCGTGCGTGCGTGCGTGTGGGGGGTAGATCATCTAGTGATCTACTTTTTTTATTAAACACACGCACGAGTCCTCGAACGAGGATCGCTAAAAATTCATATGATACCTTTTTTACAACAAAATGCATGAAAAAAATGCTGACTAAAATTCTTTGAATCTTCCTTGATTTCCTTTTGCTTGCAGTGGGAGCTCCTAACCCACGCTTCCATGGATCTAAAGCGTCCACAATTTCCATGGGTCCTTCCACAAAAGAAATTAGATAGAGAGAATATCAAGAAAAATAATCGATAAATGGGCCTTATCAGCAGCCGTTGTTTGAGTTATCTCCAGAACCTTTGACGATCCTCCGTCTTCTTCAGCAAGGTGGGCATCAACATCATGGAGGAGAACCAACATCTGAGCCCTATCTTCCATTAGAGCCCCATTGTGCGAGACTCTCCTGTAGTAGATCTTGATCAATTTTCGACCAAGCAAACCTTGGGCTCCCTCGAATATCCATCAGTTGTGAGCTCCAGAACAACAATTCATCGGAGCCCTCTAAGCGGAGCCCCTCCATCGTACAGTTACGCTGAAGAAGAAAATCAAAATCACTACCTACAGTAACGACGAGGGGGTGGGGGAGATGGGTGTTGGGGGAGGAAGGGGAGGAGGATGTGGTCGGCCGGGGGGAGGAGGAGGTGGGTGCTGGAGGAGGAAGGAAAGGTGGCGGTGGTCGATGGGGGGGGGGAGGTGGTGGGTACTGGACGAGGAATGGGAGAACCGTGAGGAGGAGGTAGTCGCCAAGGGGAGGTAGGGGAGGAGAAGGTGTTAGAGGATGAGGTGGGGAGATGAAAATGTAAATAATGGTAACTTAAAGCATAAAAAATGCAAATATTGACGGTTTCTACCATAGTTAACGGAAAATTTGATACACGAACATGTGCTATGTAAGAGTTGAGCACTATTGATGGTCTTGGATGTAATTCACAATTACACATTATTATGATTGTAATTAGAAATTACTCAGAGTTATTGGCATAAATATTCCTTGTGTGAAATGGATAATAGATGCCTCATGGGTATCCATTTATGTAGAGAAATAGTATCAATGTATCACAAAGAATAAAAAAAGAGAGTACAAAACAAGCTGTATAAACTTGGGGTATCCATTTGTTTAGAGAGATAGATCAATGTACAACTAAGAATAAAAAGAAAAGAGTACAAAACGAGCTATATAAACTTTGTGGAATGTCGTTTTCAAATCTTACAACTTCTTTGATTTTAGATCTACCAATTAATCATTATATACATATGAAAAATATTGGCACGAAAATGGGTGTAGAAACGAATACGATTTGCTTTCTGTACGCAAAATAATCAGATACAAATACTAATATGTGTTATCGCATCTACATCTACTTTCAATTATGAATATGGTTGCAGATATTGATTTTGATGGATGTGAAAATTATGTTATATATATAAAAGATGGAGACGTATTAATATGTTTAGATTCTCCCTTCTCATTTATTGTAAACTCGGGTATTTCTCCCTTCTCTACTTTCCCTCGTATTCTTTTAATTTCTTGATCAGATCCTTGAGCATCTCGTATTTTATCATATAATATAGGCCTAACCTGTAGGGTAGCTAACAAAATTCCAGAATCATGTACTGACAGGTTTGCACGTAGTCCCCTTAACTGTGCCAATAATGAGTATTGTCCAGCCTTTACATATGCCAGTTCACCATTAATTTTCCGACTAAGGGCATCAGCCACTACATTTGCTTTTCCAGGATGGTACTCGTTGGTACAGTCATAATCTTTTATCAATTCCAACCATCTTCTCTGTCTAAGATTCAACTCTTTTTTAGAGAATATATATTTCAAGCTCTTATGATCGATAAAAATCTGACATGTCTCGCCATATAAGTAGTGCCTCCAAATTTTCAAGGCAAATACTACGGCAGCTAATTCCAAATCATGTGTAGGATAATTCAGCTCATGCGGCTTAAGTTGTCTAGAGGCATAGGCAATCACCTTCCCATTCTGCATTAAAACACATCCCAAACCTTGACGCGATGCATCGCTATAAATTATAAATCCGCCATTCACAGAAGGAAGGCTAAGAATGGGAGCTGAGGTCAGACTATTCTTAAGTTCTTGAAAACTACTTTCACACTCATCATTCCAAACAAACTTCACATCCTTCCTAGTCAATTTTGTCAATGGCGCTGCAATTTTCGAAAAATTCTCCACAAACCTTCTATAGTATCCTGCCAAACCAAGAAAACTTCTAATCTCGGATACGCTTGCTGGTTGCTTCCAGTTCATAACTGCCTCTATTTTACTTGGATCTACCGATATGCGTTCTCCTGAGATAATGTGTCCCAAAAATGCCACCTTCTTCAACCAAAACTCACATTTATCAATTTTTGCGAATAACTGATGGTCCTTCAGGGATTGTAATACAATCCTCAAATGATCTTTATGATCTTCCTCTGACTTCGACTATACCAAAATGTCATCAATAAACACGATCACAAATTTATCCAAGAAAGGACGAAATATTCGATTAATCAAATCCATAAAGGCAGAAGGGGCGTTCGTCAATCCAAAGGCATTACTAAGAATTCGTAATGTCCATAACGAGTCCGAAAAGCTATTTTAGGGTCATCTTCGGCTTTAATCTTCAATTGATGATAGCCTGATCGCATGTCTATCTTCGAGAATACAGAAGCCCCTTGCAATTGATCAAACAAATCATCTATTCGAGGAAGAGGATAATTATTACGTACGGTCACTCGATTCAACTTTCGAATCAATACAAAGTCTCAAAGAACCATCTTTCTTTTTGACAAAAAGAACATGAGCCCCCCATAGAGATATACTAGACTGAATAAATCCCTTATCTGTTAATTCCTGTAATTGAATCTTAAGCTCCCGAAGTTCAGCTGGAGCCATTCTATAAGGAGTCAATGCTATTGGGGTAGTACCAGGTATTAAGTCAATATTGAATTCAATTTCTCTATCTGGCGGAAGTCCCGGTAGTTCATCAGGAAATACTTCAAGAAGTTCCCTCACTATAGGAATATTTTATAAACATATAGATTCTGCTTTTGTATTGTATACAAGGGCAACAAAAGACGAATATCCCTTCCTGAGTAATTTATGTGCCACTATACTAGAAATGACACATGTTGGGTATACACTCCTTTCTCCATAAAATGTAAACTCTGTCTCGCTTAGCATCCGAAAAATAACTTTCTTCTGAAAGCAATCTAGTAATGCATGGTATGATGTCAAACAGTCCATCCCTATAATGGCGTCAAATTCTTTAATTTCCATAGGGATAAGATTCACAATAATCCGACCTCCTCCTATTTCTATCAAACAATCTTTAAAGACATTCCAAGTAATCTCAGGCTCTCCTTTAGGTAAGGAGATTGATAATGCAAGATCAAGTGTACCCATTTCTTTATCCGCAAATACAGAAAATCTTCGAGAAATAAATGAATGACTGGCACCAGAATCAATAAGGGTATGAGCATTTTTGCCAAAAATAATAGTGGTACATGACACCACATCCCCGGTAGATATGGCTTCTTGAAGTGTCATTGCAAAAGCTTTTCCCTGATTTTGTTTAGTTCCTTTCCTTGGAATATCATTTCTCTTTTCTTCTTTCTTAGTTCGGGGTTCATGAGGTAGGGCATTAGTATGGATATTCTGTTGAGCTGGTCTTCTTGCATTTCCCCAGTTTGATATAGGATTTGGGCAATTTCGACGTACATGGCCTGTCTGTCCACAATTATAGCAACCTGGCAATCCACTGTGGCATTCTCTCGGGTGACGCTTCCCACATATGGGACATTGCAGATAAGAAAATCCTGCATTTCTAGAATTCTCTGGAGCAAATCTACCCATTTGGTTTCCCTTATATCTTTGAGCGGATAAGTTGTATCGCTTTGAATTTTCAAAATTTCTTCTAACTTTGTTCTCGGGTCCTCTCCATGGTAATCTATCCCCAAATCTTTTCTTATTGTGATCATTATACCTTTGCCTTTCCCGCATCACACGCTCAGCTCTACGTGCAGCTTCCACTAATTTACCGTACTCGGTAAATCCATTGGCTGAGATCAATGACTTAATATCTATATGAAGTCCATCCTCGAAACGTCGACATTTATCTTCTTCGGTTTTCACTAAAGAGGCTGCAAACTTTAATAATTCCGTAAAGCGCTTCTCATATTCATCAACAAAAAAACTCCTCTGAGTAAGAAATAAGAATTCTTTGCATCGATCCTCTTGATATACTCTAGGATAATATTTTTCATTGAATTCTTTTTCAAATATCTACCAAGTAATCTCAGATGGATTGGTGTACTTCATCTTCACTGATTTCCACCAGTCATCAGCATTTTCTTTTAACAAAAATATTGCATATCTCAACTTTTGTGCTTCAGTACACTCCATCAATTCAAATATCTTCTCTTGTGTTCGAACCAGTCTCTTGCCACCTTCGGATCTGTCGTGCCTACAAAATCCTTTGCACCTAATTTCCGAACATGCTCAAATGGCAATTGATTTTCAAATTCGGGCGGTCTCATCGATCGAGCAGCCATGCTTCCCAAGGTCTGAGCTATTAATGCTAAAGTCTCTTGCATATTGTTATTATTACTCCCATCATGTCCACCACTTGGTCCTTATGAGGTCTGAGAAGGTTGCTCAACTGCCATTGCATCCTAGATAAATAAATTTCTTAATTAGCTCTTCCAAAATTATAAATCCTCCAATCTCATTTCAAAATTAAGATAAATACTCAACATCAAGAATATAATTACTTCCAATATCATTTTCACTTCATATCGAAATCCAATACATAAATCATAATCACCGATGTATTCATATATCGACCTCGAATATCAAGTTTGATCAAATTTCATAAACCATTGCTCTGATACCACCGGATTTGTCACGACCCGCCTCGCTAACCGGGACGAGTGCGACATATAAACTATCCAATCATCTTTATAATAATTAGCTTATCCAAAAAAAATTGACAGCAATTCCTCTATTTTATGGACTCCCAAACGCTACCCTGTACCTGAAACAATTCTTATAAATTTTTTGCGTAGAAATTCTCCATAAGCAATTCACCACCACAACCATCCAAATTATAATCCACATTCACAGTACCAAACACATACATTGTTTCTTATGCGAAATCATCCTCTACTGTTATAAGTCCAGATACAACTGTTCTTTTCACTTCACAAAAAAACTCATCAAGTCTCCTAATATTTCTAACCATTTTACCTGAAGGAACAAAAATTCACTGCACTGTCACAAAAGGTGGAGTGGAGAAACCAACTATCAGAAAAAAACTTAAATTCCTTCTCTCGCGTCTCCTACAGCACCTTTCCAGGTGTATCTGTAATCAGCATTTAATAATAGAGGGTTGAGTCTAAACTCAAAATGAGCTTAGACCCAGCAAGTGGATCTCAAGCATTTTAGTAAGAAAATATATATGCTATTTTGAAAGTAAATTTGCTTGCTATATGAAAGAAAATGTATTGCTACAATATAGCATTTGCTAAAAGAATATAAATTGCAGCTTTGCAAAGAGATTTAAATATTGAACAATAAAATGAAAGCTAATTCAATAAATGGTAGTAAAAATAAAATTTCTATTTTCTAGCTATTTTATCCACACCACTGTGGCTAGCATACTATACCCATGAACACTGAAACAAACTGAGTCATACGCGTAAACAGCCCCAAAGGCCAAAGAACACTATGTATACAACACAAAGCCTATATGTATACAAAATACGGACCCAAAGTCCTTTGAATCATCTCTGTGGTTGCCATATCTAATGGCATGTTTCAGGATCATTTCTGATGACGTCACCATATCTGATGGCATGACTATATTTGAGAGCTACTGTGGTGTTCATTGTATCTGACACATTTTCTGATCCATAATCCCATAACTGTAAATTGAGAAATATATGATATCTAAATCATATTCTGATGCTAAACTTATCTGCAGGTATCCGAAATTTCTGTAATATTGTCATAACACAACTGAATATATAAAAATATCTTAATTGAGATATAACATTATCAACATGCAAACATAAAACCATGGTTTATTTTTCTACCATACATCAACTTTAACAATAATACCAAGTTTATAAGCTGCCATCATACAAACGTTATCTGATAATCAAACTATAATTGTATAGTCCAAATGCATCAAGAACTGTAATATTAAAATGTATATGTGAAAATAATGGTTATATCTTAAAATAGGATTGAGACCACTCACCTGTGAAACGTATTGTCCCTTATTGGTCTTGAATCACTTCTTCGGAGTTAACTTTTAATATATCTCCCCCTGGATTACTGACTCCCAAAACAGTGCTCTATCTTCTTCTAGTTCTTGCAAATGTTCACTGTATATATTTAGGATTTGAAGCATGTACCTATACTATGCTATTCCAATAATGCTATATACATATTTATTACATGAATTTCAATATATTATTCCATATGTAAGTACAAACATTTTCTCTGAACTATTAGGTTCTATGTATTGGAAAAGAAATCAAATTATTACTTATTTTTCTTTTTTTTCATAATTATCATATAAAGGTATAAGATGATAGATAGGTTAACATAATCACAAGCATATATGCTTGTGATAATACTGCATATATATACTCAAATACTATTGTCTACGTATAAGAATTTTGTTTACATGTAACGTAGATGCTGCATATAGACTACTAAATAAAACATGGCTCTACAAATCATTTGGGCATAGAAACTTTCAAATCTAACTCTATCGTTATTTCAAAGTGCTTATTTAAACAATGGAATTTCTTCATGTACAATAAGAGTAAAATAACGTGCATCTATATTGAATATCTCCATTTATCTACAAAATAAATTTCAAAGTTATTTTGACAAGTATGTCAATCATACCCATCATCACGTAGTCACTATGAGCCTATTTAACAAGGGACGTTAATATCTCTATAAATAAAATGGAGGGATAATCACTTACATGGTTAATGCATGCCAATTTTATAATATTCATAGAACTATACTATATTACAATTTGCATGATTCAAGTACCACATCCATGTTTTAAAATTCCTCTCCTTCTCTAATTTACACTATAATTATAAATGTAGATGGATCAATTTATAAAAATAGTCAAGAATATTACAAACAGTAAAAATTAGCATACTGAATTATCTCTCCATCATAGGTATTTGATGCATTCATGCAGTCTTAATATAACCTATGATAATAAAAGTAATTTGGATTAAATCACAAAATCTATGTATATATGACGTTGTGCATGCGTGAAACAATTGCAACTATATGGATCATACATATAAGGGGTACCTAGATTATGAGCCCTTCGTCAGAACCTGGGCATGAGAAGCTTGACGAGAGTTGTTTCCCTCATCTTTGTCGAAACCTTCGACTATATTCCATTCTAATGGACTTAAATAATGCATGGATCCTCTCATATATGACGCACACGTAGCAGTTCATGGCCACACGTCTCCCCTTAAATATATTCACCCACCCCAACCCAGCCCAACCCAACCCAGTCCAACCCAGCAACCAAACATGCCCTAAGGAATGTCTGTGATAGTCGGTTTATTCCCTCTAGCACTTTCGATAGAATTTTGATACTTAAATATTTTATAGGGTACGTTGGTGTGGATTGAACAATAATTGGTATCCTAATAAAACACTCCACTATATACCCTTTTTGATTTCCAGTATAAATCACATGTAGTGTTGTATGACTCTCAATGTGATAATAACATATAATAAATTTTATTTTATTTTTATTTTTTTGAAGTGAAGTTTACAAAATAAATCCAATTTATCTTAGGTATAAAAATATATAGACAATCTGGACATTTTGTCAAATTAGTACCCAACCCGGTCTTTATCAGTCAAGTATACATTGGCTCTAAAGTTTTATCTTAACAAATATGTATCTATGTCATTCAGTATTTATATGCATATTCTTTGATAAAATATGGTATAGATGTGCTTGTATCCGACCATTAACATCCTTGAACCTTAAGTTTAGCAGGTTCATGAGATCAAGTTGTTTAATTTTCAAAGTAGTATTTTCCATCAGAGTATATGTATCTATAATATTAGTCCATCTCTTGTTTAGGCGTTACGAAATGAATAAAATATATTAATTGGATGATTCTTGCTTCATTTTAAAGAGGCATTCCGAAATCAGTGAAATATATTAATCGGATGATTCTTGCTTCATTTTAAAGATTGCATTTGGCATGTTTTTGTAACCTTTGATCTCTCATGGTCACTGGAATTTGTAAATATAGCTGGCGACATATACCTCTTTCATTCAGTTTTTTAACCATTCGTACATGCCTATTCCTGCATCATATTTGCGTGTGTTTCTTTGTCTATGAAACTCTTTCTATTATATACCACAGATATGCTGTGGCCTACACTACCGAAAACACAAGAATTATCCAACAATATCGAGGAAAAAACTTTTAGCGGATCAACAATCGTTATCAAATCACGCCAACCAACGATGGATCTCGCTCTTGTAAAGACATCCTGCAACAGTGTCTTTTTTTACTTGTTGAAGCATGCATTAATCTATCGGTGATTTGGTTGCGACCTATGCTGGTTGTCCATGATCGTGGAGCATATCGGCGATGCTTCCTACTTGATACTGCTCGATCAATGCCTTTGGAGGTGTTTTGAATGGCTCTTCCGACTTAGGCTGTGCCCCCCTCTGCTCGCCCGCACTTAATGTTCTTTCATCCGACTGCCTGAATGAGCAAATCTGTATTCTCTAGAAAGAAGCTCGTCGGAGTCTTCGCTATCGCTTCGATGGAACCGACTGCCTGAATGAGCTGAGGAGTGAAAAAATGGTAAGCATGCTTTATGTTAGGTGCGTAATTACAGTCGATGGTGGTTTAAGAACAGAACATAAACGATCAAATAAGGATGCATAAGTGCAATTTTCTTTTTAATAGGCAATATTATTAAACAACTCACATAATCAATTGATAAAACTAAAAATCTTTAGTGAACGTGCAAAATATTGTAACTTTAACAATAATAAACATGCATTAATTTAAATATCGCTTGAAATGGGTGTATCAACGTGCAAGTGGATATGTAAAGTTCAGCGTCAACGAGAAAGAAATCGTCGGGAGAGGTGTCCATTGGATTAGGGGAGTTTTTTTGAGAGGTAAAGGCGTAAGCCTCAGATAGGAGCACGGCACGGATGAGACTTTATCTACTGGAGTTGTTGGAGATGAAGCAGGCTCATTTCATCTGTAATGGACACAGGGGTCTTTGGATAAAAATTTGGCAACGATTGGTGTGGATTTTAACAAATAATTCAACGGAGAAATCGTTGTTATATAGACCTTTAACAACGATTACAAGTATAAAATATGATTTGGCAAAGAATAATATTCGTTGTTAAATCTTTAACATCGAAAGATATGGCAACGAATATTCAAATCATTCGTTGCCTTAGGTTCAATTTCTTGTAGCGACCCTCTTCTTAGAACAATCATTCTTCCAATGTTCAGTTCTTTGCAAATTTTCTTCCAATTATGCTCACATAGATTTCTCTTGTTTTATTCTGCTTAAAGCCTTTAAGAAATTGACAACGTCCCTTGAAAGTTTCTACCAACCATGTCGATTAATAATCCGCAGCTTTACGAGAGATCATGTGCTTAAAATGTTGGAGAATTTAAAACTTGTTCCAACTTCTTTCAAAGAAATAGTATCCTTCCCAACAACAATGACTGAACACAGTAGTCCGATAATAGTAGTATAGTCACAATGAGAATCAGGATTGCATCTTAAACCTCAGCATCTATATTTTGTCGATTCCATCATTAAATAATTTAATTGATCCAATGTTCTTTAATGATGTATCCAAAGGTTCATAAAACGGTAGTCGGTACCCAGTCAGTGGAATTACTGACTAAAGATTAACCGAGAGTCGGACGAGTAATCGGAATTTGTCAATGACCTCCGGGGGGTGACAACCTCTCTGTCGGGGCCGACACCTCTCTCGGGGACTTGTACGGTTGGACTCCCTTCCAGGAGTCCCTACTCCCACTGCCCGCACTCCCTAATATAGATGCAATCGACATGAGGGAGTTGTTGTCGGTTCCGATCATGTCGGCCACGGTGGGGTCATCTTGGGGTTCATGGAGAGGTCCGAGAGCTATACTTTGTGTGGCTCGCTCGAGGGGAACTGCTATGTGAGGAGGAGGGTGTACTTGAGAGGTGGGGGAGAGGAGGTTGTTTTAGTTGGAGGGAGGGTAGTGTTCTTCCGGTCGCCGCCGTTATCCCCAACCCCAGGCAGGGACGGAGACAAGGGGGGGCGGGAGGGGGCTTGGCCCCCCCAAGTCTCCCAATTACATCTTAGTATATAATATATTATTATAATAGAATATAATTTATATGTGAGATAATTAACTAGAGAAAATAATAAGTTGTATATAATGGCCCCTCCATCTCCCATTTACAAGTAGTATAGATATAAATACATGTGTATCTAATATGACATCGTATCAATATTATACAAATTCTGACATCCGTATCCGCATCAGTTTTCAAATGGATACAAATATCGATATTACATTCATATCAACAAAAATTTATATCTAAATCGATATATCCATATAATGGTTTAATGGGGCTGCTCCCTCAGGGTAGCCAACTGGTTGCCACTGCATCATTTTTCGACTTGATTTTTTTGAAAAATACCATCACGTATTTTTCATCACTATATCCCTCTAATATGTTATCAAATTTCGTCAGAAACAAAAACTCCTATGTCCTCCATCTAAAACAGGTCGATTACAGTAATTATAATACCGTTAAATTTATATGTTCTAGATGAAGGCATAAGAGTCTATATTTTTGACAAAATTTGAATGATATATTAGAAGGATATAATGTTGAAAATACATGACGGTATTTTTAAAAAAAAATAAATTTCATCGAAAAATGGGATGGAAGTAGCCAGTTAGCTATCCAGCATGACGATATCATTAAGATAATCATATAGACTATAAAGACTAATATCATTCTACAAAAGATACCAACATGACGATATAAATGGTCAGTTATGGAAAAACGTATAAGTATTTCCATAAATATATATCTACATAATTATGGATGTCGATGTTGATATCAACGAATATGAATAATGTATTACCATAACTTGAAAATTATATATAGATATAAAATCCACTTCAACATTTACAACATCACAAGAAAAAATAAAACTTTGACAAAAGAGAAATATTCAGTGAAAACAAAACTGCCCCTGCCGTCTCCGCCTCTTTTCCCTCCGCCAGCACAACTCCCTCGTTGTCATCATCGTCCTCTCCTCCAGCGGCATGGTCGCCCTCGAGGACCTCTTCTTCTTTCTCTTCTCCCTCGCCTATGCCATCTTCCTCTCCCGCGTCATCTTCCCCCCACCGCCCTCTGGATCCGACCCTGACCTCACCGATTCCCGCGCCCTCACCACATATGCCTCGCAGGCGTCGTCGTCGGCCTGCTCCTCCCGATCGTGTACATCTTCCACGGGATCCTGGAGAGGGACAAAGGGGGATCAAAGCGGCGACCCCGCACGCATTCCTGCTGGCAGGACAGATGTTCGCGGAGGGGGCGGCAGAGGTCGGGGCTCCTCAACGCCCGTAAGGGCCTTCGTGCCAATGTTCTACGACGCGAAGAGGCTGATCGCGATCTCGGAGTGGGTGCGGAGCGAGGTGGTGAAGGCGGAGAAGGAGGAATACAGCAACGCGAGGAGGCTGCACATCGGGCGGGGGTTGATGTTGTTGAATCTGGCCTTCTAGTCGGTGAACTTGTTTGGGATCTTGGTGTCAGTCGCCCCGCCCCGTGTCTCCCCCGCTCCCTACGCCTCCCCCTCTCCCCCGTGCCTCCCCCTTCCACCCTCTTCCTCCGCCTGTCTGGCTGAAACTGGAGAGCTTCCAATTTTTGTTAAATTAAGATAAATTTTTAACTAATTGATTCATAAAAATTCATCAAAAAGTTCAATAAAATTCACCGTTTGATTCGTAATGAGTGATATATCCGTGAAAATATAAAAATTTTAGAGATTCGATGGATGCATGAAGGTGTCACTAAGAGAGAGAAATTATGAAGAGAAAGGAAGAAGAACAAACGAAGGAGGAAGAAGATGAAGAAGTCTGGACAATAATACCCCTCTTAACTGCACCAAGGTTCAAAAAAATCATGGTTAAGTCAACTCATTAACGGTCAATATGACGGAAGGGCACAAGTGATAACGGAGAAAGAAGTGAGGGGCACAACTGATATTAGCAAAAAGATTGAGGCACAACTGAAATTACGATATCTCAGAGGGGCACAAGTGATAAAAACCCTTTTAATAATTACAATGAGAAATAGTAGCAAAGATAACTTATATATAGTCTCAATAATTTTGCCCCCCCCCCCAAGTAGAAATTTCTGGCTTCGTCCCTGACCCCAGGCAACCTTGTGCGCGCCATCGGCGTGAAGGTGGCAGTTTTTTACGAAAAAACGGGTGTTTCTCGAGAAGGGTAATCGGAAAACATGCTCCATCTCAAGCTCTGGATGTGCTCTGCTTGCAACCTTTGCTTGGTTTCCTTCTCAATCCTCATGACTTTGCATGTATTCCCTTTTAAATAGTAAAGTTCTCATCACTTGGTGGGAGGGGAGGTATATTTTTACAGAGAGGATCGTATGTTGTGCTACGATGGGGATCGGGGCGATCCTCATACGAGGCTGCCCATCCCCGACCATCTATGAGGGTCGCCCGATCCCCATCACACGGCCGCATGGGTTACAATATCTGTTGTAGCACAACAAACGATCGGTTTCCATATTTTTATAATATGTGATGTACTTTCCATATTTTTACGTGGTAGATTTGCATGGAAATATAAAAATATCAAATATAAATGTAAGAGTTCCTACTCTCAAGCTGATATCAAGAATGTTGAGGATATATTAAAGGCAAAAGCCTCCACATTTATACATTTGATGTGGATTATATCAATACTTACATAATTGATGTCATATAGTCATTCTCACATTAATATATCGTTCCAAATATAATTATAGAAAAGAAAATTTTTAAGTGACTGATAATTTTTAAACTAATTGATCCAACATATTGGACATGCCGTTCTTTCTTGTATTACGAAATTAATAACGATTACATATTTTTTGTGCAACATAACATGATGGTTCTACAATGGATACTAATTGAAACATTGAAGATGTTATGGGCAAAATGGTTTGCACGGGGTGTGCACTGGTTATTTAAAGAGGAAGAAAATTTACATGTACTGAGGGTGCCTTTCTCGAAGAAGGTTCACACGTGTGGTTACATACGATTCACTCGGAAGTTAATTCTCACAAGACAAGTCCTCTCTCTCTCTCTTCGGACCGTTGGAAACAAAGAAGGAAAGATTCAAAAAGAGCTGAAATCACCAACGACCACACCCTCGTCACTATCATCGCCCCATAACTTCACCTTTTTGTACAGGAGTTCAAGAGGAAGAGCAAGAATGCCGGTGAGAGAACCCACTCATCCACGGCGCAGATGGCCATCGAGATAGGCTCCTTGTTCAAAGGTATTGATTTTTATTCTAACATCACGTGTGCGAGGTTCGAGGAGCTCAACATGTACTTGTTCAGGAAGTGTTTCAAGGATGCCAAGATGGACAAGGGCAGCTCTTGCATGACTTCTTTAACGGGAAGGAGCTCTGCAAGAGCGTCAACCCCGATGAGGCCGTTGAAGCCACCATCTGAGCGGTGAGGGCAACGAGAAGGTGCCGGACCTCCTCTTGTTGGATGTCACCCCATGTCTCTCGGTTGGGAAACCGCTGGCTGATGAATCTGTGATTCATCACTCTAAAAGTTGAAAATAGAGCTTTGTTCCCGAGTAATTAGAGGTATATTTTTACTTATATTGCATAATTAGCATTCATACATGCAAGCATAATATCTGCATTTTAGCATTCATATTTGCATTAAATAAGAAGCCAATTTCACTTGTAAATATTCACCTGTATATTAGATAAAATACCCTATTTGTATATATTTTATACTAACTCCAAATCCAATAAAATCAACTCCATAGTGTATATATTACTAACACTAATAAAGAAAAATATCAAAAAAATATTAACTTGTAAAATCGACCAATAAAACTCCAATCCAAGTTTGAAACCATGAACCTTAAAATGCACATATCTCTTTCATACAGTGTCCGATTGAGGTCTACTCACTTTTAAAGTAATATATTTTCAAAGACCTTTGAAACAAGACCAATTTCATTAAAATCGGAGCTCGTATGCAAAACTTGGGTTTTGGGCCCCTTTTGTATATTGTACATATTGACCGTTTTGCCCTTGTATTTTGCCATTTTATTTTCTTCATTATTAAAAATCCAAAAAAAATAGATTAAGTTGTAAATATTCTTCTCATATTCTTCTCTATTTTTATTTTAATTTTTCTCTTTTAAAAATGACAAAAAAATCACAAAAGATAAAATGCGGTATTTTATATCTATAAGGTACCACCCAAAAATACATTTTTGTACAGATGATCTCGTTTGATTTTCGGCCCTTCACGAAAGTTGTAGTCTCGTCGAGATGAGCAACATTCGTGTTGACCACTTTTTGTCCTTTTTGTTATGTCTTTTTTATTTTTGTTTACATTTAGTTGTGAATTTTTCTCGGAGTGACACGTGCCTTCTCCGGAAGCCACCACGTGTCAACTCCATAGATTTTGCAATTAATTAAATAAAGCCACATGGCCTCATCCTAGCACGCCAAGTGACGCCTTCTCCTTCCCCCTCTGCCCATTCCACCCCACTCTTCCCAAACTTAAGGGAGAGACCACCCTTCGACACCTCCCATTCCACCCCATCTTCTCCACCTTCTCCATGGCCTTTCCAACTTCCACCTTCCCAATCTCCTCTACCCCTCCATTCATACCCATCCGCCACTTGAGAGAAGAAGCCCAGCTCTACATTCCTTGAAGGTGACAGCTCCAGGAGATCCCTCCGAGCGAAGACGACTCCTTCTTGGCGAGATCCAGCGAGATTTCAACCTTCGCTGCAAGCTTCATACGAGGCCTGCTCGAGCTCCGCCTCAGCCGCGGCGTTGAGCGACGATAGAAGGAGCTCTCCTTCATCCCCAGGCAATCCGACTCCATCTCCAGGTACCTCTCTTCTTCTTCCTTTTCAACACCCATTCTCTCTCCCCTCGATTCATCACCTTCCTCCCACTGAATCGCAAAATCGATCGCACTTCTACGGATAAATCATATGTTGTGAACACAATGGTGATTTTTATTTATTTTTCTGAAGAAATTCTATCAATCGATTCGTCCGTTATTTAAGTCACTTAAAAAATGCATGAAGATCAGGGGAGGTGGTGAAACTCCCCTGTTTCTTGTCATCTCTCTCTCCTTCTCTTCTTCTTCACTCACCACTCACACACACCATCACCAAACACACCTTCGACACCTCCTCTGCTCTGACGACCCTTGGCCGTGTGTCAGCCGCCTCCACTGTGGACCGCCCCGTCACCATCTCACAGTGGCCGTGTATCGGTCGTCTTGCGCGTGTCATCCCCGACCTCAGAGGCGGTTGCGCACGTGACCGCTGCACCTCCAGCACGCAGCCGCACGTGGCCCCCTGGCCGCACGTGATTGCTGCACCTCCAAGCCGCGTCGGTGTCGCCGCACTGACCTCCGTCCTCGAGCCATCCAGCCCAGCGCCCCCCGATCTCCGCCTCAGAGGGCGGCGCCTCCCCGCAGCGCTGTCAGCTCCTCGCGCGCGGGCGCGCCGTGCGTCAGCTTCAGCCTTCTGGCCTCCCTCCACGCGCGTGCACGCAGCCGGCCCTTTCCGCGCGCGCACCAACCAAGCCACCGTTCTCCACCGTACAGCACACGCGTCCCCGCATGAGCGTGTGCGCCGCCGCGCGCCACCCGCGCATGGGAACTCGACGCCCCTCCACCGTGTGCGCCACCCCCGCCACCTCGCGCACGGCCACCGCCGCTCCAGCTTCCCCACGCGTGGACTCCCTCAGTCCGTGAAGCTCCCCTGTTTCATCTCCAAAACAGAGGAGGAGCTACCATATAAAAGCCAAAAGGGAATTTGCAAAGGGGACACTTGCATCACTTTGCAAGTTTTTAGAAAAATTCAAGTTTCCAGAAATTGCATGTAAGTCCATGTTCTCTATTTAAGTTCATATTTTGATTTCTGTATTGCATTCATACCCTTGCATTTGCACGTTTATTTTATTGTCATTTTGTCATCCATTTTTTATTCCAAAAGTTGCATTGTGTAGTATAACTCTTGTTATACTATTTTAGCATTTATTTGTATTTTTCTTATTTGCAGAATATTTATGGAAATTAATTTGGTGAAAAATTGCAATATTTTGCCCATGTTGATTGATTAATTTATTGCGCATTGTCTGCTTATCGAAAAATCTCTCAAAAAATCATCATTGGTAGATCTAAATCTGTGCTACAACATATCCAAAAATCATCCATTTGCACGTATAGTTTGTCTTAGAAAAATCATTTAGTGGAAACCTTAATCGATTTTTAATTAATCAACCGTGAAGTGATTTTTACGAAATTCAAGTTGATTTGGATAGCTCTTAATTAGACCTATATGGATTAATTTTATTTCTGAGAAATATCATCGTTTGATAATTATTAAAATTGGTTTAGTCATTTTCACCAAAGTCTGCATATTTTATTATCCGTGCATCTAAAAATTAGAAAAAAAATTAGGGTAGCTTAATTTCATTCCATTTCATAATCTGGCAAAGTTTCATAATTTTTGAAATTAATTTGACCATATTTCTGATTTAATTTCTAAGTTGGCCTGATTTTTTCACGTGTCTTACATAACAATACCGAAAAAGACCAAAAATATTCCCTCTGAAAGTCTAACACTTGTATTTTGCTAAAAATTCACCTAAGGAGACAGATGCCTCCCTGAGTTCGACCTTGGACTTCACCAAGTAAAAAAAATTGCCGCTTGAAATTAACCCGAATCTAATTAAAGTGGTTTTTAATTAGCCCTTTCGTATCCGACTGCAACGAATGACATCTAATTAATTTGGACATTAATCTGACCGAATTAACATAGGGTGCGGGAGCGGCTATCAAAATGGCGTCGTTGCCGGGGAGGCACGACTTAGGTTAACTTGAAGTGAAATTCTGATTGTTTGATTTTCAATCTCCGGGTAGTCTGACCCCCAGTTTTTCTTGTAAATATTTCTCTGTCTTTTAAATTTCTGCATTCTTGAGTCGTTCTCTATCTGACCTCAACTTGTTTTTGTGCGAAGGACACCGGAGTCGAAGACGCTTCGAGGAACACGCATTCGAATTTGTTTGAGTGATTTGAGAGAACTTGTAAATTTCATTTATTTCCACATTTTTCGCATCATTTCCAGCGATTCCCGTTTAGGTTCTCACGTGTGTAAAAATAGTGGATCTGTGTCCCCGTGTGCTGTGTGGTTTGAATTGTAATTTAGGCTTGCACTAGCGGCTCCTTGAGCCACTTTAGGGATTGCTTGTGCTCGTAATTTTTAAGACCACACATACACTTAAAAGACGCACCTAGACCGTAGATCTAGTCAAATAAACCTGTTCTTCACTCATTAATAGAACTGCCTGTCTAGGAGCGGATTTTGTCGTTTGCATTTGCATATAGTGCAAAATTTCAATACTGTATTGCATCCTGCATAAAAGGGAAGGGATCACTTTAAGTCTTCTTAATCTTAACTCAGCATACGCATCATTGTTTTTCGTGCATCGACTTTTCTCGATTTCCCCCTTAGTTTTTCGAACTTAAATTAAACGGAAATTGGGAATGGACGTTAGGCGTGCTGTGTGGTTGGACTAAACAAGTGAGAACTTAACTTAAAACAGGGTCTGCTAACAATATTGACCAAAAAAATTGATAAAAGTGGAAAAATTATTTGTGGGAGACTAATCCCCGACCTTGTTTTCAGGCTGAGTGAGGATACTTGAGTGTGTGTGAACACCTTAAGGTAGAGCCCAAATCCCCACCTTCCATATCACGGGCCAACTGATCCTAGCAAATATCACGAGTTGGATACTTTTAGCTCATTGACAAGTACCAAGTAGCCTCCGCCTGTTCGCGGGTAGATAGGGGCGAACCATCGGTACTCTACGACAAGGCCTAACTTTGTCAGCCTCCGCCTGCTTGCAGGTAGATAGGGGCACGTCTTTGAGTCCCCAACTCCGGATAGGAGCGAAGAAAGGGAGGATCGGCGGTATCTTAGGTGACAGGATAAACAGGGAAGACGCATCCGGCTTTGAGCCGACTTCCCCATAGGCCGCGTAATCCTTGCTATCTTGCTTGAAAAATCACACTTAAAATTTACAAGATAAATTGGACTCAGTTTCGAGTCCTTCACTGTGTTGAGTGTGAACCCAGGGTCTTGGATTAACTTGTTTGCTTCAGGTAGGAGTAAAATCCTATCTTCTTCTCGCCACTTCAAGATGAATGACTGGGGGAATATCGACACATTATTTGCCAATCTTTCTCTGAGTCCCCCACGAAAATCATCTTCACAGGCCCAAGCGCACCTTGAGCCACCCGGGACTCATGACCCTCTTGAGTTCTAGATCCCTCACACCCAGGGTGGTTACTCTCAAACCAACCCTTCCCTCTCCTCTGATCTTACCGAGGAAGACCATCGCCTCGGTAAGAATTCCTTCCCATGATTTATCCTCTAAACCAGATCATTTTCATTTCTCAGGACTAGAGGACAAGATGCCACCAAAAAAATCCCCAGATGAGGAGAACACGGATGACCCACTTCAGCAAGTATTGGCTCGCCTCGTCCAAGCCGAACAACGAAATGCGGATCTCACAGCTAGAATGAGACAGATCATTACAGCAGGAGGTATTGACCGACCAATGGTTGATGCCTACAACCCAGCGGAGAACGAAATTCAGAATTGGTTGGCACCAGCGGTTCCCGCCCAGGCATTCGAGCTGAAGCTCCACTTCCTTAGTCTGCTTCCGAAGTTCAATGGAAACATAAATGAAGAACCGTACACTTTCCTCCGTGACTTCGAGCTAGTGTGCAACAATCTTAGCCATCCCAATGTTGGCCAAGATTATATTCGACTGAAAGCCACCCCTTTTGCCTTAGGAGATAAGGCTGCTCATTGGCTGAAGAACTTAGGGGTGATATGTACTACCTGGATGCAGTTCAAGGACCTCTTCCTAAAAAAGTTCTACCCTCTCAATAGGATTAATCAAATGAGAATAAAGATCGCCAGCTTCTCCCAAGGACCGAGTGAACCCTTCCACGATGCATGGGATAGGTTCATTGACTTAGTGCAGAAATGCCCTTGCCACGGCATTTCTATGGCGATCCTAGTCCAGACCTTGTTCTGTGGTCTAACCCTGGAGATGCAGGGATTAGTCAGTGCCGTCTGTGGAGGAAGCTATCTGAACAAAAACGAGCACGCTGTATGGAAAATCTTGGAGCATATGGCAGAAACCGATAGGTCGCAGGCCACAAGGGCCTATGCGTTGTCTCCCTCAATCCAATCCAACGAGACAACCCGAAGGACTGTAGCAGATCTGACCGAGGACCTCATTCCCAGCATAGGGATGATTGCTGACAAGCTAACCATGGTCGAGCAGATCCACAAGAGAGTCGCGGAACTTGAGTCTCTTTCGTGTCTACCGAAGCAAATGGAGGAACTTTCTGAGAAGGTAGCTAAGATAAAGCTACCTGCCCCTTCTGCACCACCTGCACCTGTACATCGAGTTCATCTTGTACAGGAACAGGCACCGAGGCCTCAGAGTAGCTGGGATCAGACTTACACCTAGCAGGACCAGCATGCACCCCCACAAGTAGATACCGGATACGAGGAGCCTCCGCAGGTGTACGAGATCAACGGGCTTTGGTATAGCCCTGACCCGATTGTCAGGCAGGCAGAAATGGGGAAGGGTCAGCCTCACCGCCCATCCCCAGCATATCAAGAAACCAGACCCGTTCCCGCACCGCGCTTTCAACTCAGGCCAGAACAAGGGTACCAGCCTCAGCAGTACCAGCAGCAGCAGCGCACCTATCAGCGTCGAATCCGAGGAGGAGAACACGGATCCGTGACCAAAAAGGAGGCGCAACGACCCCATCGGGTAGAGATATGCTTTGGATCGAGATATGTATCGGCTTTAGGATTTCGATTTCTAAACGTATGTGTCGGTTTTGTATGATGACACTTATATATAAAGACTTGATTTGAGATAAGAATTTAATTATATAAGTTGAGATCCGTAGGATGATATACCATAATAGTAGTTTCAAACTTTCTGAATGGATGTATAAAGGATAGCATCCCCATTGTAAGCACAACTTAAAGTTGAGTACTTCAATTGGTAATGGCGTTCTAGAACTGTAGAAACCATGACAGTTTTCTTTCTAACGCCTCTAAGAATATAGATAAGTCTGGGGATACGTGACTTGCAATATAATTCTTTGATGATGCGAGCGTTTTGTAAGAAAAAATAATACAATTTGATTTCCGTTTGATCATTTACGGATTTTCCGTTAATATTTATGCCATAGCTTGTCAACATGAATATCGTATGTTTAATTATGCCATATGTAATGGACATTCAAAATAACTTGTTCTTAAATAGATAACAAGTTACAAATACGTGTAGGAGTAAGAAGAGAACTCATAGTTCTCATCATCACATTCCACGTGATGTGCATAAAAGCACTAAGTCATAGTCAATTATTGTGAAATCCCTAAACTGTGTATTAAGAGGTAATTTCTAAGAATCAATATATTAACAATCACATATCTCCATGTGAATTTATGACAGGAATGATTTAGGATTTCCGTTAGATCTCTTATTGTTTATAGCAACATTAAAGTATCGACAGAAGATATGTCGTATCTTTCTGATATAATCACCAAAATATATAGTACGGTTCTCATTTGTATACCCCTGTACTGTGTCTTATCTATCATAAATCTATTATAACCTGGATGAGGTGATGAAGATCCAATGAATATCCAAAATATGTTAGAATGCAACCGAACATCTTGAACTGAGCATCATGTTTACGACGTATTTGTATTAATCTTATGTCAACGGTGAGTAGTACAGTATGGAAATTTAAGTATATAAACATGACAAAATGTTATGGAAATTTTCAACCATATACATATATCCTTAGAACTTTTGTGCACAGTCATGTTACTTATAATGTTCTACACCTAATAAAACAAGTGTTTTAATTCTACCATAAAAGAACTAATGAAGATATAAGGCACAGACTAATAAAGAGTCACATGGAAGACCGCAAGGGGTCGTGTTGATGCCGCAAGGGGCAGCACCGCAAGGGGCGTATGGTTGCAAGGAACCACATAGGCAAAAGCTAAGTCCTCTACAGTTGTAGCTACACTGTCATGTCATGCCATGGACCGCAAGTGCCAGTGGTTGAAAACGTATAAAAAGATACGTAAATGAATGTTATGAAAAAATGATTTATAAAGGAAAACCATCATGAAAGACGCAAGGAATGGTTTAATAAGAGAATGAACCATCATATGTTATGTTAGAATTGGTTTAAGAAAGTAAACCATCAAAGTCATGGGGGTTAATATATGTAAAGTGGTTTATAGGTTTTACAAGTATGTAAATTGCCTAGTATTTTATGAATTATGCCCACAAGTAGAAATAAATGTTGGCAGGCCTACTTATGCAATTTACCTACTTTACATGTATAACCATGTTTATGAAAGAAGCCAAACTAAACATGATAGGGATCGAACTTAGACATGCATGGGAATTATCTAGGCACGAAATGTTGTGTATGCATGAAAATCCAAGTATATAATTTTTTTAACGGATCAAGGACCGTTAGAATACCCATGCATGGACCCCAATACATACTGGGCATTAGGCTCATACAAATTATGTTTGTCATTTTCAGGTGAAGAGTAAGGTTGATTGCATTTCTGGATCGTGCTTCAAACTCACTGGGATTCCTGACGTGGTACGATTTAGCGTGTGAAGATCTAGTGGATATCTGTATGCCCACAGGAACCATCGAGTTGTTATTTTTTTAAATTCTAGATTAGTTAGTTTTTTTATTTCCCAGTTTAGAGTTGTAATAATGGAACTCTAGTTGGAGACATTTTATGGAATTGATATTTTTCTCTGCTCATTGTGTGCCATTTGTTGATATTTGGTAACGGGTCGGTCGTGCGATCACCTATCACCTGCTTCCGCCGATTGTCACGATTCGTTCCGTTACAATAGGATTAACATATAGCTATTCTCACGAGCGGCACATCACTATCATGTGGAATTCAAAGGTGGTGCCAAATCACGTTTGCGTGCTTTACAAGGTTATATTAGACCGTTGTATCGAGAAGGCTTCAATTTCAATAAAATTGAACATTGTTAACTTTGTGGTTTTTATCTTGTTTTGTTGTGGATTTTTAGCAATTTTTTAATCAGTATAAACTTTGATACTATAATTAGTTGTATTGTAATTGTGAACATTTTGAAAATCTATTGATATTATATTTAGCTGCTAAATATGACGCATATATTGAAATCTTATATTAGCTTATATGTTTAGTTCGTAAGTTCATATATATTATGTGAGTTTGGCAGGTACAAATTACTTGAATTAATTGGATGGATGGCCCATTAAAGATACTTTTCTCGACTCTAATAAGCACCTTAGTAGTTTCCTAGCAAGCAATACATGTTCGCAGGGTTTAGAACCCGTCGAACCTGTATATTTTTTTCAACTCTTTACCTTGGGCGAGCACATATGCTTGCCCAATACTCTAGATTTGGCTCGTCGGATTAAATACGAGCGTGCCTTTGGTGAACCCAAATGTGCATGTGCTTAGGTCGAGCGAGCACTTGACGTATACATGTGCTCACCCTCCTACCCTAACGAACCTCCATTGGACGAACACACAACGGGCGAGTACATGTGCTCGCCATTGTGTGAGCGTGCACTTGGCATGCGATCTGCGTGCACGTCGCGAGCCACCATGTGCATGCCAATCACACCTTTTTTGTAGTGTCGGGTGACCATACTTGAGCAGGTCAATGCTCATGCGTACTGATGAATACTCATTCATCACTCTTTATTCTTATATTTTAGCTACAAAAACCTTTGCAAATGCATGTATATATTTGTAAATACAAATAATTACCAAAAGCATGCATGGTGTAAAAGCAATAATTAGCATGTTTTTGTGCAAAAATAAAAGAATAAAGATTAAAAAGAAAAAAGAGGAGTTTATTAGAATAAATATTGAACAACCTAACCCAAGAGAGGGCTCAACATGGGCCTGACCGCATAAAAGCCAAAGTAGAGAGAGATAGGGTGCTCATGTGTGTAAATATACCTGTAAATACAATAAATATATTTCCCTCCAAAAATGGACTATAATGTGCTTGTATATATTTGTATATATTTATAAATACAAAATCAAGATAAAAATGGAAAAAATTAAAAAGAAGATAAAAATCACCTACCTTGTACATAATCATCATGTACATATTCACCTTATCTATATTTATTTCACCTTGTAAATAAATAAAATAAAATCCCTAAAAATTTGTATATATTCCATATTTTAGGGTGTAAGTAAAGAAAATAAAAATCACAAAAATAAAATAAAAACAAAAAGAAATAAAAATAAAGATCAAAGCCACCTTGTATATATACCATACATGGATATAAATAAAATTATTTATTTCAACCATGTACATAATTGATAAAAATAAAATAAAAATACCATATTATTCCAAATTTTATCCTATAAATAAATAAAATATAAAATTGGGATAATTTGTACAAAAATAAACAATTAAAAATTAAAAACTAAAAATACATATGTATATACATGTATATAATAATAATATTTTGTAAATACCTAAATTATATTTCAAAAAAATTAAATAAAAATCACTAAAAATAGCTTGAAAATAAATAAACATTTTTCATGTTTAAAGTTTTTTGAAAACAAATCATTTATTATTTTAAATGAATTTATAAATAATTAAAAAATAAAATTATCTGATTGGTCCACGGGGGACTGTTGACCTCCGGTCAACTCTCCCCCGCGGACCATTCTCTCGCGGATCGGGATGTCGACTCGACTTCTCCCATTTTCACCAACTTGATCCGCCCGCCAAATCCGCAAACCCCGGGTCCTAATCATTCCCTGATCATCCGAGATCCGCGCCCGGTGGTTGGCATCGGGGTTCGTGCTCCGATTTGCTCGCCCGACATTCATCTAGCCGGACCCCTAGCCACATAAATCCGCAGCTCCGCCGCACGATTCACTCATCTTTGGCTCCCCACCTTGCCTTACCAGGACCTCCACTGCCATCCTCAAGGTGACTGCTCGCCGCTGGTGGTGTTGTAGAGAGGAGAGGGTGCCCGGACCACTGATCCGGCGTCCTAGCGCCGTCGTGCTCCACCCAAAGGAGGAGCTCGAGCCTCGTGCCACGACGACCCGCGAGGCAACGATCCAGAGCTCCAACAGCTCGAGCCCAGTCGACTCGTCCACCCAGGTAGCCTAGTGTCCTTTCCATTCTCTTTAATTTCTAGTTTCACCAAATTTCGTCGTCGCCATCCATCGTCGATTCCGGTCACTTCAGCCATCACCCCGATCATTGGACCTCACCATCGCATTCGCCTTCCTCCCGCGCACGTTCTACGCCCCCCCCCCCCCATTCAACCCGTCACCCCCTCTCACAGGGTCGAGGCACTTTGCCCTCGACCCGCGAGTCTTCTGGTGCCCTTTTGCAGGTACAAAGAGGACTGTCTGAGGTCCTCTAACTTGAGCCCAGGAGCTTCCCCTCCGCCGGAGTCGACCGAGCTACTCAGAGCTCCGTTGCTCCATCGGAGAGCACCATTCGACGCGGAAGGCCCGTAGCCATCTTCTCCGATCTTCAGTGGGCCGCGAGGAGGACGCCAGAGCACATACAGGACTGGCGAAAGTCGCCGGCCTCCAGTTCGTCCACCATCCTTCCCTGCCGTCCGATCGACCCCAGGCTCCAGATTTGATCCTGACTGTCCATCCGAGGAGCTTCCAGCACCGTCCGATCTTGGGAGGGGCGATTTGGATCGTTCGATCGCCGAGGTTTAGCCACAACGCCTCTCCACCGTTCGATCTTCCAAGTGGTCAAGCTCGAGCCGTCCGATCTGCACGAGGACTCCAGCTTTAGGGCGCCACCTCTTCCCAACCGTCGATCAGCACACGTGGCGGCCATCTGATGGTCGACTTAATAAAGGGTAGTTTACCCTTAGGCCCTTCCCCTTTTAGTTGTTTGCTTTTAGTCCTATAAATATGTTTAGAATTTTATTTGCGTTAGGTAATTTGCATGTTGGACCTTATCTTTTCTGCTATTTGCATGTATACCCCTGCCTGTAGTGTGTCACGTGCATCGACACGTGTTTATTTGGGATATTTGCATTGAAAACCTTGTGTTTCGAGGGTGTTACTGATTGAATGAAACTTTTTAAGTAATTGCATATATACCCCTGTGCGTGGTCTATTTGTACATGTGCGTATATCTTTGGGTATTTTACAGTAAAGCCCTCAGACTTTTGGTACATGTTACCAATTATTCTGAGAACTCTACTTTTATTGCATTTAGGTCCCTGTGTGCCCCAGACACGCGCCTCGCGCGTAACTTCTTGGGATTTTTGCACCAGACCCCCTGGAACTTTCACTAATTGCGTATAGGTCCCTGTGCACTATACCTTGGTTTTGATTTTGAATAAAATATCAAACTCACTCCAAATTCAATGAAAATTGGGCACATGGCTCCTGCCATGTTGTAAAATTTTCTAGAATTTTTGGGGACATTTTTTATTTCATTTACTATTTTGAAAAATTCAAAAATACACATTTTCTTTACTGTCTGACTTGAAAAATCACAAAAAATATTAAAACTAATCTAAAAATTATAAAAAATTAGCTACTGTGTCTTTTGCCTTGTTTGATTTTCTGACCAAGTTTGGTCATTTTTCATTATATAAAACTCATAAAAATTACAAAACACTAAAAAGACAATAAAAATTCTAATAATTAATTTGAAAATCCAAAAACAATAATTTCAGTGCATAAATTTTCCTTGCCCCTTCTCCTATACAGTTAAATTACCTCCAAGCTTTTTAGGGATTTTTAGATATTTTATCTTAGTCCCTCATGCTCGGCTGGACATTGTTGTTGTTTTCTTGCATTGTTCTATTTTTAGAAAATGAAATAAAAATCAGAAAAATACCAAAAATTCACTAAAAACAGTAAAAAAACATAAATACATAAAAACATTTTTATTTGAATTTTTGGTTGAGTTTTGAGTGCTTTAATAATTGTTTGTTTTTGGTTTATTCACTTGTTTTCTTATTTTCCTTATTAATCAAAAATCTAAAAAAAATCTATAAAAATTAAAAATCCACCAAAAACATGTGTATTTTATTTTATTTATTCTTTAGACTACTTCGTAGGCCGCAAGGCCATCAAGTGCTCCCTGAGTCCGACCCTGGTCGCTATACCAGGCTAATCTAATAGCAAGGACCGTTATCGTGTTTGATTGATTTTATCTGATTTTGGTGGGCTGAACTTCATTTTTCTTGATTGACCAATTGACTTCCGAGATCCGGGTCGCAACGATCCTTGATCTATTTTCTTTCACCCGTGTCTTGGTGATTTTTTGGTCATCGGAATGGCGCCGTTGCCGGGGAGCACGGCTTAGTAGTCAGTTTCGATTTTTTCCGCAGTTTTCTTTTCGCGGCTTTTTGTATAGATTTTTGCATATATATTTTTCTAACATTGTTTATAAAATAATTTGTTCTGATCACTCTTGTTTACTTTCTTGTGAGGGCCCGAGGACCGAGGAGGCGACTTTCGAGGAGCCGGCGCAACCGCGAGATTCGGAGGCGGCTCCCTTCTGTACGGAGCTGCAGGAGAGAGCGAGAGAGTAGCTGAGTGAGAGAGGAGTAGTTTAGATTTATTTTAGCATATTTGAATTATTGTAATAATACAGGTACACTGAGACAGACACTTGGACTTTCAGGTCTGTTTCGCCGAGCACCGGTGTGCTCAGGGGACCCTTTAGCTAGCTTAGATTTTTCGCGGCTTTTTCGTGGCTTTTAAATGTTTCGCTGCCTTTTACGGTTTTACGTGGTTTTTCTCGAGCCCCTAGCCTTAGGAATTTCTGGTTGATTGTGTCGTACTGAGTAGGATCCACACACTTAATTATCTGTCTGCACCAATAGTTCGTTAATTGGACCTACTAATAAAACATTAATAAAAATAGCAGATTCACCACCTTCGAGCCTACGTGCCGCGAGCCTGCCCTGTCAAGCGCTACTCCCGAACTTGACCTGTCGAGAAGAGGAGGGGTGGGTCTAGACCGGACTCTATGAATCGAAGGTTGGTGACCAGCTAGACGGTTCTTTCAAGTAGAAGTTGCCTGCTTAGGACTCGGTTTTTCCCGCTGCACCTTATAGGAAGTTTATTTTCTGTCTTTCAATTCTGCACGGATCATATTGCATGTAGAGTGCTGGAGACAGGTACGCATTTCTATCTTTGCATGCATCATTGATTTACCGCGCATCGGCTTTTTCGTCTTCTCCCCTGTTTTGGACTTAATAATCAGGAGAACCGAAAAATTCGTTAGGCATCTTTGTTTGTATTAAAAATATCTAAAAAAGGAAAAATAATAAAATTGGGACTGCTAAAACTACTGACCCTAAAAGACACTTGACTTAAAAATTTGTCTTGGGGAGAGCAACCCCCTTGTTGTTTGGTTTGATTGTGCGAGAGAGTGACCCGTACACTAGGTAGAGCCCTCCGGTACTATTCTCGACTGATTACCGACTCTTCTATACGGGACAGTCGGTTGGGAGAGTATCGGATATCCCAACAGGTCATGTAATTGCTCTGATATTCTGATTGTTCACCAAAATAAAATTGACAAGATAAATTGACCGAACCTTCACGGTCTTCAGCTCGCGTTGCGTTGGTGAACTGGGGGTTTGCTTGTGATCATAGTTTTTCCAGATCTCATCCGCCTTACTCGCCAGATCACGATTATGGGTAGGAGGTCTCTTAGGCAGCCTCTGGTTGCACCGCTTTTTAGCACTCCGGCCCATTCATCTAGGTCGGTTCGTGGGAGCTCAGACACACTCTCCGAACCCCAGTACGACTCCGCCCTATTCCCCCTCGACCACCCTTCTTCTCCTGATACCGAGATACCAGTGCCAGAGGAGAGACAGACAGATGATTTGTCGGCACTTGAGTTTGGTTGTTTTGACATTTCAGAGACTATGGCCGGCAGTTCATATGACCGCACTGGAGGTCCACGAGGAGATCAGACATTTGTCTTGGACCAGGGTGCGATCAACTCCACCCTGATCGCCTCACTTGATTCAGTTCAGCAGCAGTTGAGGGATCAGGGAGTGTTTATGATCGAGATGAGGAGAGAGCTAGAGCAGATGAGAGCCGACCGCGAGAACCGCGGAGGAAGACCTGACGATGCGGCAGTCGCCGCAGCAGCCGCAGCCGTGGCAGCAACAGCTGCAACAGGATGAGCAGGACCACCGAGACCGATGCGGGAGAACCACAATCCCGGATCGACTTTGATGCAACGTTGAGTGGTGCTACCAGCCATCGTGGGGGACATCAAGTTCCCCCCGAACACTTTGCAGCTCCTACCCCGGTTTCATGGGTTGGCCACTGAGGAGCCTCATCTCCACCTACAGGAGTTTGAGATGATTTGCAGTACTGTCCACGATCGCCAGGTGGACCAGGACACCATACGGATGATTGCCTTTCCCTTTTCCTTAGCAGACAGAGCAGCCACCTAGCTGAAGCACCTGGGGAAGTTTGTCTACACTTGGGAGCAGCTCTGCGCCGAGTACTTGCACAAGTACTATCCACTCGGGCGGACGAACGCCGCTAGAGCCCTGATCAGCAACTTCTCCATGCTCCCCAACGAGCAGTTCCACGAGGCATGGGAGAGGTTCAGAGAGCTGACTGACAGATGCCTGCGCCACGATATTTCCAAGCCGAATCTTGTGCAGAGCTTTTTCAGCGGGCTGACACCAGAGCTTCAGGTCTTGGTGAACGCTTCTTGTGGCGGGTCTTATTTCGCCAAGGATCACGACCAGGTCTGGGCCATCTACGAGGAGATGGCTGAAAACTACATGGTGATGTCCCAGACCTGGTTGTACACTCAGGGCAGACCCCAGCAGCCAGGACCCGTGCAGTACCAAAGGATAGCACGGGTCGACGCCGGTCCTTCCAGTTCGTCTGCACTAGCAGCAGCACAGGCAGAGTCATCAGCTGCGGACATGGGCATCATTAGCGAGAAGTTGGATCGGATGGAGCTAATTGAGAAGAAGCAGTGCCATGGTATCACTCAGATGGAGCAGATGGCACAGACTCTGAGCGACATGAAGACCCAGCTCATGTGTCTCCAGGAGGCACAGACGGCTTCCCAGCCCTTCTTCAGTCGCGAGGCGACTCCGACAGCAGCAACAGCTCGTCCCAACGCTCCAGCTCACACCAGCAGCCTAGACAGGTTCACCTTTACAGGCGGAGCCGTACCAGCAGCCGCAACCCACCTACCAGTCACCACCGTCTCCAGACATGCAGATGGTGGTATACCAGCCGGATCAGCCTCTGGCAGTACTCCCGCCAGCCCAGTACGATGCAGAGCCGTTGATGGACGTCAACGGGATTTGGTATGATCGCCCTCAACCTGGTATCCGACGAGACCATCCCGGATTCAGGTGGGGGGAACGGAGGTACTCAGCCCCAGCAGCAACCATCCGGTCTGGGAGGTTAGTACAGCAGCAGAGAGATCACCAGCCGCAACAGCAGCCCCTAGTGTATCCACCACCACAGCAGCAGCAGTCATTCTATGGCCCTCGTCCCTATCAGCAGGGATAGTCTTGGAGGCGTGAGCAGCCTCACCACCAGCGGCAGCAGCATCACCAATACCCCACTCAGCCACAGCAGCAGATCCAACAGCCTCACCACCAGAGAGGCTACCCGTCGGGTTCCCATGAGAACCCTGTCTTAGATGATATAGCCCGCATTCTCTCCGATCAGCAGGCTACTTTTCGACGGGAGATGGATGAGTTCCACTAGGAGATGCGGGACATCGTGAGAGGGAAGGCCGCCATCCCTGCCCAGATCGAGCCGAACCCGAACAACCTGAAGAGGAAATCTGAGCAGGTAGTTTGTACTGAGTATGCCACTCCTAGTGATGCACTTGGTGATATGTCTGCATATCTTTTTGATGCTGATTTTGTCACACTTAGGAGCGGTAGGACACCAGCAGGCGGCGCCTCGTCTGAGCTACACCACGAGGAGACACCTAGAGCGCTAGATGAGGAGGATGAGAGCGGTACTGAGGCCGCTCGTAACGATGACGGTGGTACTGATGCCACCAAGGATGCTGACTCCATAGGCGGTACTGAGGCTGCCATTTCACCAGTTCAAGGAGGTGGTACTGATGCCTCCCTTGATGCCGAGCCAGAGCGCGGTACTGAGGCCGCGATACGTCCAGCCGATCCAGCCGATGGTGGTACTGAGGCCACCAGAGTTCATTCTGAGAGAGCTGTAGTTTTTCCTTATTCTGATGTATCTAGGAACGATGTTGTGAATAAAGGAAAATGTTTGGTTCTTTCTGGTCCCATTGTGGTGCGTGATGTATGTGCGGATCCGGCCGTCGAGCCGTCTAGACCTTTTCCTAGTCCTTCATCTGAGAAGGACCTAGTGATCCCCTTCCTTAGAACCCTTCAGTTGGGGACAGGGAAGAAAAAGAAAATCCCAAAAAGAGAGATCAGGAAGAGTTCAGCCAGCAGATGATAGATCGTTTCACATACAGCTGACTCTTCAGGAGGCTTTGCAGCACATCCCCCTTCTTCAGCGTTCGTTGAGAGACAGGACCACAGTCAGGAGGAAGAGGAGGAACCACCACTTAGAGATCCATGTGCTGACGAAAACCACGTGTTTCGCGATCCAAAACCGTCTGCCGGCCAAGAGACCAGATTCAGGAGCCCCTTATGTCAGATGTCACATTAGAGAGCAGAGGTTCGATCGTACTCTATTAGATAGCAGATCGTCGATCAACCTGCTTCCGGCAGCCCTTCTCGACCGCTTCGAGTTGGGCACTTGATGAATACCCATTCATCACTCTTTATTCTTATATTTTAGATACGAAAACCTTTGCAAATGCATGTATATGTCTGTAAATACAAATAATTACCAAAAGCATGCATTGTGTAAAAAGTAATAATTAGCATGTTTTTGTGCAAAAATAAAAGAATAAAGATTAAAAAGAAAAAGAGGAAATATTTAGAATAAATATTGAGCAACCTAGCCCACGGGAGGGCTCAGCATGGTCCTGACCGCATAAAAGCCAAAGTAGAGAGAGATAGGGAGCTCATGTGTGTAAATATACCTGTAAATAAAATAAATATTATTTTCCTCTAAAAATAGAATAAAAGTGGCTTGTATATATGTGTATATATTGTATATATTTATAATTATAAAATCAAAACAAAAATAGAAAAAAAAGTAAAAAGAAAATAAAAAGAGTCACTTGTGTATATTCATCATGTACATACAACCACATCCATATTTATTTCACCCTGTAAATAAATAAATTAAAATTCCAAAAATTTTGTAAATATTCTATCTTTTATGATGTAAATAAGTAAAATAAAAATAATAAAAATAAAAACAAAATAAAAAGAACAAAATTAAAAACCAAAAATAATATTGTAAATATACCTTGCACATAGATGAATATATCTATTTATTTCACCCTTGTATATAAATAATAAAAATAGAATAAAATACCTTTTTATTCCTAATTTTATACCTTAAATAAATAAAATATAAAATGGGAATAAAAATGCATAAAAATAATAAATTATTAATAAAAAATAAAAATCCTATATTGTACACATACCTATATATAGCCCTATTATGTAAATACCTTATTTTTATTTTGAAAAATTAATTAAAAATCACAAAAAATAGAAAAATTTAAAACAAACATTTTTTATGTTTTGAGTTTTTAATAATTCGACCATTTCCTATGTTAAATCGATTTTTCAAATCTTTTTGACGTGGCCGCATCCCATTGGTCCACGGGGGATCGTTGGCCCCCGGTCAACTCCCCCCTGTGGACCACTTCCCTTGCGGATCTGGTGCCCGACCCGACTTCTCCATTTATTGCCCACTTGGTCCGACAACCAAACACCCTAACCCCGGACCCCGATTGATCCTTGTAAGTCCCAGATCCTCGCCCGGGGTGGGTCTTAGGGATCCGAGTCACGAGCGACTCGCTCGATCCATTTCTTCTCGGACCCCTGATCATATAAAGCATCTCCTCCAGCGACCTTTTTCTTCATCTTTGGCTCCCCACCTTTCAGTCCCGTGACCTCCACCGCCTTCCCTGAGGTGACAGCTCTCTGTCGGTGGTGTCGAAGAGAGGCGAAGGTGACCGGACCTCTGATCCGGCGAGCTAGCGCCGCCGTGCTCCGCCTGAAGCAGGAGCTCGAGCCTCGGGCCACGACGACCCGCGAGGCGACGACCCAGAGCAAGCCCAGCTCACTCCCAGTCGATTCCTCCATCCAGGTAGCTTTAATTCTTTCCCTTGTTCTTTAATTTCTAGTTTGCCCCAAATCTCGCCGTCGCCGACCATCATCGATTCCAGCCACCCCCACCTTCCATTCGATCATCGGACCGCACCATCACACTCCCCTTTTTCCCGCGCACGTTCTACGCCCCTCCATTCGACCCAGCTCGCACAGGAGCTGGGGATTCGAGCTCCACCGTCTACCCCTCGCCGGAGCTCGACCGCCCCGCCTCACCGACCACCGTCACCCCTCCTAACGGGGTCGAGGCACTTTGCCCTCTACCCGCGAGTCAGCTGGTGTACTTTGCAGGGATATCCGAGCCCATCTGAGGGCTTGGACCATTTGGAGCAGCAGCTTGAGCTCCGTCGGCTCCGCCTGAGCTCCTCGGAGCTCCGTTGGGCCATCGGAGACCACTAGTCGACGCGGGAGCCCACAGAGCTTCTTCTCCGATCATCAGAGCCCCGTGAGGAGGCCGGGAGTGCGCGCAGCGGGCCGGCGAAGTTCGCCGGCCATCAGTTCTTCGTCGACCTTCAGACACCGTTGGATCGTCCTCCAGATTCCATCCGAGCCATCCATTTCAGGAGCGCCAGCACCGCACGATCGTGAGGAGAGTCGATCTAGACCGTTCGATCCGGACGAAGAAGCACCACCTGTTCCCGACCGTCAGATCAACGACGTGGCAGCTTCCCAGCCATTCGATCGCGCCGAGGGCTTGATCAGCGGAGAATCGAGCAACTAAGGTAAAGGTGCTAAATAGGTCGTTGCGACCTCGGTCGCTCAGATACGCTAAATCAAGAAAAATGAACCACAAATGAAGATAAATCAATGAAACACAGAGAAGTGGTCCTGCTAGAGGATTAACCTGGTATAGCGACCAGGGTCGAACTCAAGGAGCAAAGATTGGCCTTGCGGCCTACGATGTAGTCAGAAATCCAAGAGAATACTTTTTAGTGGTTTTTATTTGTCTTTACAAATTTTTTTAGGATTTTTTGGAATATAAAGAAAACAGGAAAAGCACACAGACAATTAACTTCAACTATTTATTTAAAGCATCAAAAATCAAGCAAAAATTCAGACAAAAATATTTTTATGTGTTTTATATTTTTTTATGTTTTTGGTAAATTTTTGAGATTTTTTCTGATGTTTATTCTATTTTCTAAAAATCAAACAGTGTGAGAAGCAAGGGGTACTGTCCAGCCAGGCCCAAAATCCCTAGATAAAATATCTAAAGACCTTAGAAGGGCCTGGAGGTATTTTTCCTGTAAACTAGGTAAAACAAGGAAAATTTGAGTACCAAGATTATTGTTTTTGGGTTTTTGGTGTATTTACTAGAATTTTTATGAGTTTTTTAGTGTTTTTAAGTTTTTAGTGTTTTTAAACAGTGCAAAATAGCCAAAATTGGCTAGAAAATCAAGGAACACAAAATAAACAGTAACTAATTTTTATGGAATTTTTAAAAGGGTATTTATATGTTTTTGGGGTTTTTGACTCTAAACAGTATCAAAAATAGGGGTTTTTGAATTTTTAAAAATAGCAATTGAAATCAAAAATGTCCTCAAAAATTCACAAAAATTCTACACCATGGCAGGAGCCATGTGTCAAATTTTCATCGAATTTGGAGGTGATTTGATATTTTATTCAAAAAATAAAGGAGGGGCACTGTGCATAGGGACCAAAGTGCAAATACCCAAAGTTCTGGGGGTCCTGGTGCAAAATACCCAGCAAATCACGCACGAGGCGCGTGCCTGGGGCACTCAGGGACCTAAATGTAAGAAAACTAAGGTCCGGGGACTAATTGATAACTCGTACCAAAAGTCCGAGGACCTCAGCCGCAAATTACCCAAAAATAAACGCGCATGCGTAATAAAAACGTTCACAGGGGTATAAGTGCAATTACTAAAAAGATTTCATTCATTCATAAACGTCCAGAACCACAGGGGTGTATAATGCAAATATCCCAAAATACACGTGACGAAGCACGTGTCCACAACCGACAGGGGTATAACTGCAATTAAACTAAAGTACCAGGTCCCTAATGCAAATATCCCAACGTAAAAAAAGGCAAACAATATTTACAGGACTAAATCTAAAAACGCAAACTACGAGGGGGCCTAAGGTAATTTACCCCTTTATTACGTCGACGGCTGGATGAGCGCCACGTAGCTGATCTGACGGCTCTGGTCTCAGGCGCCTCTCTCCTCTTTCACACGTGGGCCGATCGACGGCGCAGAGGAGGGCACGTGGACGATCGAACGGTGCTCAAGTGCTGGTGCCTCTCTCCTCTGTGCTAACGGTCCGGATCGACCCTCTGGATGATCGGGCGGTTGCTGCTCCTTGATGAATGAACGACGACGATTGAAACTGGAGCTCTGAGGGCTATCGGACGGTGATGGAGGACCCTCGAAGAACAGGTGGCCAGCGAGGTTCGCCGGCCTCGTGCGCGTGCTGTGGGCCTCCTCAGCTGCCTCTGAAGATCGGAGAAGACTCGCACTGACGTTCCGCAGCTGGTGGTAGCCTCCGATGGCCCAGCCGAGCTCTGGAGAGGCTCCGGCGAGGTCGACGGAGGGCGAGCTCCTGGACTGATGTTGGGAAGCCTCAGATGGCCTCCTCGTGACCTGCAAAGTAACTCAAGAGCTTCGTGAGTCGAGGGCAAAGTGCCTCGACCCGGTTAGGTGGGGTGAAGGTGAGCTGTGGGTCGGAACGAGCGAGCTCGGACGAGCGGAGGACGGTGGAGCTCGAACCCCAGATCCTGTGCGATCTGGGTTGGGCGAAGGGGTGAAGAAGATGCAGAGAGGTCTGGCGAAGATGATGGTCGGGTCGGAATGACAGATGGGATATCGGAGGTGGCTGGCGACGACGGCGGAGCTACGCTACCAGTAAGCTAAGAATCGAAATCTACGCTAATCTACGGCCTAAGGGATCTACCTGGGTGGTCGGAGAGACTGGGGAAGAGCAGGGGGTGCTCCTGGTCGTAGCCTCAAGGGTCGTCTCGGCCCGAGGCTCGGTGCTCACACTGGTGGCGGAGCAACGGCGGCGAAGAACGCCGGATCAGTGGTTTCACCTCCTCGCCTCGCTGCAACAGGGGTGATCGCTTGCTGTCACTCTCGCGGTGCCTCTGGAGTTCACTGGGAAGAAGGGGAAGAGCCAAAGATGAGGCGCGGAGGCGGCGGAGGTGGTTCTATATATGGCTGCAGGCTCGATTAGGGTTGGGAGGCGACGGTTATGGAATGCGTGGATCTCACGGCGAAGGATCTGGCGAGGATGTCGGATGATCGGCGAAGGATCCGGGCGCGGGGTTTGCGTGGGCGACAGGCTGGAGGCGCGTGGAGAAAATGGCGAAGGCGGGGCGGCGCGCGTCTTCTCAAAAAGGAAAGAGTCCGCGGGGGAGTTGACCGGGGTCAACAATCCCCCGTGGACCAATCAGGAGCTGCCATTTATTAATTTTTTTGTTTATTTATTTTAAGGTAGAAAATGGCCGAATTAGGAAAAACTTAAAACATGTAATATTTTTCTTTTATTTTTTTCTATTTTTTTGGTGATTTTTAATTAATTTTTGGAAATAAAAATAGGGTAGCTATATATATAGGTATATGTACACTATTTAGATTTTAGATTTTTTAATTTTTTTTATTGTTATTTTTATGTATTTTTATACCCATTTTATATTTTATTTATTTACATCATAAAATTAGGAACAAAATGATATTTTTATTTTATTTTAATTATTTATTTATATGAAAAAAATAAATATATATGTACACCTATATACATGGTATATGTACAATGTGAAGGGGTATTTTTGAATTTCTGATTTTTAAATTTTTATTTTGTTTTTAATAGATTCTAAATATATACACAATATATACTAGCATATTTTTGGGTGAGGAAAATATAATTTTATTTATTTACAAAAATCTATACACATGAGCCCCTATCTCCCTCTACGTTGGCTTTTATGCGGTCAGGCCCATGCTGAGCCCTCCCTTGGGTTAGGTTGCTCAATATTTATTCTAAATATTTTCTCTTTTTCTTTTTACTCTTTATTCTTTTATTTTTGCACAAAAACATGCTAATTATAAGTTTTTACACAATGCATGCTTTTGGTAATTATTTGTATTTACACATATCTACATGTATTTGCAAAGGTTTTTGTAGCTAAAATAGAAGAATAAAGAGTGATGAATGGGTATTCATCACCCCCCTATACTTAACTTTGCTAGTCCCTTAGCAAACACTTATTTGAAAAAGAAGTGAAAGAAGAAAGAAAAAGAAAAAGAAAAAGAGGATGCACATGGATCAATGTTGAATTATTAAACTTTCCTTCATTAAATTGAAATATGGAGCTCGATCAGATCTTTGGATTATTAATGTGTCGGAACCTTATTTAGACTTAAGCTTAAAACTCAACAGCCTCCAAGTTCCACCAATCTATGGGCAAGACTCCTCAATAAACCAGATCAGAACAAGTCTACATACACAAACTCTAATGACCATGAATCTTTCCATGCGGTGTAAGTGGTATGTGGCTCCCCACCTCAGAAGTAACAAAGAAACAACCTCCCTCAACCTGGTAGCTCTAATGCCTCGGTCTAGCAACTCTTTCCTCGAGAAGCGGGGTATTCCCTTCTAAGTTCAAGTGCAACCGGCTCAAGAAGAGGGGGAAGAAGTATAGAGTTTTGGAAGCTTAGCCAGTGTAGCTAAGTCTCCCGCTGCAAGCTTCATGAGATGTAACATGGATACCATGAGCTTTGCTTTATTCAACTATGTACACTCCGGTGGGGTTATTAAATTTTCAATCCGACCCACCACTTTTTTGGAGTTCTTTTTGCATTTTTGCAATTTTTTTTTCAAAGACTTTTGTACAACATATCTACATGGTGCAGCATATATAAGAAATTTTCCTCTTGAGCCAGTAGACTATCCCTCTTTTGAAGCTTTATTGCAACCCACGGCTTCTGTCTTTAGCCTTCATCACCACTAGACCAAGTTGAGGTGCACTTCCTTCACTATAAGAAGAAGAGAGGTTCCGCCTAGAAGTACTACCCTCATATGCTACCCCAAGCCGAGGAAAACTGTCTCCTCACCACCTCATTCGTGGAGAGCCATGTGTAAGTGCAGGTGCAAGTCAAGCCATTGTCTCTAAGAGTCATGCGTGTGTTGTTAAGTGCTCTACTTAGGCTCATCAAGATGACATATGCTCATAGCCTAGTGGACTCAAAGAATTAAGTCCTTATGGACCTGAAAAGCCTTAACCCTAAATCCTATAAGGTTCCTCTTAAAGTTAAGTGGATTAAGATCTTATTCAAGCTCCATTTCTCAATTTAATTCCAGGCTTAGTTTAAATGTCAACTCTCATCCAGGAAAAACTATATACATATATGTACACAAGATGCTATTTACAAATATTTTACAATCATGCAAAATTTTTGAAAAATGTTTTGAAATCATGGATGAATGATGCATGAGGTGCAAGTTTTGCAAAAAGATTTTTACAAACATTTCCACCAGATTTTTGCAAACTTTTGATTTTCAAAACATTTTAGAAAAATTTTGTACTATATACATAATTTTGATACAAAAATATTTACACAAGCTTTACACAAAAAGTTTGTAAAAATATTTTTACAAAAATACTTTGTACACTAGCTATTTATGTGCAAATAAAAGAATGTTTGTGTGTATGAAAAATTTTTAAATTTTGTGTTTTCTAGCCATTTTATTAACATTTTCTAGCCATTTTATTAACACACTCACACAAAGTACGAGTTATGGCTAAAGTATATATGAAATATATACGCACCCCCCTATACTTAGCTCGAACGATGTCCTCAGAGTCAAGAGCGATGAAGAAGACATAACTCGTGCTTGGTATAGGGAAGTGAAAAGGAATGGCTAAGTACAGAAATGAATAAATGAATAGAATAAGAGGGACTCGGTGGTTTCCCCCTATACTTAGGATTAACTAATCCTAAGTATAGAAAGCTGTCCATAAAGGGAAATCCGAGTGAAGAAGATACAGAGTCTGCCCCCCCTATACTTAGGGTAAAATATCCCTAAGTATAGGCAGCAAAAACAGGAGCAGAAAGAATGAAAAGAATACTCGCAGGTCCGACATTCCCCCCTATACTTAGGGTAAAGTACACCCTAAGTATAGCATAATCACAGGATGAGAAAAGGGATGTGGGACTGAAGAATAGAATGATATGGACAACTGGATCTATACAGGCGGAGGAACAGTGAAAATCAGGCGTGAGATGCAAAAGATGTGAGTCAAGCGACCACATCTCACGCAAAATGAATCGGGGCAACAATAACGTCCCGCGGCTCATGATCTAGAAATGGCTTGAGCCGCTGGCCGTTCACTCGAAAGGTACTCTCAGAAGATAACTCAGATATATCGATGCTACCGTTATCGTGTACCTTTCTGACCAAGTAAGGTCCCTTCCATTTGCTCTGTAGCTTCCCTGGAAATAATCGTAGCCTTGCATCAAACAACCATACTCTCTGTCCAATCTCAAAATGCTTGTGGCTGATATGAGAATCATGCCACTCCTTCACTTTCTCCTTATAATGTAGGCTGTTTGAGAAAGCCGTATCTCTAAGCTCTTCCAAGGCGGCTAACTCTGCCCTCCTCTGGTCTCCTACACCATCTGGATCCATAAGAATATCTGTAACTTCCCAAAGTGACTTGTGTCTCAGCTCAACAGGTAAATGGCATGGCTTGCCATACACGAGGCGAAAAGGAGATGTGCCTAATGGTGTCTTGAAAGACGTCCTATATGCCCACAAGACCGAGTCCAAAAGTTGGGACCAATCCTTTCGGTCGGGGCGGACGACTTTCTGCAATATAGTCTTAATCTCCCTGTTCGAAACCTCGGCTAGACCATTCGTCTGTGGATGGTATGGCGTGGCTACTCGATGGTCTATACTGAACTCACTGGCAAGTGCCTTTACCTGGTCGTTGACGAAATGAGACCCCCCATCAGAAATCAGAACTCGCGGAACCCCGAACCGCATGATGATGTGCTTCCTCAAAAATCTGCAAACTGTCCTCGCATCAGCGGCTCGGGCGGGGATAGCCTCAACCCAACGACTAACATAATCTACGGCCAACAGAATGTACTCAAATCCCTGACTCTTAGGGAATGGACCCATGAAATCGATGCCCCATGCGTCAAAAACCTCACAGAAGTGAATGAGCAGCATCGGCATCATATCACGCTGTCCACAAGTGCCCATCCTCTGACAGTCAGTACACCTCTTCACGAACTCATCAGAGTCCTTGAAGAGTGTAGGCCACCACAAGCCGGATTGGAGCACTTTCTGTGCCGTTCTCCTCCAGAATGGTGTCCTCCTGCCTCAAGCTTGTGGCAGTAAGTGAGGACACTATGATGCTCCTCCTGAGGAATACACCGACGCCAGACGCTATCCCCTCCTTCGTGGTAAAGGATGGGATCCTCCCAGTGGTAGGACTTGGCCTTCGCAAGGAAGGTCTCAAGCCTCTGCCTGGGCCAATCTTGTGGGACTTTCCCAGCAACGAGAAAGTTCACAATATCGGCATACCACGGGAGTGAGGCGATAGCAAGGATCGCCTCATCTGGGAAGGTATCTCGAATAGGATCAATCTGCTCAGAATCCTCAGGATGCTCTAGTCGGGAAAGATGATCCGCCGCCACATTCTTGACTCCAGGCTTATCCTTGATCTCAATGTCGAACTCCTGGAGTAGAAGGATCCATCTAGTAAGTCTGGCCTTGGCATCCTTCTTTGACATGAGGTACCTGATGGCGGTGTGGTCAGTATACAAAGTTACTCTAGATCCAATGATATACGATCTGAACTTATCTAGGGCGAAAACTACAGCTAGCATCTCCTTTTCTGTGACCGTGTAATTTCGGTGGGCGGAATCCAATGTTCGGCTAGCGTAGTGAATGGCGAATGGAACTCCGTCCCTCCTCTGTCCTAGCACGGCCCCTACGGCAAAATCAGAGGCGTCTGTCATGATCTCGAATGGGAGAGACCAATCGGGTGGCTGAAGGACAGGAGCCTCAATAACACACTGCTGGAGAGTCTCAAAGGACGAAAGACACTTGTCATCGACAAGGAACTCGGTGTTTTTCGTCAAGAGGTCAGTCAACGGTCGGGCAATTTTGCTGAAATCATGAATGAATCTCCTATAAAAACCAACGTGCCCCAGAAATGACCGTAGCTGCTTCAAATTGGACGGCGGTGCGAGTTTTCTAATGACGTCAACCTTGGCCGGATCAACCTCCATGCCCCTGTTGGAGATGATGTGGCCAAGCACCGTCCCTTGAGTCACCATGAAGTGACTCTTCTCCCAAGACAGAACCAAGCGGGTAGCAATACATCGCTGGAGCACTCGGTCTAGGCAGTCAAGACAGGAATCGAATCCGTCGCCGTAAACCGAGAAGTCGTCCATGAAGACCTCCAAACACTCCCCTACCATGTCCGAAAAGATCGACAGCATGCATCTCTGAAAAGTCGCAGGGGCGTTGCATAGCCCAAATGGCATGCGTCGAAAGGCGTATGTACCGAAGGGACAGGTAAAGGTGGTCTTCTCCTGATCCTCAGGAGCGATGGCCACCTGATTGTAGCCCGAGTACCCATCCAGGAAGCAATAATGGCTCTTCCCTGCCAGTCTCTCTATGATCTGATCAATAAAAGGCAGGGGGAAATGGTCCTTCTTGGTGGTCTGGTTGAGTCTCCTGTAGTCAACGCAGACCCGCCAAGAGGTGGGTACTCGCGTAGCAATCTCCTCTCCCGACTCACTGATCACAGTCGTGATGCCCGTCTTCTTGGGCACCACATGCAAGGGGCTAACCCACGTGGAGTCGGAAATGGGATAAATAAAATCTGCACTCCACCATTTTGATATTTCCTTCATGACAACCTCTCTTAGGTTGGGGTTCAGTCGCCGCTGGAACTCACGCGACGGCTTTGCCCCTTCCTCGAGATAGATATGGTGGGAGCACAACGAGGGACTAATCCCATGGAGATCTGCTACGCTCCATCCAATTGCCTTGCGGTTCTTTTCAAGAACCCCCATCAGACGGGATTCTTGTTCTCCAGTCAGATCGGCAGAGATGATGACTGGGTACATCTCAGACTCTCCCGCAAGGAATCGATACTTCAGCGAAGTAGGGAGCGGCTTTAGCTCTGGACAACTGGGTGCTGGCAAATCTGGCTTCTGAAGAAGATGTGTGTATGCTGACAATTCTGCCAAATCTGTCTGGGAAAATGATAAAGAACTCTCACAAACTGGATCTGGAGAAGGCGGGTCCTCTGCATTGTCTCTGATCTGCTCTGCCTCTACCTCCTCCTCATCTGTAGGCTCAGGTGGATCCAGGTCTGGCATCTGATCATCACAATCTGCCCAATCAGATTCTGAATCCGAGGGATCTGTATCAACTGCGGTGGCATCAGTACCACCGTAGAGCAGGGTGGCCTCAGTACCACCATCACTGAAAATCGTGTCGCGATCAAGGTCCGACTCTGCTGACTCAATAGTATCCTGGACCAGGGTTGTGCTCTCCAGACTATCCTCTGCTATCATCTCTGCATCAGCTGTATCTGAATATGAGAGGATGGTCTGTGCTGCAGGATCTGCCCAAGCTGCCTCATCATCTGTGATCACAAAATCACAGTCCTGGTGTATGTCTGGCTCTGTATCTGTTAGCTGCTCTGAATCTGTACTGCCCTCTGAGCGGGATCTATCTCTGGCTCTGTGGTCCTTAACCGTCTCTATTTGTATACTCTCGCCCTGGACGCGAAAGAATTCCTTCCCACTGTCATGGTCAGTCACTGCCTTGGCTGTGGCCAAGAACGGGCGACCGAGGATGATGGGGGAATCGGTCAACGAGTCAGGGGTCTCCATGTCCAGCACTACGAAGTCCACGGGGAATTGCAAACCCTGAATCGTGACGACAACGTCTCGCAACAACCCCTTTGGCCTCTTGACAGACCGATCAGCAAACTGAAGGTATGTCCTGCTCTGTCTAAGAGTTCCCAACTCTAAGTGGTTGAGAAGGGCTGCCGGAAGAAGGTTGATCGACGATCCGCTATCTAATAGAGTACGGTCGAACCTCTGCTCACTAATCTGACATCTGACATATGGGGCTCCTAAATCTGGCCTCTTGGTCGGCAGATGGTTCTGGATCGCGTAACACGTGGCTTTTGTCAACACATGAATCTCTGCGGTGTTGTTCCTCTTCTTCCTCCTGACTGTGGTCCTGTCTCTCAAGGATCGCTGAAGAAGAGGGATGTGCTGCAAAGCCTCATGGAGGGTCAGTTGGATGTGAAATCGGTCTATCATGCTCTGGCTGAACTCCTCCTGCTCTCTCTTTTTTGGATCTTTTTCTCTTTTCTTCCCCTTCCCCAACTCAAGGGCTCTAGGAAAGGGGATCACAGGGTCCTTCTCAGATGAAGGACTAGGAATAGGCCTAGACGGTTCGATGACCGGATCCTCACATACATCATACACCACAGTGGGATCAGAAGAAACTAAACCTTTTCCTTTATTCAAAATAGAGTTCTGAGATACATCCATACGAGGAAAGACAACATCTCTATCAGCATGAATATTGGTGGCCTTAGTACCACCTCTAGCTGGCTCTACAACTAGACGTCTTGCGGCCTCAGTACCGCGGGCTGGCTCGGCTCTGCTGGTGGCGTCAGTACCACCTCCTCGATATGGTGAAGCGGCAGCCTCAGTACTGCCGGTGGAATCAGCATCTCGGGTGGCATCAGTACCACCATCATCATCATGCGCGGCTTCAGTACCGCTCTCCTCTTCCTCATCTGGCGCTCTAGATGGATCCTCGCGTTGTCGCTCAGATGAGGCGCCGCCTGCTGGTCTTCTACCGCTCCTAAGTGTAACAAAATCAGCATCAAATAGATCCGACGTCATATCATCAAATGAGTCACTAGGAGTGGTAGGCTCAGTGTGAACTACCTGCTCAGACTTCCTCTTCAAGCTATTCGGATTAGGCTCGATCTGTGCAGGGATGGCGGCCTTCCCTCTCATCAGGTCCCGCATCTCCTGGCAGAACTCGTCCATCTCCCGTCTAAATGTAGCCTGCTGCTCTGTGAAGAGGCGGGCTAGATCATCCAAGGCGGGGCTCTCATGGGAGCCCGACGGGTTGCCTCTCTGGTAATGAGGCTGCTGGACCTGGTGCTGCTGCTGGTGAGCCTGCTGCTCACGTCTCCAAGTCTGTCCCTGCTGCTGGTAGGGACGAGGTACGAAGGATGATGGTTGGTGTGACTGGTATGATGGGGGCTGCTGGTGATCTCTCTGCTGGGAGTACTGCCCTCCCTGACCGGCTGGCTGCTATTGGGACTGGTTACCCCCATTCCCCCACCTGAATCCGGTATGGTCTCTTCGGATTCCAGGTTGAGGACGGTCATACCAAATCCCGTTGACATCCATCAACGGTTCCTCATCGTAAGGGGCTGGTGGGAGTACTTCCAGAGGCTGATCCGGCTGATATACCACCATCTGTAAGTCTGGAGATGGTGGTGACTGGTAAGAGGGCTGCTGCTGCTGGTACGGCTCCGCCTGTACAAGGTGAACTTGTCTAGGCTGCTGCAAGGAACTGGAGCGCTGGGACGAGCTGCGGCTGCCGCCGGAATCGCCTCGCGACTGAAGACGGGGCTGAGAAGCCGTCTGTGCCTCCTGAAGACACAAGAGATGGGTCTTCATGTCGCTCAGAGTTTGTGCCATCTGCTCCATCTGAGTTATTCCCTGGCACTGCTTCTTCTCTATTATTTCCATGCGGTCCAACTTCTCGCTGATAATCCCCATGTCCGCAGCAGCCGACTCTGCCTGTGCGGCTGCAACTGTGGACGAACTGGATGGACCTGCATCAACCCGTGCTATCCGCTGGTACTGCACGGGTCCTGGCGGCTGCTGAGATCTCTGTGTGTACAACCGAGTCTGGGACATCACCATGTAATTTTCTGCCATCTCCTCGTAGATGGCCTAGACTTGGTTGTGGTCCTTGGCAAAGTAGGACCCGCCGCAAGAAGCATTCACCAGACCCTGAAGCTCTGGCGTCATCCCACTAAAGAAGCTCTGAACTAGGTTCGGCTTGGAAATGTCGTGGTGTGGGCATCTATCCAGAAGCTCTCTGAACCTCTCCCATGCCTCGTGAAACTGCTCGTTAGGGAGCATGGAGAAGTTGTTGATCAGGGCCCTCGCTGCATTCGTCCGCCCGAGTGGATAGTACTTGTTTAAGTACTCGATGCGGAGCTGCTCCTAGGTATAAACAAACTTCCCTAAATGCTTCAGCCAGGCGGCTGCTCTATCTGCCAGTGAAAAAGGGAAGGCCATCATCCGAATCGTATCCTGGTCCACATGACGGTCGTGGACAGTGCTGCAGATCATCAAAAACTCCTGGAGATGGAGGTGGGGCTCCTCAGTGGCAAGTCCGTGAAAATGAGGAAGCATCTGCAGGGTGTTCGGAGGGAACTTGAAATCCCCCACGATAGCAGGTACCACCACCCAATGGTGCATCAGTGTAGATCCGGGGTTGTGTAACTCCCGCATCGGTCTCGGTGGTCCCGCTGCGGCGGCGGCTGCCGCTGCGGCAGCCGCTGCTGCTTCTGCTGCCTCTGCATCAGCATCAGGAATGTCTTCAGGCTCGCTCCGATCTCTCTCTTCTCTGAGTCGCTCCAACTCCCTTCTCATCTCAATCATGAAAGCTCCCTGATCGCGTAGCTGCTTCTGTACTGTCTCTAATGATGCGATCAGGGTAGAGTTGATCGCCCCCTGGTCAAATACGACATGCTGATCTCCCTGCTGACCTCCAGGGTAATCGTCTGATCTGGCAGCCATAGCGACGTCTGCAAAATCAGATGAGCCCAACTCAGGTTCTGTCAAATCAATTCGTCTTTCCTCGGGCTCATGTCTCTCAGTAGCAAAAGAAAGGGGATCGAGGGAGAACAGGGTGGAATCGTACTCGGGCCCGGAGAGCTGGTCTCGACTCTCACGGGCCAACCTAGATGGTGAAGTAGACGCGCCTGAAAGCGGTGCAGCCAGAGGCTGCCTAAGAGATCGTCTACCCATCATCTTGATCTGGCGAGTAGGGCGGATGGGATCTGGAGAAAATATGATCGCAAAGCAAACCCCCGGTTCACCAACGCAACACAATCTGAAGACCGTGAAAGCTCGGTCAATTTATCTTGTCAGTTTTATTGGGTGAACACACAAAATATCAGAGCGCTTACGTGACCTGTTAGGATACCCGATGCTACTCCAACCGACTGGCCCCGTACGGAAGAGTCGGTAGTCAGCTAGAAATAGCACCGGAGGGCTCTACCTAAGGTGCGGGTCACTCTCTCGCGCATCCAAACCATACAAGGAGGGGGTTGCTCTCCCCAAGACAAATTTTTAATGTGAGTGTCTTTTAGGGTCAATAGTGTTATCCAGTCCCAATTTTTTTGTTTTTCTTTTTAATTTTTTTTTCAAAATAAATACAAGCGGCCTAACGAATTTTCCGATTCTCCTGATGATTAAGCCAAAAACAGAGGGAGAAGACGAAAAAGCTGATGCGCGAAGAAATCAATGATGCATGCAGAGAAAGAAATGCGTACCTTGTCTCCAGCACTCTACATGCAAGTGATCCGCGCAGAATTTAAAGACAGAATTAAACTACCTAAATGGTGCAGCGAGGAAAAACCGAGTCCTAGATGAGCAAATTTCTATCGCAAGAACCGTCTAACCGATCACGGTCTTCCAAGCCAAAGAGTCTGGTCTTGGCTCGTCCCTCCTCTGCCCGACAAATCGGGGGTAGGAGAAGCGCTTTGTGGGACGGGCTACGGCACATAGTCCACGGAAGAAAATGAATCGGCTATTTTTATTAATGATTTTAGTAGGTCCAATTAACGTCCTATAGGATCAGGCAAGCAATTAAGTGTGGGGACCCTACTAATTACGGCACAAGCAAGAGAAATTCCTAAATCTAGGGGCTCGAGAAAAACCGCGTAAACACCGGAAAAGGCAGCTAGCTATCAAAACCGCAGAAAAAGCCGCGAAAATCCAAATGGGTCCCCCGAGCACACCGGTACTCGGCGAAACAGACCCGCTAAGTTACAAGTGTCCACAAATGTCCAAGTTCTAAATTATTACAAACAATATTGTTCTCTCTCAAAAAATAAAATTCTTCTTCTTCCTCTCCCTGCTCTTCTTCCCATGCGGGTCCTCAAAAATAAACTCCAAGTTGGCCACGTAGTACCTCGCACAAAAATCAAAGAGAGAGTGTCAGAAAATAATGATAATATAGAGAGACAATATGGAAAAATGACTACAAAGTCGTGCTCCCCGGCAACGGCGCCATTCTGATCAGCGGAGAACCGAGCAACTAAGGTAAAGGTGCTAAATAGGTCGTTGCGACCTCGGTCGCTCAGATACGCTAAATCAAGAAAAATGAACCACAAATGAAGATAAATCAATGAAACACAGAGAAGTGGTCCTGCTAGAGGATTAACCTGGTATAGCGACCAGGGTCGAACTCAAGGAGCAAAGATTGGCCTTGCGGCCTACGATGTAGTCAGAAATCCAAGAGAATACTTTTTAGTGGTTTTTATTTGTCTTTACAATTTTTTTTAGGATTTTTTGGAATATAAAGAAAACAGGAAAAGCACACAGACAATTAACTTCAACTATTTATTTAAAGCATCAAAAATCAAGCAAAAAATCAGACAAAAATATTTTTATGTGTTTTATATTTTTTTATGTTTTTGGTAAATTTTTGAGATTTTTTCTGATGTTTATTCTATTTTCTAAAAATCAAACAGTGTGAGAAGCAAGGGGTACTGTCCAGCCAGGCCCAAAATCCCTAGATAAAATATCTAAAGACCTTAGAAGGGCCTGGAGGTATTTTTCCTGTAAACTAGGTAAAACAAGGAAAATTTGAGTACCAAGATTATTGATTTTGGGTTTTTGGTGTATTTACTGGAATTTTTATGAGTTTTTGAGTGTTTTTAAGTTTTTAGTGTTTTTAAACAGTGAAAAATAGCCAAAATTGGCTAGAAAATCAAGGAACACAAAATAAACAGTAACTAATTTTTATGGAATTTTTAAAAGGGTTTTTATATGTTTTTGGGGTTTTTGACTCTAAACAGTAGCAAAAATAGGGGTTTTTGAATTTTTAAAAATAGCAATTGAAATCAAAAATGTCCTCAAAAATTCACAAAAATTCTACACCATGGCAGGAGCCATGTGTCAAATTTTCATCGAATTTGGAGGTGATTTGATATTTTATTTAAAAAGTAAAGGAGGGGCACTGTGCACAGGGACCAAAGTGTAAATACCCAAAGTTCTGGGGGTCCTGGTGCAAAATACCCAGCAAATCACGCGCGAGACGCGTGCCTGGGGCACTCAGGGACCTAAATGTAAGAAAACTAAGGTCCGGGGACTAATTGATAACTCATACCAAAAGTCCGAGGACCTCAGCCGCAAATTACCCAAAAATAAACACACATGCGTAATAAAAACGTTCACAGGGGTATAAGTGCAATTACTAAAAAGATTTCATTCATTCATAAACGTCCAGAACCACAGGGGTGTATAATGCAAATATCCCAAAATACACGTGACGAAGCACGTGTCCACAACCGACAGGGGTATAACTGCAATTAAACTAAAGTACCAGGTCCCTAATGCAAATATCCCAACGTAAATAAAAGGCAAACAATATTTACAGGACTAAATCTAAAAACGCAAACTACGAGGGGGCCCTAAGGTAATTTACCCCTTTATTACGTCGACGACTGGATGAGCGCCACGTAGCTGATCTGACGGCTCTGGTCTCAGGCGCCTCTCTCCTCTTTCGTACGTGGGCCGATCGACGGCGCAGAGGAGGGCACGTGGACGATCGAACGGTGCTCAAGTGCTGGTGCCTCTCTCCTCTGTGCTAACGGTCCGGATCGACCCTCTGGATGATCGGGCGGTTGCTGCTCCTTGATGAATGAACGGCGACGATTGAAACTGGAGCTCTGAGGGCTATCGGACGGTGATGGAGGACCCTCGAAGAACAGGTGGCCGGCGAGGTTCGCCGGCCTCGTGCGCGTGCTGTGGGCCTCCTCAGCTGCCTCTGAAGATCGGAGAAGACTCGCACTGACGTTCCGCAGCTGGTGGTAGCCTCCGATGGCCCAGCCGAGCCCTGGAGAGGCTCCGGCGAGGTCGACGGAGGGCGAGCTCCTGGACTGATGTTGGGAAGCCTCAGATGGCCTCCTCGTGACCTACAAAGTAACTCAAGAGCTTCGCGAGTCGAGGTCAAAGTGCCTCGACCCGGTTAGGTGGGGTGAAGGTGAGCTGTGGGTCGGAACGAGCGAGCTCCGGCGAGCGGAGGACGGTGGAGCTCGAACCCCAGATCCTGTGCGATCTGGGTTGGGCGAAGGGGTGAAGAAGATGCGGAGAGACTGGGGAAGAGCAGGGGGTGCTCCTGGTCGTAGCCTCAAGGGTCGTCTCGGCCCGAGGCTCGGTGCTCACACTGGTGGCGGAGCAACGGCGGCGAAGAACGCCGGATCAGTGGTTTCACCTCCTCGCCTCGCTGCAACAGGGGCGATCGCTTGCTGTCACTCTCGCGGTGCCTCTGGAGTTCACTGGGAAGAAGGGGAAGAGCCAAAGATGAGGCGCGGAGGCGACGGAGGTGGTTCTATATATGGCTGCAGGCTCGATTAGGGTTGGGAGGCGACGGTTATGGAATGCGTGGATCTCACGGCGAAGGATCTGGCAAGGATGTCGGATGATCGGCGAAGGATCCGGGCGCGGGGTTTGCGTGGGCGACAGGCTGGAGGCGCGTGGAGAAAATGGCGAAGGCGGGGCGGCGCGCGTCTTCTCAAAAAGGAAAGAGTCCGCGGGGGAGTTGACCGGGGTCAACAATCCCCCGTGGACCAATCAGGAGCTGCCATTTATTAATTTTTTTGTTTATTTATTTTAAGGTAGAAAATGGCCGAATTAGGAAAAACTTAAAACATGAAATATTTTTCTTTTATTTTTTTCTATTTTTTTGGTGATTTTTAATTAATTTTTGGAAATAAAAATAGGGTAGCTATATATATAGGTATATGTACACTATTTAGATTTTAGATTTTTGAATTTTTTTTATTTGTTATTTTTATGTATTTTTATACCCATTTTATATTTTATTTATTTACATCATAAAATTAGGAACAAAATGATATTTTTATTTTATTTTAATTATTTATTTATATGAAAAAAATAAATATATATGTACACCTATATACATGGTATATGTACAATGTGAAGGGGTATTTTTGAATTTCTGATTTTTAAATTTTTATTTTGTTTTTAATAGATTCTAAATATATACACAATATATACTAGCATATTTTTGGGTGAGGAAAATATAATTTTATTTATTTACAAAAATCTATACACATGAGCCCCTATCTCCCTCTACTTTGGCTTTTATGCGGTCAGGCCCATGCTGAGCCCTCCATTGGGTTAGGTTGCTCAATATTTATTCTAAATATTTTCCTCTTTTTCTTTTTACTCTTTATTCTTTTATTTTTGCACAAAAACATGCTAATTATAAGTTTTTACACAATGCATGCTTTTGGTAATTATTTGTATTTACACATATCTACATGTATTTGCAAAGGTTTTTGTAGCTAAAATAGAAGAATAAAGAGTGATGAATGGGTATTCATCAGGGCTCCCTTTGCTGCGAGCCACCAGTCCTCCACCATTCGATCCACCACGTGGCAGCCATCCGTCCCTCGGAAATAATAAAGGGGTAATTGTTCTTAGGCCCCTCTGTTTCCTTTATTTCGTGTGTAGTCCTGTAAATACCATAGGACGTTGTTTTTGTTTTGGTACTTTTGCACTTTGGACCCTGTCTTGTTTGCTATTTGCATATATACCCCCGCCTGTAGTGTGTCACGTGCATTGACACGTGGTTTGTCTGAGATATTTGCGTTGATGGCCATGTAGTTCTGGGATGTTACTTAATGAATGAATCTTTTTATATAATTGCATTTATACCCCTGTGCGTGGTTTATTTGTGCATGTGCGTATATTTATGGGTATTTTACAGTAAGGCCCTCAGACTTTTGGTACATGTTACCAATTAGTCCGAGAACTTTACTTTTATTGCATTTAGGTCCCTGTGTGCCCCAGACAAGCGCCTCGCGCGTGACTTCTTAGGATTTTCGCACCGGACCCCCTGGAGCTTTTGGTATTTACGTATAGGTCCCTATGCATTGTACCTTGGTTTTGATTTTGAATAAAATATCAAACTCACTCCTAATTCAATGAAAATTGGATACATGGCTCCTACAATGTTGTAAAATATTATAGAATTTTTGGGGACATTTTTTATTTCATTTACTATTTTTAAAAATTCAAAAATACGCATTTTCTTTACTGTCTGACTTGAAAAATCACAAAAAATATTAAATCTCATCTAAAAATTTAAAAAATAAGTAGTGTTTGTTTTGCCTTATTTGATTTTCTGACCAATTTTGGTCATTTTTCATCATATAAAACTCATAAAAATTACAAAACACTAAAAACACTATAAAAATTCTATTAATTAATTTAAAAACCCAAAAACAATAATTTCAGTGCCTAAATTTTTCTTGTCCCTTTTTCTATATAGGAAAATTACCTCCAAGCTTTTTAGGGATTTTTAGATATTTTATCTAAGTCCCTCAAGCTCGACTGGACATTGTTGTTGTTTTCTTGCATTGTTTTATTTTTAGAAAATGAAATAAAAATCAGAAAAATACCAAAACTTCATCAAAAATAGTAGAAAACAAAAAATACATAAAAACATTTTTAGTTGAATTTTTGATTGATTTTTGATGCAGTAAATAATTGTTTGAGTAGGCTTGTTTCTTTGTTTCCTGATTTTCCTTATTAATCAAAAATCCAAAAAAATCTATAAAAATTAAAAATACACCAAAAACACTTGTATTTTATTTTATTGATTCTTTAAACTACTTCGTAGGCCGCAAGGCCATCACGTGCTCCCTGAGTCCGACCCTGGTCGCTATACCAGGCTAATACTATAGCCAGGACCGCTATCACTTTTATTTGATTTTGATTTGATTTTGGTGGACTGAACCTCATTTTTTCTTGATTGAGCTGAGATTCTCATCGATCCGGGTCGCAACGACCCGAGTGATTTTTGACCTGATCCGGATTGATCGAATTTTTCGGTTCATCAGAATGGCACCGTTGCCGAGGAGCACGGCTTAGTAGCCAATTTCGATTTTTCCCGCAGTTTTCTTTTCGCGGCTTTTTGTATAGATTTCTGCATATATATATTTTTTCTGACACTGTTTATATAATAATTTGGTCTGTGACACTTGTTTACTTTCTTGCGAGGGCCCGAGGACCGAGGAGGCGACTTTCAAGGTGCCGGTGCAACTGCGGGATTCGGGGGCGGCGCCCTTCTACACGGAGCCGCAGGAGAGAGCGAGAGAGTAGGTGAGTGAGAGAGGAGTAGTTTAGGTTTATTTTAGCATATTTGAATTGTAATAATACAGGTACACTTGGACTTGAACTTTTCTCGGGTCTGTTTCGCTGAGCACCGGTGTGCTCGGGGGACCCTTAAACTTTTCGCGGCTTTTTCGCGTTTTTTGTTTTTCGCTGCCTTTTACGGTTTTACGTGGTTTTTCTCGAGCCCCTAGCCGTAGGATTTTCTGCTTGATTATGACGTAATAATTAGGATCTAAATACCCTAATATATCTGCTTGTACCTATAGATCGGTAATTGGACCAAAAATAAAAAGATAATAAAATAGCTGTTCCATAACTTCCGAGCCTACGCGCCGCGAGCCCGCCCAGTCAAGCGCTACTCCTGAACTTGACCTGTCGAGAAGAGGAGGGTGGGTCTAGACCGGACTCTTTGGATTGGAGGTTGGTGGTCGGCTAGCAGTTCTTCGAGTAGCACTGCTGTTTAGGGACTCGATTTTCCGCCTGCATCATTTAGGTAGTTTATTTCCTGTCTTTTCAATTCTACGCGGATCATATTGCATGTAGAGTGCTGGAGACAGGTACGCCTTTCTATCTTTGCATGCATCATTGATTTTATCGCGCATCGGTTTTTTCGTCTTCTCCCCCCTGTTTTGAACTTAATAACCAGGAGAATCAAAAAATTCGTTAGGCCTTTTGTTTTCATTGAAAAAGATCTAAAAATAAAAACAATAAAATTGGGACTGCTAAAACTATTGACCCTAAAAGACACTTGACTTGGGGAGAGGCAACCCCCCTCATTGTTCGGTTTGATTGTGCGAGAGAGTGACCCGAACACTAGGTAGAGCCCCCGGTGCTATTCCCAACTGATTACCGACTCTTTCGTGCGGGACAGTCGTTTGGGAGAGTATCGGATCTCCCAGCAGATCACTTAATCGCTCTCATATTTTGTTTGTTCACCAAAATAAAAATTGACAAGATAATTTGACCAAGCCTTTACGGTCTTCAGCTTGCGTTGCGTTGGTGAACTGAGGGGTTTGTTTTCTGATCATAGTTTCTCCAGATCTCATCCGCACTACTCCCAGATCACGATGATGGGCAGGAGGTCTCTTAGGCAACCTCTGGCTGCACCGCTCTTCAGCACTCCAGTCCATTCATCTAGGTCGGTTCGTGAGAGCTCAGACCCGCTCTCCGAACCTGAGTACGATTCCGCCCTGTTCCCCCTCGACCACCGTTCTTCTCTGAGACCGAGATACCAGTGCCAGAGGAGAGACAGACAAATGATTTATCGGCACCTGAGTTCAGTTGTTTTGATTTTTCAGAGACTATGGCCGGCGCTAGTGATGATCGATCCAGAGGTCCGCAGGAGGAGCATTTCGTTCTGGACCAGGGTTCGATCTACTCCACCCTGATCGCTTCCCTTGAGTCAGGTGCAGCAGTAGTTGAGGGATCAGGGGGCATTCATGATAGAGATGAGGCGAGAGCTTGAGCAGTTGAGAGCCGACCGCGAGAACTGCTGAGGAGGATCCGATGATGCGGCAGCTGCCGCCGCAGCCGCAGCCGCGGCAGCAGCCGCAGCAGGATGAGCAGGACCACCGAGACCGATGCGGGAGAACCACAATCCCGCATCGACTTTGACGCACCGTTGGGTGGTGCTACCAGCCATCGTGGGGACTTCAAGTTTCCCCCAAACACTTTGCAGCTCCTACCCCGGTTTCATGGGTTGGCCACTGAGGAGCCTCATCTCCACCTACAGGAGTTTGAGGTGATTTGCAGTACTGTCCACGATCGCCAGGTGGACCAGGAGACTATACGGATGATTGCCTTCCCCTTTTCCTTAGCAGACAGAGCAACCACCTGGCTGAAGCACCTGGGAATTTGTCTACACTTGGAGCAGCTCCGCGCCGAGTACTTGCACAAGTACTATCCACTCGGGCGGACGAACGCCGCTAGAGCCCTGATCAGCAACTTCTCCATGCTCCCCAACGAGCAGTTCCACGAGGCATGGGAGAGGTTCAAAGAGCTGACTGACAGATGCCCGCACCACGACATTTCTAAGCCGAACCTTGTTCAGAGCTTCTTCAGCGGGCTGACACCAGAGCTTCTGGGCTTGGTGAACACTTCTTGTGGAGGGTCTTACTTCGCCAAGGATCACGACCAGGTCTGGGACATCTACGAGGAGAGTGACGAGAACTACATGGTGATGTCCCAGACCCGGTTGTACACTTAGGGCAGACCCCAGGCAGCCATGACCCGTGCAGTACCAAAGGATAGCACGGGTCGACATCGGTCCTTCCAGTTCGTCTGCACTAGCAGCAGCACAGGCAGAGTCATCAGTTGCGGACATGGGCATCATTAGCGAGAAGTTGGATCGGATGGAGCTGATTGAGAAGAAGCAGTGCCAGGACATCACTCAGATGGAGCAGATGGTACAGACTCTGAGCGACATTGAAGACCCAGCTCATGTGTCTCCAGTAGGCACAGACGGCTTCCCAGCACCGTTTTCAGTCACGAGGCGATTACGGCAGTAGCAGCAGCTCGTCCCAGCGCTCCAGCTCACACTAGCAGCCTAGACAGGTTTACCTTATACAGGCAGAGTCGTACCAGCAGCCGCAGCCCACCTACCAGTCACCACCGTCTCCAGACATGCAGATGGTGGTATACCAGCCGGATCAGCCTCTGACAGTGCTCCCGCCAGCCCAGTACGATGCAGAGCCGTTGATGGATGTCAACAGGATTTGGTATGACCCCCCTCAGCCCGGTATCCGACGAGACCATCCCGGATTCCGATGGGGGGCCGGAGGTACCCAGCCCCAGCAGCAGCCGTCAGGACAGGGTGGCCAGTACTGCCATCAGAGAGAGCACCAGCCGCAGCAGCAGCCCCTAGTGTACCCACCACCACAGCAGCAGCAGTCGTCCTATGGTCCTCGTCCCTATCAGCAGGGACAGTCGTGGAGGCGTGAGCAGCCTCAGCAGCAGCAGCAACATCACCCATACCCCTCTCAGCCACAGCAGCAGATCCAGCAGCCTCACTACCATAGAGGCTACCCTCGGGTTCCCATGAGAACCCTATCTTGGATGACATAGCCCGCCTTCTCACAGATCAGCAGGCTACTTTTCGACGGGAGATGAACGAGTTCCGCCAGGAGATGCGGGACATTGTGAGAGGGAAGGCCGCCATCCCTGCCCAGATCGAGCCGAACCCCAACAGCCTGAAGCGGAAATCTAAGCAGGTAGCTTGTACTGAGTATACCACTCCTAGTGATGCATTTGGTGATATGACTGGATATCTGTTTGATACTGATTTTGTCACACTTAGGAGCGGTAGGATGCCAGCAGGCGGCGCCTCGTCTGAGCCACATCATGAGGATCCACCCAGAGCGCTTGACGAGGAGGAGGAGAGCGGTAATGAGGCCGCTAGAGATGATGACGGTGGTACTGATGCCACCAAGGATGTTGATTCCACCGCGGTACTGAGGCCGCCATTTCACCAGTTCGAGGAGGTGGTACTGAGGCCACCCACGACGCCAAGCCCAGAGCGCGGTACTGAGGCCGCGAGTCTTCCAGTTGATCCAGCCGATGGTGGTGCTGAGACCACCCGTGTTCACTTTGAGAGTCCTGTTGTTTTTCCTTCTTCTGCACCTGTATCTCGGAACATTTCTGTGAATAAAGGGAAAAGGTTTGGTTTTTTCTGGTCCCACTGTGGTGCTTAATGTATGTGCGGATCCGGCCGTCGAGCCGTCTAGACCTTTTCCTAGTCCTTCATCTGAGAAGGACCCAGTGATCCCCTTCCCTAGAGCCCTTCAGTTGGGGAAGAGGAAGAAAAAAGAAAATCCAAAAAGAGAGATCAGGAAGAGTTCAGCCAGCAGATGATAGATCGGTTTCACTACAGCTGACTCTTCAGGAGGCTTTGCAGGCACATTCCCCTTCTTCAGCGTTCGTTGAGAGATAGGACTACAGTCAGGAGGAAGAGGAGGAACCACCATTCAGAGATCCATGTGCTGACGAAAGCCACATGTTTCGCGATCCAGAACTGTCTGCCGACCAAGAGGCCAGATTTAGGAGCCCCTTATGTCAGATGCCATATCAGTGAGCAGAGGTTCGACCGCACTCTATTAGATAGCGGATCTTCGATGAACCTCCTTCCGGCAGCCCTTCTCGACCGCTTCGATTTGGGCACTCTTAGACAGAGCAGGACAGTTCTTCAGTTTGCGGATAGATCTGTCAAGAGGCCGAAGGGGTTGTTGCGAGACGTTGTCGTCACTATTCAGGGGCCTGCAATTCCCCGTGGACTTCGTAATGTTGGACAAGGAGATCCCTGATTCAGTGACTGATACCCCCATCATTCTCGGTCGTCCGTTGTTGGCTACAGCCAAGGCGGTGACTGGTCATGATAGCGGAAGGTATACTTTCCGCGTCGAGGCGAAAGTGTACAAATAGAGACGGTCGAGGACAGCAGAGCCAGAGAGAGCATGCTCTGAGACGACTTCAGACACAGAGCAGCTGACAGATGCAGGGCTAGACATCCACCAGGACTGTGACTTTGTGATCACAGATGATGAGGCAGTTTGGGCAGACCCAGCAGCACAGTCCATCCTCTCATTTTCAGACACCGCTGATGCAGAGACGACAGCAGAGGAGAGCTCGGAGAGCACATTCCTGGTTCAGGATACTTCATTGGCAGCAGAGTAGGTTCTTGACCGCGACACGATTTTTGTGGTGATGGTGGTACTGATGCCACCTTACATGATGCCGATCCCTCGGAGTCAGAGTCTGATTGGGCAGATTGTGAGGATTATATGCCAGACCTGATTTCCACTGAGCATACAGCTGAGGAGGAGGTAGATGCCGAGCAGATCAGAGACAGTTCAGTTGAGCAGCCTTCTTCAGATCCAGTTTGCGAGAGTACGTTCTCATTCTCCCGAGCAGATTTAGCAGCATTCACGCGACTTCTTTCGAAGCCAGATTTACCAGCACCCAGTTGTCCAGAGCTGAAGCCACTTCCTGCGTCGTTAAAGTATAGATTCCTTGCGGGGGAGCATGAGATGTACCTAGTCATTATCTCAGCCGATTTGACTGGAGAGCAGGAATCTCGTTTGATGGGGGTTCTTGAAAAGAACCGTAAGGCGATAGGATGGAGTGTAGCAGATCTCCAAGGGATTAGTCCAGCCCTGTGCTCCCACCATATCTATCTCGAGGATGAGGCAAAGCCGTCGCGTGAGTTCCAGCGACAGCTGAACCCAAATCTGAGAGAGGTTGTCATGAAGGAAATTTCGAAATGGTGGAACACCGATTTTATCTATCCCATCTCCGACTCCAAGTGGGTCAGCCCTTTGCATGTGGTGCCCAAGAAGACGGGCATCACTACAGTGATTAGCGAGTCTGGAGAGGAGATTGCTACACGAGTACCCACTTCTTGGCGGGTCTGTGTTGACTACAGGAGACCCAACCAGGCCACCAAGAAGGATCATTTCCCCCTGCCCTTTATTGATCAGATTATTGAGAGACTGGCAGGGAAGAGCCACTATTGTTTTCTGGATGGGTACTCGGGCTACAACCAGGTGGCCATAGCTCCTGAGGACCAGGAGAAGACCACCTTTACCTGTCCCTTCGGCACATACGCCTTCCAACGCATGCCATTTGGGCTATGCAATGCCCCTGCGACTTTTCAGAGATGCATGATGTCGATCTTTTCGGACATGGTAGGGGAGTGCTTGGAGGTCTTCATGGATGATTTCTCGATTTACGGCGACGGATTCGACTCCTGTCTTGACTGCCTAGACCGAGTACTTCAGCGATGTATTGAGGTTCGCTTGGTTCTTTCTTGGGAGAAGAGTCACTTTATGGTGACTCAAGGGACGATGCTTGGCCATATCATCTCCAACAGGGGCATAGAGGTTGATCCGGCTAAGGTCGGTGTCATTAGAAAACTCACACCACCGTCCAACTTGCGGCAGTTACGGTCTTTCCTGGGGCACGTCGGTTTCTACCGGCGTTTCATTCGTGATTTCAGTAGGGTTGCCCGACCGTTGCCTGACCTGCTGACGAAAGACACCGAGTTTCTTGTTGATGACAAGTGTCTTTTGTCCTTTGAGACTCTCAAGCAGAGTGTTATAGAGGCTCATGTCCTCCAGCCACCAGATTGGTCTCTCCCATTCGAGATCATGACAGACGCCTCCGATTTTGCCATGGGGGCTGTGCTGGGACAGAGGAGGGATGGAGTCCCATTTGCCATCCACTACGCTAGCCGCACATTGGATTTCGTGCAGCGGAATTTGACAGTCACAGAGAAGGAGATGCTAGCCGTAGTGTTTGCCCTAGATAAGTTCAGATCTTACATCATCGGATCTAGAGTGACCTTGTATACTGATCACACCGTCATCCGATACCTCATGGCAAAGAAGGATGCCAAGGCCAGACTGACAAAATGGATCCTTCTACTCCAGGAGTTCGACATTGAGATTAAGGATAAGCCTGGAGTCAAGAATGTGGTGGCGGATCATCTCTCCCATTTAGAGCAGCATGAGGAGTCTGAGCATATTGGTCCCATTTGTGAGACCTTCCCAGATGAGGAGATCCTTGCTATCGCCTCACTCCCATGGTATGCCGATATTGTGAACTTTCTCGTTGTTGGGAAAGTCCTACAAGATTGGCCCAGGCAGAGGCTTGAGACCTTCCTCGCGAAGGCCAAGTCCTACCACTGGGAGGATCCCATCCTTTACCACGAAGGAGGGATAGCGTCTGGCGTCGGTGCATTCCTCAGGAGGAGCACCATAGCGTCCTCACTTACTACCACAAGCTTGAGGCAGGAGGACATCATTCTGGGAGGAGAACGGCACAGAAAGTGCTCCAATCCGGCTTGTGGTGGCCTACCCTCTTCAAGGACTCTGATGAGTTCGTGAAGAGGTGTACTGACTGTCAAGAGGATGGGCACTTGTGGACAGCGTGATATGATGTCGATGCAGCCCATTCACTTCTGTGAGGTTTTTGACGCATGGGGCATCGATTTCATGGGTCCATTCCCTAAGAGTTCAGGGATTTGAGTACATTCTGTTGGCCGTTGATTATGTGAGACGTTGGGTTGAGGCTATCCCTGCCCGAGCCGCTGATGCGAGGACAGTTTGCAGATTTTTGAGGAAGCACATCATCACGGCGGTTCGGGGTACCTCGAGTATTGATTTCAAACGGGGGGTCTCATTTCATCAACGACCAGGTGAAGGCCCTTGCTAGCGAGTTCGGTATAGATCATTGAGTTGCCACTCCATACCATCCACAGACGAATGGTCTAGCCGAGGTGTCGAACAGGGAGATCAAGACTATTTTACAGAAAGTCGTCCGCCCTGACCGAAAGGGATTGGTCACAGCTTTTGGACTCGGTCTTCTGGGCATATAGGACGTCTTTCAAGACACCATTGGGCACATCTCCCTTTCGCCTCGTATATGGCAAGCCGTGCCATTTACCTGTTGAGCTGAGGCACAAGTCACTATGGACAGTCATAGATATTCTTTTAGATCCAGATAGTGTAGGAGACCAGAGGAGGGCAGAGTTAGCAGCCCTGGAGGAGCTTCGTGATACCGCCTTCTCAAACAGCCTACAGTATAAGGAGAGAGTGAAAGAGTGGCATGATTCTCATATCAGCCACAAGCATTTTGAGCCTGGACAGAGAGTATGGCTGTTTGATGCTAGGCTTCGTCTATTTCCAGGGAAGCTGCAGAGCAAGTGGAAGGGACCCTACTTGGTGAGAAAGGGACACGACAACGGTAGCATTGATATATCTGAGTTGTCTTCTGAGAGTACCTTCGAGTGAACGTCCAGCGGCTCAAGCCATTTCTAGATCATGAGTCGCGGGTCGTTGATGTTGCCCCTATTCATTTTGCGTGAGATGTGGCCTCTTGACTCACATCTATTGCATCTCACGCCTGACTATCACTGTTCTTCCGACCTGTATAGATCCAGATGTCCATATCACTCTATTCTTTAGTCCCACATCCCTTTTCTCATCTTATGATTTTGCTATACTTCGGGTGTACTTTACCTAAGTATAGGGGGGATGTCAGACCTTCGGGTATTCTTTTCATTCTTTTTACCCATGTTTTGCTGCCTATACTTAGGGATATTTTACCCTAAGTATAGGGGGAGTAGATTCTGTACATCCTTCACTCAGATTTCCCTTCATGTACAACTTGCTATACTTAGGATTATTGGATCCTAAGTATAGGGGGAAACCACTGAGTTCTCCTCATTCTATTCTTTGATTCATCTCTGTATATAGCAATTCCTTTTCACTTCCCTATACTAAGAATGAGTTATGTCTTCTTCAACGCTCTTGACTCTGAGGACATCGTTCGAGCTAAGTATAGGGGGGGTGTATATATTTCATATATACTTTAGCCATAACTCGTACTTTGTGTGAGTGTGTTAATAAATAAAATGGCTAGAATGGCTAAAACCCTAAAATCACAAAAATAAAAAATTTTTCCTGTAAATAATCATTCTTTTATTGCACATACATAGCTAGTGTACAAATTTTTTTGTAAAAATGATTTCAAAAATCTTTGGTGTAAAAGTTTGTGTAAATATTTTCTTATCAAAATTATGTATATAGTACAAAATTTTTCCAAAATGTTTGAAAATCAAAAGTTTGCAAAAATCTTGTGTAAATGTGTGTAAATACTTTTGCAATACTTGCATTTCATGCATTCATCCATTCATGATTTCAAAACATTTTTCAAAAATTTTGCACGATTGTAAATATTTGCAAATAGCATCTTTGTATATATGTATATAGTTTTCCTGGATAATAGTTGACATTTAAACTAAGCCTGGAATTAAATTGGGAAATGGAGCTTGATTAAGATCTTAATCCACCTAATTCTAAGAGGAAACCTTATAGGGCTTAGGATTAAGGCTTTTCAGGTCCAGAAGGACTTAATCTTTGAGTCCACTAGGCTATGAGCATATGTCATCTTGATGAGCCTAAGTAGAGCACTTAAAACACACACGCATGACTCTTAGAGACAATGGCTTGACTTGCACCAGCACTTTACACATAGCTCTCCACGTATGAGGTGGTGAGGAGGCAATTTCCTTTGGCTTGGGGTAGCATATGAGGGTAGTACTTGTAGGCGGAACCTCTCTTCTTCTTCTAGTGGAAGGAAGTGCGTCTCAACTTGGTCTAGTGGTGATGAAGTTCTAAAGACAGAAGCCGTGGGTTGCAATAAAGCTTCAAAAGAGGGATAGTCTACTGGCTCAAGAGGAAAATTTCTTGTATATATGCTGCACCATGTAGATATGTTGCACAGATGCACTTGAAAAAAAATGCAAAAAGAACTCCAAAAAAAGTGGTGGGTCGGATTGAAAATTTAATAACCCCACCGGAGTGTATATAGTCAAATAAAGCAAAAGCTTATGGTATCCATGTTACTCTCATGAAGCTTGCAGCTAAGACTTAGCTACACTGGTTGAGCTCCCAAAAGTCTATACCTCTTATTCCCCCTCTTCTTGAGCCGGTTGCACTTGAACTTAGAAGGGAATACCCCGCTTCTCGAGGAAAGAGTTGCTAGACCGAGGCATTAGAGTTACCAGGTTGGGGGAGGTTGTTTCTTTGTTACTTCTGAGGTGGGAGCTACATATCACTTACACTGCATGGAAAGATTCATGGTCATTAGAGTTTGAGTATGTAGACTTGTTCTGATCTGGTTTATTGAGGAGTCTTGACCATAGACTGGTGGAACTTAGAGGCTGTTGAGTTTTAAGCTTAAGTCCAAATAAGGTTCCAACACATTAATAATCCAAAGATCTGATCGAGCTCCATAATTCAATTTAATAAAGGTAAGTTTAATAATCAACCTTGATCCATGTACATTCTTCTCTTTTTCTTTTTCTTTCTTTTTCACTTCTTTTTCAAATAAGTGTTTGCTAAGGGACTAGCAAAGTTAAGTATAGAGGGTGATGAATACCCATTCATCACTCTTTTATTCTTATATTTTAGCTACGAAAACCTTTGCAAATGCATGTATATGTCTGTAAATACAAATAATTACCAAAAGCATGCACCTGTGTAAAAAGTAATAATTAGCATGTTTTTGTGCAAAAATAAAATAATAAAGATTAAAAAGAAAAGAGGAAATATTTAGAATAAATATTGAGCAACCTAACCCAAGGGAGGGCTCAGCATGGGCCTGGCCGCATAAAAGCCAAAGTAGAGAGAGATAGGGAGCTCATGTGTGTAAATATACCTGTAAATAAAATAAATATATTTCCCTCTAAAAATAGAATAAAAGTGGCTTGTACATATGTGTATATATTGTATATATTTATAATTATAAAAATCAAAACAAAAATAGAAAAAAAAGTAAAAAGAAAATAAAAAGAGTCACTTGTGTATATTCATCATGTACATACAACCACATCCATAATTATTTCACCCTATAAATAAATAAATTAAAATTCCAAAAATTTTGTAAATATTCTATCTTTTATGATGTAAATAAATAAAATAAAAATAACAAAAATAAAAACAAAATTAAAAGAACAAAATTAAAAAACCAAAAATAATATTGTAAATATACCTTGCACAATAGATGAATATATCTATTTATTTCACCCTTGTAAATAAATAATAAAATAAAATAAAATACCTTTTTATTCCTAATTTTATACCTTAAATAAATAAAATATAAAATGGGAATAAAAATGCACAAAATAATAAATTAAAAATAAAAAAATAAAAATCCTATATTGTACGTATACCTATATATAGACCCTATTATGTAAATACCTTATTTTTATTTTGAAAAATTAATTAAAATCACAAAAAATAGAAAAAATTTAAAACAAACATTTTTTTATGTTTTGAGTTTTTAATAATTCGACCATTTCCTATTTTAAATCGATTTTTTCAAATCTTTTTTACGTGGCCGCATCCCATTGGTCCACGGGGGATCGTTGACCCCCGGTCAACTCCCCCCTATGGACCACTTCCCTTGTGGATCTGGTGCCCGACCCGACTTCTCCATTATTGCCCACTTGATCCGACAACAAACACCCTAACCTTGGGCCCCGATTGATCCTTGTTCGTCCCAGATCCTCGCCCGGGGTGGGTCTTAGGGATCCGAGTCACGAGCGACTCGCCCGATCCATTTCTTCTCGGACCCCTGATCATATAAAGCATCTCCTCCAGCGACCTTTTTCTTCATCTTTGGCTCCCCACCTTTCAGTCCCGTGACCTCCACCGCCTTCCCCTGAGGTGACAGCTCTCCGTCGGTGGTGTCGAAGAGAGGCGAAGGTGACCGGACCTCTGATCCGGCGAGCTAGCGCCGCCGTGCTCCTCCTGAAGCAGAGCTCGAGCCTCGGGCCACGACGACCCGCGAGGCGACGACCCAGAGCAAGCCCAGCTCACTCCCAGTCGATTCCTCCATCCAGGTAGCTTTAGTTCTTTCACTTGTTCTTTAATTTCTAGTTTGCCCCAAATCTCGCCGTCGTCGACCATCATCGATTCCAGCCACCCCCACCTTCCATTCGATCATCGGACCGTACCATCACACTCGCCTTCTTCCCGCGCACGTTCTACGCCCCTCCATTCGACCTAGCTCGCACAGGAGCTGGGGATTCGAGCTCCACCGTCTACCCCTCGCCGGAGCTCGACCACCCCGCCTCACCGACCACCTTCACCCCTCCTAACGGGGTCGAGGCACTTTGCCCTCGACCCGCAAGTCTGTTGGTGTACTTTGCAGGGACATCCGAGCCCATCTGAGGGCTTGGACCATTTGGAGCAGCAGCTTGAGCTACGTTGGCTCCGCCTGAGCTCCTCGGAGCTCCGTTGGGCCATCGGAGACACTAGTCGACGCGGGAGCCCACAGAGCTTTCTCCGATCATCAAAGCCCCGCGAGGAGGCCGGGAGTGCGCGCAGCGGGCTGGCGAAGGTTGCCGGCCATCAGTTCTTCCTCGACCTTCAGACACCGTTGGATCGTCCTCCAGCTCCAGATTCCATCCGAGCCATCCATTTCAGGAGCGCCAGCACCACACAATCGTGAGGAGAGTCGATCTAGACCGTTCAATCCGGACGAAGAAGCACCACCTGTTCCCGACCGTCAGATCAACGACGTGGCAGCTTCCCAGCCGTTCAATCGCGCCGAGGGCTTCCTTTGCTGCGGCCACCAGTCCTCCACCGTTCGATCCACCACGTGGCAAGCCATCCGTCCCTCGGATATAATAAAGGGGTAATTGTTCTTAGGCCCCTCTGTTTCCTTTATTTTGTGTTTAGTCCTGTAAATACCATAGGAAGCTGTTTTTATTTTGGTACTTTTGCACTTTGGACCCTGTCTTGTTTGTTATTTGCATATATACCCCCGCCTGTAGTGTGTCACGTGCATTGACACGTGTTTGTCTGGGATATTTGCATTGATGGCCTTGTAGTTCTGGACGTTACTTAATGAATGAATCTTTTTATGTAATTGCATTTATACCCCTGTGCGTGGTTTATTTGTGCATGTGCGTATATTTATGGGTAATTTTACAATAAGGCCCTCAGACTTTTGGTACCTGTTACCAATTAGTCCGAGAACTTTACTTTTATTGCATTTAGGTCCCTGTGTGCCCCAGACACGCGCCTCGCGCGTGACTTCTTGGGATTTTTGCACCGGACCCCCTGGAGCTTTTGGTATTTACGTATATGTCCCTGTGCACTGTACCTTGGTTTTGATTTTGAATAAAATATCAAACTCACTCCAAATTCAATGAAAATTGGACACATGGCTCCTGCCATATTGTAAAATTTTCTAGAATTTTTGGGGTCATTTTTTATTTCATTTACTATTTTTAAAAATTCAAAAATAAGCATTTTCTTTACAGTTTGACTTGAAAAATCACAAATAATATTAGAACTCATCTAAAAATTACAAAAAAATTAAGTAGTGTTTGTTTTGCCTTGTTTGATTTTTCTGACCAATTTTGGGTCATTATAAAACTCATAAAAACAAAAACATTAAAAACACTATAAAAATTATAATAATTAATTTAAAACCCAAAAACAATAATTTCAGTGCCTAAATTTTTCCTTGTCCCTTCCTCCATACAGGAAATTACCACCAAGCTTTTTAGGGATTTTTAGATATTTTATCTAAGTCCCTCAAGCTTGGCTGGACATTGTTGATGTTTTCTTGCATTGTTTTATTTTTAGAAAATGAAATAAAAATCAGAAAAATACCAAAATTCACCAAAGAAGTAGAAAACATAAAATACACAAAAACATTTTTAGTTGAATTTTTGATTGATTTTTGATGCAGTAAATAATTGTTTGAGTAGGCTTGTTTCTTTGTTTTCTGATTTCCTTATTAATCAAAAATCCAAAAAAATCTATAAAAATTAAAAATCCACAAAACATTGTATTTTATTTTATTGACTCTTTAGACTACTTCGTAGGCCGCAAGGCCATCACGTGCTCCCTGAGTCCGACCCTGGTCGTTATACCAAGCTAATCCAATAGCCAGGACCGCTATCGCTTTTATTTGATTTTGATTTGATTTTGGTGGTCTGAACCTCATTTTTTCTTGATTGAGCTGAGATTCTCATCGATCCGGGTCGCAACGACCCGAGATGATATTTTGACCTGATCCGGATTGATCGAATTTTTTGGCTCATCAGCACTCTTAGACAGAGCAGGACAATTCTTTAGTTTGCGGATAGATCTGTCAAGAGGTCGAAGGGGTTGTTGCGAGACGTTGTCGTCACTATTTAGGGCCTGCAATTCCCCATGGACTTCGTAGTGTTGGACATGGAGATCCATGATTCAGTGATCGATACCCCCACCATTCTCGGTCGTCCGTTCTTGGCCACAGCCAAGGCGGTGACCGACCATGATAGCGGGAAGGTATACTTTCGCGTCGAGGGCGAAAGTGTACAAATAGAGACGGTCGAGGACAGCAGAGCCAGAGACAGATCATGCTCAGAGACCACTTCAGATACAGAGCAGCTGACAGAGGCCGGGCTAGACATCCACCAGGACTGTAACTTTTGTGATCACAGACGATGAGGCAGCATGGGCAGACCCCGCAGCACAGGCCATCCTCTCATTTTCAGACACCGCTGATGCAGAGATGACAGCAGAGGAGAGCTTGGAGAGCACATTCCTGGTTCAGGATACTTCAGATGAGCAGCAGAGCAGGTTCTCGACCGCGACACGGATTTTTGTGGTGATGGTGGTACTGATGCCACCTTAGATGATGCGGAACCCTCGGAGTCAGAGTCTGATTGGGCAGATTGTGAGGATTACATGCCAGGCCTGATTTCCACTGAGCCTACAGATAGAGAGGAGTTACATACCGAGCAGAGCAGAGACAGTTCAGTCGAGCAGCCTTCTCCAGATCCAGTTTGTGAGAGAGAGTTCTCGTTCTCCCGTGCAGATTTGGCCGCATACACTTGGATTCTTCAGAAGCCAGATTTGCCAGCGCCAGTTTGTCCAGAGCTGAAGCCGCTTCCTTCGTCGTTGAAGTATAGATTCCTTGCGAGTGAGCATGAGATGTACCCGGTCATTATCTCTGTCGATTTGACTGGAGAGGAAGAATCTCGTTTGATGGGGGTTCTTGAAAAGAACCGCAAGGCGATTGGATGGAGCGTAGCAGATCTCCTTTGTATTTGTCGTTAATTCAAATTTGCAGCGAAAATTTTCTTTATTCTTCTATTCAGGGGATTAGTCTGGCCCTGTGCTCCCACAAAATCTATCTCAAGGATGAGGCAAAGCCGTCGCGTGAGTTCCAGCGACAGCTGAACCCGAATCTGAGGGAGGTTGTCATGAAGGAAATTTCGAAGTGGTGGAGCGCTGATTTTATCTATCCCATCTCCGACTCCAAGTGGGTCAGCCCTTTGCATGTGGTGCCCAAGAAGACAGGCATCACTACAGTGGTTACGGAGTCCGGAGAGGAGATTGCTACACGAGTACCTACTTCTTGGGCGGGTCTGGGTTGACTACCGAAGACTCAACCAGGCCACCAAGAAGGATCACTTCCCCTGCCCTTTATTGATCAGATCATTGAGAGACTGGCAGGGAAGAGCCCATTATTGTTTTCTGGATGGGTACTCGGGCTACAATCAGGTAGCCATCGCTCCTGAGGACCAGGAGAAGACCACCTTTACCTGTTCCTTCGGCACATACGCCTTCCGACGCATGCCATTTGGGCTATGCAATGCCCCTGCGACTTTTCAGAGATGCATGCTGTCGATCTTTTCGGACATGGTAGGGGAGTGCTTGGAGGTCTTCATGGATGATTTCTCGATTTACGGCGACGGATTCGACTCCTGTCTTGGCTGCCTAGACCGAGTACTTCAGCGATGTATCAAGGTTCGCTTGGTTCTGTCTTGGGAGAAGAGTCACTTCATGGTGACTCAAGGGACGGTGCTTGGCCACATCATCTCCAACAGGGGCATGGAGGTGGATCCGGCCAAGGTAGATGTCATTAGCAAACTCACACCACCGTCCAACTTGCGGCAGTTACGGTCTTTTCTGGGGCACGTTGGTTTCTATCGACGATTCATTTGTGATTTCAGTAGAGTTGCCCGACCGTTGACTGATCTGCTGACGAAAGACACCGAGTTCCTTATCGATGACAAGTGTCTTTCGTCCTTTCAGACTCTCAAGCAGAGTGTTATAGAGGCTCCTGTTCTCCAGTCGCCTGATTGGTCTCTCCCATTCGAGATCATGACGGATGCCTCCGATTTTGCCATAGGGGCTGTCCTGGGACAGAGGAGGGATGGAGTCCCATTTCTATTCACTACGCTAGCCTCACATTGGATTCCGTGCAGTGGAATTATACGGTCACAGAGAAGGAGATGCTAGTTGTAGTCTTCGCCCTAGATAAGTTCAGATCGTACATTATTGGATATAGAATGACCTTGTATACTGATCACACCGCCATCCGATACCTCATGGCAAAGAAGGATGCCAAGGCCATACTGACTAGATGGATCCATCTACTCCAGGAGTTCGACATTGAGATTAAGATAAGCCTGGAGTCAAGAATGTGGTGGCGGATCATATCTCTCGTTTAGAGCAGCCTGAGGAGTCTGAGCATATTGATCCCATTTGTGAGACCTTCCCAGATGAGGCGATCCTTGCTATCGCCTCACTCCCATGGTATGCCGGATATTGTGAACTTTCTCGTTGCTGGGAAAGTCCCACAAGATTGGCCCAGGCAGAGGCTTGAGACCTTCCTCGCGAAGGCCGAAGTCCTACCACCGGGAGGATCCCATCCCTTACCACGAAGGAGGGGATAGTGTCTGGCATCGATGCATTCCTCAGGAGGAGCACCATAGCGTCCTCACTTACTGCCACAAGCTTGAGGCAGGAGAACATCATTCTGGGGAGGAGAACGACACAGAAAGTGCTCCAATCCGGCTTGTGGTGGCCTACCCTCTTCGAGGACTCTGATGAGTTCGTGAAGAGGTGTACAGACTGTCAGAGGATGGGCACTTGTGGACAGCGTGATATGATGCCGATGCAGCCCCATTCACTTCTGTGAGGTTTTTGACGCATGGGGCATCGATTTCATGGGTCCATTCCCTAAGAGTCAGGGATTCGAGTACATTCTGTTGGCCGTTGATTATGTGAGTCGTTGGGTTGAGGCCATCCCCGCCCGAGCCTCTGATGCGAGGACAGTTTGCAGATTTTTGAGGAAGCACATCATCACGCGGTTCGGGGTACCTCGAGTATTGATTTCAGATGGGGGGTCTCATTTCATCAACGACCAGGTAAAAGCCCTTTCTAGCGAGTTCGATATAGACCATCGAGTTGCCACTCCATACCATCCACAGACGAATGGTCTAGCCGAGGTGTCGAACAGGGAAATCAAGACTATTTTGCAGAAAATCGTCCGCCCTGACCGAAAGGATTGGTCACAGCTTTTGGACTCGGTCTTATGGGCATATAGGACGTCTTTCAAGACACCATTGGGCACATCTCCCTTTCGCCTCGTATATGGCAAGCCGTGCCATTTATCTGTTGAGCTGAGGCACAAGTCACTTCGGGCAGTCACTGAGATACTTATGGATCCAGACAGTGTAGGAAACCAGAGGAGGGCAGAGTTAGCAGCCTTGGAGGATCCTAGAGATACCGCCTTCTCAAACAGCCTACATTATAAGGAGAGAGTAAAAGAGTGGCATGATTCTCATATCAGCCACAAGCATTTTGAGCCTGGACAGAGAGTATGGCTGTTTGATGCTAGGCTTCGTCTATTTCCAGGGAAGCTGCAAAGCAAGTGGAAGGGACCCTACTTGGTGAGAAAGGTACACGACAACGGTAGCATTGATATATCTGAGTTGTCTTCTGAGAGTACCTTTCGAGTGAACGGCCAGCGGCACAAGCCATTTCTAGATCATGAGCCGCGGGTCGTTGATGTTGCCCCTATTCATTTTGCGTGAGATGTGGTCTCTTGACTCACATCTATTGCATCTCACGCCTAATTATCACTGCTCTTCCGACCTGTATAGATCCAGTTGTCCATATCACTCTATTCTTTAGTCCCACATCCCTTTTCTCATCTTATGATTTTGCTATACTTAGGGTGTACTTTACCCTAAGTATTGTGGGGATGTCGGACCTTCGGGTATTCTTTTCATTCTACCCCTGTTTTGCTGCCTATACTTAGGGATATTTTTACCCTAAGTATAGGGGGTAGATTCTGTATATCCTTCACTCGGATTTCCCTTCATGTACAGCTTGCTATACTTAGGATTATTGGATCCTAGGTATAGGGGGAAACCACCGAGTTCTCCTCATTCTATTCTTTGATTCATCTCTGTATATAGCAATTCCTTTTCACTTCCCTATACTAAGCACGAGTTTATGTCTTCTTCATCGCTCTTGACTCTGAGGACATCGTTCGAGCTAAGTATAGGGGGTGTGTATATATTTCATATATACTTTAGCCATAACTCGTACTTTATGTGAGTGTGTTAATAAATAAAATGGCTAAAAACCCTAAAAATCATAAAAATTAAAAATTTTTTTCCTATAAATAATCATTCTTGCACATACATAGCTAGTGTACAAACTATTTTTGTAAAAATATTTTCAAAAATCTTTTGTGTAAAAGTTTGTGTGAATATTTTCTTATCAAAATTATGTATATAGTACAAAATTTTTCCAAAATATTTTGAAAATCAAAAGTTTGCAAAAATCTTGTGTAAATGTGTGTAAATACTTTTGCAAAACTTGCACTTCATGCATCCATCCTTTCATGATTTCAAAACATTTTTCAAAAATTTTGCACGATTGTAAATATGTGTAAATAGCATCTTTATATATATGTATATAGTTTTCCAGGATGATAGTTGACATTTAAACTAAGCCTGGAATTAAATTGGGAAATGGAGCTTGATTAAGATCTTAATCCACCTAATTCTAAGAGGAACCTTATAGAGCTTAGGGTTAAGGCTTTTCAGGTCCATAAGGACTTAATTCTTTGAGTCCACTAGGCTATGAGCATCTGTCACCTTGATGAGCCTAAGTAGAGCACTTAACAACACACGCATAACTCTTAGATACAATGGCTTGACTTGCACCAGCACTTTACACATAGCTCTCCACGGATGAGGTGGTGAGGAGGCAGTTTCCTTTGGCTTGGGGTAGCATATGAGGGTAGTACTTCTAGGCGGAACCTCTCTTCTTCTTCTAGTGAAGGAAGTGCGTCTCAACTTGGTCTAGTGGTGATGAAGTCTAAAGACAGAAGCCGTGGGTTGCAATAAAGCTTCAAAAGAGGGATAGTCTACTGGCTCAAGAGGAAAATTTCTTGTATATATGCTGCACCATGTAGATATGTTGTACAGATGCACTTGAAAAAAAATGCAAAAAGAACTCCAAAAAAGTGGTGGGTCGGATTGAAAATTTAGTAACCCCCACCGGAGTGTATATAGTCAAATAAAGCAAAAGCTTATTGTATCCATGTTACATCTCATGAAGCTTGCAGCGGGAGACTTAGCTACACTGGTTGAGCTCCCCAAAAGCCTATACCTCTTATTCCCCCTCTTCTTGAGCCGGTTGCACTTGAACTTAGAAGGGAATACCCCGCTTCTCGAGGAAAGAGTTGCTAGACCGAGGCATTAGAGTTACCAGGTTGGGGGAGGTTGTTTCTTTGTTACTTCAGAGGTGGGGAGCTACATATCACTTACACTGCATGGAAAGACTCATGGTCATTAGAGTTTGTGTATGTAGACTTGTTCTGATCTGCTTTATTGAGGAGTCTTGACCATAGATTGGTGGAACTTAGAGGCTATTGAGTTTTAAGCTTAAGTCCAAATAAGGTTCCGACACATTAATAATCCAAAGATCTGATCGAGCTCCATAATTCAATTTAATAAACGTAAGTTTAATAATCATCCTTGATCCATGTACATTCTTCTCTTTTTCTTTTTCTTTTTCACTTCTTTTTCAAATAAGTGTTTTCTAAGGGACTAGCAAAGTTAAGTATAGGGGGTGATGAATACTCATTCATCACTCTTTATTCTTTTATTTTAGCTACAAAAACCTTTGCAAATGCATGTATATATTTGTAAATACAAATAATTACCAAAAGCATGCATGGTGTAAAAAGCAATAATTAGCATGTTTTGTGCAAAAATAAAAGAATAAAGATTAAAAAGAAAAAGAGGAAATATTTAGAATAAATATTGAGCAACCTAACCCAAGGGAGGGCTCAACATGGGCCTGACCGCATAAAAGCCAAAGTCGAGAGAGATAGGGTGCTCATGTGTGTAAATATACCTGTAAATACAATAAATATATTTCCCTCCAAAATGGACTATAATGTGCTTGTATATATTTGTATATATTTATAAATACAAAATCAATATAAAAATGGAAAAAATTAAAAAGAAGATAAAAATCACCTACCTTGTACATAATCATCATGTACATAGTCACCTTATCTATATTTATTTCACCTTGTAAATAAATAAAATAAAATCCCTAAAAATTTGTATATATTCCATATTTTAGGTGTAAGTAAATAAAATAAAAATCACAAAAATAAAATAAAAACAAAAATAAATAAAAATAAAGATCAAAAGCCACCTTGTATATATACCATACATGGATATAAATAAAACTATTTATTTCAACCATGTACATAATTGATAAAAATAAAATAAAAATACCATATTATTCCAAATTTTATCCTATAAATAAATAAAATATAAAATTGGGATAATTTGTACAAAATAAACAATTAAAAATTAAAAATTAAAAATACATATGTATATACATGTATATAATAATAATATTTTATAAATACCTAAATTATATTTCAAAAAAATTAAATAAAAATCACTAAAAATAGTTTGAAAATAAATAAACCTTTTTCATGTTTAAAGTTTTTCAAAAATAAGTCATTTATTATTTTTAAATGAATTTATAAATAATTAAAAAATAAAATTATCTCATTGGTCCACAGGGGATTGTTGACCTCCGGTCAACTCTCCCCCGCGGACCATTTTCTCGCGGATCGGGCTGTCGACCCGACTTCTCCCATTTTCACCCACTTGATCCGCCCACCAAATCCGCAAACCCCGGGTCCTAATCATTCCCTGATCATCCGAGATCCACGCCCGGTGGTTGGCATCGGGGTCCGTGCTCCGATTTCCTCGCCCGACACTCATCTAGCCGGACCCCAAGCCACATAAATCCGCAGCTCCGCCGTACGATTCACTCATCTTTGGCTCCCCACCTTGCCTTCCCAGGACCTCCACAACCATCCTCGAGGTGACAGCTCGTCGCTGGTGGTGTTGTAGAGAGGAGAGGGTGCCCGGGACCACTGATCCGGCGTCCTTGTGTCACCGTGCTCCGCCCGAAGGAGGAGCTCGAGCCTCGGGCCACGACGACCTGCGAGGCAACGACCCAGAGCTCCAGCAGCTCGAGCCTAGTCGACTCGTCCACCCAGGTAGCCTAGTTTCCTTTCCGTTCTCTTTAATTTCTAGTTTCGCCCAAATATCGCCGTCACCGTCCAACGTCGATTCCGGTCACTTCAACCATCACCCTGATCATCGGACCTCACCATCGCATTTGCCTTCCTCCCGCGCACGTTTTACGCCCCCCCCCATTCAACCCAGCTCGCACAGGAGTTGGGGTTTCAAGCTCCACCGTCTACCCCTCGCCGAAGCTCGACCGCCCCGCCTCACCGACCACCGTCACCCCCTCTCACAGGGTCGAGGCACTTTGCCCTCGACCCGTGAGTCTTCTGGTGCCCTTTCGCGGGTACAAAGAGGACTGTCTGAGGTCCTCTAACTTGAGCACAGGAGCTTCCCCTCCGCCGGAGTCGACCGAGCTCCTCAGAGCTCCGTTGCTCCATCGGAGAGCACCATTCGACACGGAAGGTCCGTAGCCATCTTCTCCGATCTTCAGTGGGCCGCGAGGAGGACGCCAGAGCACACACGGGCCCGGTGAAAGTCGTCGGCCTCCAGTTCGTCCACCATCCTTCCCTGCCGTCCGATCGACCCCAGGCTTCAGATTTGATCCTGACCGTCCATCCGACGAGCTTCCAGCACCGTCCGATCTTGGGAGGGGCGATCAGGATCGTTCGATCGCCGAGGTTTAGCCACAACGCCTCTCCACCGTTTGATCTTCTACGTGGTCAAGCCCGAGCCGTCCGATCAGCACGAGGACTGTAGCTTTAGGGCTCCACCTCTTCCCAGCCGTCGATCAGCACACGTGGCGCCCATCTGATGGTCGACTTAATAAAGGGTAATTTACCCTTAGGCCCTTTTCCTTTTAGTAGTTTGCTTTTAGTCCTGTAAATATGTTTAGAATTTTATTTGCGTTAGGTAATTTGCATGTTGGACCTTATCTTTTCTGCTATTTGCATGTATACCCCTGCTTGTAGTGTGTCACGTGCATCGACACGTGTTTATTTGGTATATTTGCATTGATAGCCTTGTGTTTTGAGGGTGTTACTGATTGAATGAAACTTTTTAAGTAATTGCATATATACCCCTGTGCGTGGTCTATTTGTGCATGTGCGTATATCTTTGGGTATTTTACAGTAAAGTCCTCAGACTTTTGGTACCTGTTACCAATTAGTCCGAGAACTCTACTTTTATTGCAATTAGGTCCCTGTGTGCCCCAGACACGCGCCTCGCGCGTGACTTCTTGGGATTTTTGCACCGGACCCCCTGGAACTTTCACTAATTGCGTATAGGTCCATGTACACTGTACCTTGGTTTTGATTTTGAATAAAATATCAAACTCATTTCAAATTCAATGAAAATTGGACACATGGCACCATGTTGTAAATTTTCTAAAATTTTTGGGGAATATTTTTTATTTCATTTACTATTTTTAAAAATTCAAAAAATACGCATTTTTTTTACTGTCTGACTTGAAAAATCACAAAAAAATATTAGCACTAATCTAAAAATTGTAAAAAAATTAGCCACTGTGTCTTCTGCTTTGTTTGATTTTCTGACCAAGTTTGGTCCTTTTAATCATATAAGACTCATAAAAATTACAAAACCTAAAAACACTATAAAACTTCTAACAATTAATTTAAAATCCAAAAACAATAATTTCAGTGCCTAAATTTTTCTTGTCCCTTCTCCTATACAAGACAATTACCTCCAAGCTTTTTAGGGATTTTTAGATATTTTATCTAAGTCCCTCAAGTTCGGCTGGACATTGTTGATGTTTTCTTGCATTGTTTTATTTTAGAAAAAGAAATAAAAATCAAAAAAATACCAAAAATTTGTTAAAAACAGTAAAAACATAAAATACATAAAAACGTTTTTATTTGAATTTTTGGTTGAGTTTTGAGTGCTTTAATAATTGTTTGTTTTTGGCTTATTCACTTGTTTTCTTATTTTCCTTATTAATCAAAAATTCAAAAAAATCTATAAAAATTAAAAATCCACCAAAAACACCTGTATTTTATTTTATTTATTCTTTAGACTACTTCGTAGGCTGCAAGGTCATCACGTGCTCCCTGAATCCGACCGTGGTCGCTATACCAGGCTAATCTAATAGCTAGGACCGCTATCGTGTTTGAATTGATTTTATCTGATTTTGGTGATCTGAACTTCATTTTTCTTGATTAACCGATTGACTTCCGAGATCCGGGTCGCAACGACCCTTGATCTATTCTCTTTCACCCGTGTCTTGGTGATTTTTCGGTCATCACGTACCTGACTCGAATATCTTTCTCAAGTACCGTAAACTTAGGGTCAAAAATAATCGGATTGGGTATCCAATTGACCAGAATATTTTAAACACTTCTAACTATATGCTCGACAGTGAGCATCAGTGAGAATGTGTAGCTGGAGGCACACAACTGTTCCAATCGAAGAATGTGTAGCAACCGCTAGAGAGCGCAGTGATGGAGACAGGTTCGATGTGATCCTGCACAAAATGGCAGAGGACTGGAGGAGGGCTGGTGGTGTATGGCTGAGCTTCGCCTCGAGAGCGACGATGGTCTCTCTAATCTCCGACTCCGGTTTTAAATGTGGTCTGCTGGGATCTGGATCCCTTGAGAGCATGTCTTTTGATTCATAATCTCAAGTTTGAGCATTAAGGCATAAGAAACGAACTGGATTATGGACTAAAAGGTCAACATCAACCTTCCTTTGACAAATCTGGTCAACTTTGACGTAGTGAAGGTCGAAGAACATGGTGATTAAGGTGCTCAGAGGTAGGGCTGGTTATTGAGTCACGGCTCGATAGCTTATCGAGCCGAGTCCGAGCCGAGCCCTGCTCAGCTCGATTAACTCGGTAACGGGCTCGATAAGGAATATATATATATATATATATATATATATATATTCTATTTGTGAAACTACAATGGTTTTATTTTTATCTGTATTAGTCTTGCAACATTGTTAATAGTGGATTATGTATTTATGTTGTTTATGTAACAACAATGTTTGGTGGACTATGTTGTAGACTTGAATTTTCTACCTATTATCTATGTTAATCTATGTTATAGTTAGATATTTAGTAATTTTCCCTTTTTTTTATTAACAAGCATAATGTTACAATATATATTTTATTTAACTTTCATAAACAACTTAGATGGTGTCAATTGGTAAGGTGGATTAACTTTAAAGAGGAGGTTTTGGGTTCAAGCCCAGGCAAAACACTTTTTCACAAAATAAATACATATTTCATTAACGAGCCTGAATAGGCTCGAGCTCGAACTCAGCCCTAGCTCGGCTCGATAGCCAGCCCTGCTCAGAGGAAGCATCCTCGGAAGCTAACTTGGCTCTCCCGTCCTATTTTGTCTATTTTTTATTTTTTTTGAAAATATTTCCGGGGATTTTCTTCAATATATTATTATTTTATGTCATTCAAATTTTACCACGAAACATACTCCTACAGCCTCCATCCAGACAGGAAACATTGATGGAGTTAAAAATATCCTTCACTTCACCCTTCTTCATGGTTTTTATCATGTAGCAATCGTCGTGAGTACTGCTCTTCCCTGGAGATGAAAAGCTCCCCAACCCTTCATCTCTTGATGGAAGGAACCATACAGCAGCTATATATTTAAATGCACACCGCAAATATCCTCATTTACTTATGCATCAGATCACTCTATCCAAAAATATTGTCCGTTAATAATAGAAAATGGAAACAAATTACCTCCCATACAAAATGAGATCGCAATAATCTAACTGAATTTATGTGGAAGTAATTATTTTTTTTTCATATACCTGAACAATATAAAGATGCCATCATTATTAATGGAAAAGAATATAAGAAAAACTCTGATGATCTGATGGTAACAGCACCTCTTGGACATACAGTGTCTTCATTGACTCACAAATTAATCAGACGGACCAACTGTAACGAAAAGGATCGTGTTGATCAGCGGAAGCAGGTGACATTAGATCGCACGACAGAATCATTATTGAATCATGCATGTAATCAATGAGAATAAGAAAATAGCATTATCAAAGAATCTATAAATCACTTTCAAACTAAGAGTTCCATTATGCCAATATCACAATGACATACCTACAAAAGAAAAAACTAAATAATTACTCAACATGGTCATTAGTTCAAGTGAGTATACAGATATCCACTATAAACGATGTAGTTAACCATACCATCATGATAACCTTATTGAATTTTCCGTACGAACTTGAGTGCTTGCAAACTTATTTTTCACTTGAAATAAATAAAAAATAAGGGATTTTACCCGACAGACCCTATAATCTCTATCAATTACCTCCACGACCTTTGAAACAATCTAATTCCCCCTCGACCTAGTAAACTTGCTAACCTTACCCTACAAACCCTATGGTTAACCCCCATCCAATTACCCGTTAAAACCAACCGGATTCTGTTACGTTCTTTTACATTATACCCATTTTGTTTATCAAATTTACATTCAATGCCACTCCCCCTCACCCTCCTCCTCATCTCCCTTTCCCTGGCCACCTTTGTCCGAAACAAATATGTATTGGCCAGAGCCCTCCGCTCCGCCCCTCCGCCCCGAGCCCCTCCGCATCGAGCCCCTCCGCCCTGAGCCCTCTGCCCTGCCATCCGCCCGAGCCCTATGCCCTGCCCCGACCAGAGCCCTCCGCCACAAGCGTCCCGAGCCCTGCCATGCCCCTATCTGTCACCCCCGAGCCTACCATTCCCTTACCTGACACCCCGAGCCCTGCCCCCAGCTCCATTCTCCCTGGCGCCCCGAACGCTTGCCCCCACCCGAGCCATGTCGCCTCCGCCCCTGTCCCGCAGCCATGTCACCGTCCCGAGCTCCTGCCCTAAGCCTTAGCGCACCTTCCTACCCTCTCCCCCAAGCCCTGCCACCCACACCTGCCCCCCCCCCCCCATATCCTAACACTCAAACCTAGCCCCCCCGCAGCCACCAGCTACCTTGAGCTCGAAGCCCATCAACCTTCCCAATGCCCGAGCGTCTTGCCGCCCCTCCCGAGCATAAGTTGCACAAGGGGAAGGCGTCAGAGATCCAGGTGCGTGCCAATCCGACATATGGAAAGAACATTGGGGTGGAATATACACCATTGGATTTCCATTGGTTAGATTAACTCAAGACTAACCCTAACAATTGACTCAAATAAAGTTAATACTGACGACAAGGTCTGTGGGGTAAGACAGAGTAAGTTTACAGCGTCGAGGGGGAATTAGGTTGTTTCAAAGGTCGTAGAGGTAATTGACAAAGATCATAGGATATGTCGGGTAAAATTTCCTAAAAATGATTTTAAATGAGCCTAATGCTCAGCATTTATCGAGGTCCATGCATGAGAATTCTAATAATCTTTTAACATATTATATTTTATGTACTCGAGTTTTCATGAAAATGAATATACTACATGTCTAATTGTTTCCATGCATGTCTAAGTTCGTTTCCAAACATATGTATTTGGCCTCTTTCATAAATACATGCATACACATGTAATATGCGTAAGAATATATTAACTTACATTTATTACATCTTTTGGGGAATGTTTTTATAATATTCACAACATGTACTTGTTTCTTTTATAATATAAATCTCTTTGCATGTTAACCTTTTTAAGATGACTTCGCATGACTTATAATAGTTTACTTTCTTAAACCATTTATTGCAATAACTTGTAATGGTTTATTTTTTCTTTAAATCATTTTCTGCATGACTTTTTAATATATTTGCACATATACCTTAACATTAATATAAGTGCACATATGCCATGACATTAATATAATTGTGCATACGTCCTTAACATTAACATAACTGCACATATGCCCATGGCATTAAAATAGTTCTACATATGCCCATGGTATTAACATACTTGTACATATGCCCATGACATTAATATATTGCATACATATACCATAGCATTTTAATAACTATGCATATGCTCTTAATTTATTTAATGTTTAAAGTCGTCTTAATTATTAAATTGTTAAACGACTTTGGTGCCTTTGATTGCTTTGGTGGCTTTACCACCGGTACTAGCGATACATGAACATGTCATACACGACAGTATAACTACAACTGCCGAGGGCTTAACTTTGACCTCCGTGTTTCCTTGAAGACCATATCCCCTTGCGACGTTGCCTCTTAGACTATCACGATCCATTGATGACCATCCATGTGACTCTTTACGAGTTTGTGCCATAATTATTATTCCTTCACGGTATATCCAAGATTCATAAGCTTGTAGCATATCGATATATTTTTACCAATTTTTTTACCGTGGAATTAATCTCACAAGTTTAATTACATGTATATCTGGAATCCTTTTAGTCTGGTAAACAATTACTGCACGTGGGTAGTCTTTTTTTAATATGTATAAAAACGCGTAACATCTCATACATTTTATTAACCACGGATCTCTATGATACTCTTTTTTTTCTTTTTTTTTTCACATTCATTTCCAAATCAATCTCATTTGTAAGAGCATTGTGTGTTTATTTCACTCTTTACTTTAATAACAGAGTTAGGTTTGATTTATATGGATTACCAAAACAATTATGGAAAAGCTCAAATGTGATATACAACCATCCCAACTTCACGGCATGTAATTACACCACTGAAATTATCCATGTACTGGAAATTATACAAATGTCTAAAAAAATACCAGTTTGTTGATCGCATTATTCATTATATTATGCCATCTTAAAAACACGCATCAATACGAAGTATTACAACATTATTATTGCATACGTAACTCCAATATATTGCTACACGAATTATATTGTATAATAGATGTAATTCCCAATTGTTCTATGAATGGAATCTAGCATAGATAATATTAGAGGCATAAATTCAAAACTACGTGGACCACAGAATTCATTAAAAACTGCAAAAATCGATGATAACTTGTGCATTATGAAAATTTATCAAATGCAAGGAATCAATATTAGTCATATCTAATATCCAAAGTGATGGGGAGGTTCGTCTCAGATCTTAGGCCCCGTTAGTTTGTCTGGAAAGGAATTACAATGGAATGGAATCAAGACAATAATGCAATTAAAAATGGAATGGAAAGGAATAAAATTTTTCATTCTGTTGTTTGGTTCGTGTTAGGAATTGAAATATTTATTATGAGACGTGTTTGTTTCTTTTGTTTGGAAAGGGAAAAGAATAGAAAGAAAATAATCTTCCTTTGATATATTTCGTTAAGTAGAAAAAATAATCGATATCCTCCAACTTATTTTTTCATATAAATGATATAATTCATATAAGGAATCAATAATCAAATTTAAATGAAAACTACTTTGATTTTTTTCATGCAATTGACATATTTGATATATCCATAACTGTATCTGTTACTGTATCCATATCCTCAAAAATTGAAAATGTTATTATTCACAAAAAAATAAAAACATATATCCATGTCAGTATACGTATCCACTAAAATGTAACCCGTATATATATCTGAAAAAAAAACTAAAGATGGTATCGGTATCCATATCTATAGCTGCAGGAATAAAATAAAAACCCATTTCCATGTGCATATCCTTTTCCGGAAAAAATCCTCATCCATATTTGTATCTGCAAAAAAATTAGAACCCATATCCATGTCCGTATATGTATCCGTTAGAATATAATCGGTATCCATATTTTAGGAAAAATTGAAAATTTCATCCATATCCATATTTAAAAAAATCATGTATACTGCCCATATCCATATCCAGAAAAAAAATAAAAAACACATATCAATGTTCCTATCCATATTCGAAAAAAATCATACCTGATATATTTTATCCATATAACAGATGTATTTAATATATATGTCTTTGCATCCGCAGGAATATCTTGTAACCATCTATATCCGTAAAAAAATACAATATCTATGTCACTATCCATATATGCATATTTTTGTAACTTATCCACTCTTTTGCATCCATATATTCGTATCCATGTCAGTGACCATATATCCATGTCCAAAAAAACCATATCCATGTCGGTGTCCAAAAAATTCCTCCTTCTCCTTCCAGAAGCCATTGAATAAAAGAACCATGTATCCACGTCCCCTTCCCGCAACCACTTTATCTAGATCTCTGCCTCCATTCCACTTCCTCCTTCCTGTCTTCCATAATCAATATTTCTAACATCCCTGCCCGGTCTAGAACCTCGCCATCCTCCAACTCCCTCTGATCCTCCAGCCCATCCAGCCGAACCACCCCTGCTGAGCCTCATTTCTCCGCTCCCTCCGTCGAGCCTTTACCCCCCGATCGAAGTCAATTAAAAATTTCTTCAGCAACACCATCTTGGTTACCAAGCAGATCACGGTCGGACCCTCCACCTGCCACTCCCTCCAGTGAGCAACCACCTCCTCTCTGAACCCTTCTTCCAGCAGCCAAGCATGCTCAAATTTAAAGATGGATTTAGGTTGCCTCTGCTCCTCAGAATATCATAGGATTGGCGTGTGGTTTGAATGGGCACGAGGCAGCGCCCACGTCCAAGAAAGGGGAAAAACTCTACACCTTCTGAAAAAAATAAGAAATATGTCCAGCCGTGATGTGGACCTAGAATTTCACTACGTATAGGCACATCCTGCTGCATCAATGATTGTAAGTCCCAAGGCATGCACCTAGTCTCTGAGAGCTTCCGACCCCGAGTCCCTTCCACCTTCTCGCAACGGTCTGTCATCTGGTAATAAAGTAACATTAAGATCTCCCCCAACTAGCCAAAATCCGTCGTCTTTGCCAGCTCCCACCTCTAAGAGATCCAAAGTCAAGAAACCAGGTGTTGAACCCCTAGGACCATAAACATCCTTTCGCTTTAGTCGCACAGAGAGAGAAAAAGAAGAAGCCTTCTCCGCCAGCTTATCAAAATCACTTCTCCTCCATCCGGTGAGGAGCCCGCCAACCGCTCCCTGAGCCTCAACTTCAGTGAATTTGAAAGAAGAACTACCACGCAAGGCTCGCCACGCTTACCCCCAACCTCGAAACCTTTGTCTCCTGCAAGAGCACTACATCCGCACGAGCTTCGTCCATTAATTTCGTGACCTCCAGTCGTTTCTCGGGACGACCCAACCCTTTTACATTCCATGAGAGCATCTTCATTAGGATACAACTTTGGTCCACCACCAGGTTGAATCGGATTTCCGGTCCCGCGGTCCAGAACCTTCACCCGTGCAGCAATGGAACCCACCCGCAAGGTCTGACTTCTACCTCTCTTCGGGTCGGGCTCTTCCTCGAGCATGATCCAGCAGGCTCAACCGAAGGAAATTGTGCCATAATTGCAGCCTTTCCGTTTTCTTGAGACATTAACTTCCGCATGTGGTTCACTGCCCCAAAGGCGATTGCAATATCTACATGAGATTTTGCAACGAACAAGATATGGACAATAGTCTAATATTTTATAGATTAGGTCGGCACACACAGAATATATTTATTTGCAATAATTATATCAAATTTCGTGTAAGAATGAATAAAATAATATTATAAAATTACAACTATACTTATATGTGTGCACGAGTCCATAATTATATTTAAAATAGTTACGATAATAGATTGAACACACGAGTATATCCATATATGTTTGCACCCTTACTTGTCGGGTTCTTAAGTTGCAAAGAAGATATCCCCTCCTCCCCCATCTCCGATGTTGTTGCTCTTCTCTCCCACTGATCGCCCAACCGTCCATCGCGTGAGCCGCCATCCAGATCTCGCCAACCAGGGGCGTATGTCGCACCCTTCATTCGCCACGACCACTCGATCGGGTCGCCTGGAGCCGCACCGCCCAGCCTGGAGTGACGTCGTTGCTGTCGTGTCGAACAACATCCTAGGAGGAGCATCTCCGCCTTCCAGATCCCATCGCGGTTCCTGGAGCAGACCACTACCGCCTCCCATCATCGTTGCTCACACCTTCCACCGTGAGGCCCTCCATCGATCATCCAACGCTGGTGCCCCCTAGTCCCCTTGCTTGGGAACGACGAAGAAGGGCGGCACCCTTTGATTTAGGGCAAGGAGAGAAAGAACAAAGAAACGTCACGTGTAAAGTTTATTTTATTTTTTGGGGGTAAATTTACATCAGGCTCCCAAAGCTTCTAATAATTGCAATAACTCGGATGTGGAAAATCCACTGTCAGTTTTCACCTTTGGTTAGATTAACCCGCCCTATTGACTCAAGTAAAAGTACAACTAACGACGGGGTTTGTGAGGTAAGATGGAGCAAGTTTACGGAGTTGAGGGAGGAATATCGCTATTTCAAAGGTCGTAGAGGTAATTTAAAAAGATTATAGGATCTGCCGAGTCAAAATCTCATTTTTTTTCTAAATATAATGCATGTGTATTTTCAATACCTTTAGTTTAGTAGCTTAATTATCTGCTTATCAAAGAGAATATTTTGCCTATTTAGCTTAGTTGATTTTAGAATTAGTTTAAATAAGCAACAATTTATTTTTTTACATTTTTATAATTTATTACAAACAAAAACGCATCAGTTGCAAATATTCATTGAGATTGGAATGAGAGCTTTTTTGTTGAAGGAGATCACTTATTTACTTTTGATTTGTTCATTGATAGAATAACGTGTGATTTTGTGCATAATAGATTTGAATGAAAAAAGTAGTTATTTGTGACCATTTTAGCATTTAATTTATTTTAATTCAATTATATTATTCTAATTTCTATAAAACCTTGTTAAATGTGTAAAAATTTTCTTTAAAAAATCGCACAACGAAAATTTTGTCTTGCATGCTTGGCTTTCATAATCATGTAGTAATTATAAAAAGTAAAAACTGGTAATCGATTAGGCTAATTGATCGGATAATGGTGTTCAAATCAATTTTAAAAAAATGGATAATATTTAAAAGCGATAATTCGAGGTTTAAAAAAGATTGGATATATTCCTAGAAGATATATAGAGGTCATCCTAAATGTATGTTAATAATTAGAAGTGCTATTGCAGCATTCCTATTAAATCATTTAAACTTGATTATAACGAGTAAAACTCAATAGAAGATTTTACACTTTTTCTTCTCCTCGATAACATTAAAATTAGGGATGAAAACACGGATAAGATATGGTTGTTTCCATATTCACTTTCATTTCATCTTTATCGAATATGGATATAAGGATGTGGATGTAAATTAATCAGATATAAATTTAAGAAATCATATACTTAAACAATTGTTCTCAAATTCGGATCGAATCGTCATCAAATATGAATCTAGAATGGATAAGAACAAATATGAATATGGATAATATTTATGAGATTAAATATGAATTTGATTTGATAAAAATACACTACATGGAAAAAAAATTGTGAATACAAAACTATGCCCACGGATATGGTATTTGTGGCAACAAAATTAGGCTGTGGGCACAACATGTCGTGGCCAGTAGCCGCAGCTAAAAGTCTCGTCGCGAGAGTTCTCTAACAACGAATATGCCGTGGCCACTACAAGTGACCACAAAACTTGTCATATGCACAACTCTTGTATGAAGACTTTGGGCATGGATTGTAGCTACGAGAAACTAGTGATCACGGAATTATCGTGACCACAAGTTTTCGTGGCCACATTCCGTAATCACAACTTATTTTTCTTGTAGTGATAACTCTACAACAAAATGAACAAAAAAAAACAATAGATAATTTTGGAAGAAGCTAATGAGCTGATAGTTGCTATGCAACTTCTCAATGAAAATTTTTTCCGTTGTCATTTTCGTTGTTATAAAAAGCGTTGTTAAAAATTTAACAATAGATAATAACAATCAATAATTATTCATTTATAATGAGAAATGGCAACGGATAATTATCCAATGGTGAATGCGAAATAGCAGAGGATAATTATCCGTTTCCGTTGGGTATGAGAATGCATATTGATAAATTAAAAATATTATCCAAAGCAATATCTGAAAATACAAAGTAAAAAAAGAAATGCATAATTTAGGAATAAAATACTGAGTGAACAATTAGAGAACCAGTCCAACAAGATTGAGATATCGCATGTCAGTCCAAACTAAACAAAATTAAAATGGGAAAAGAGAAGGAGCGTCTCTCTTCTTCTCCAGAACTCATGTGGTGGAAGGAACCTTTGTTTATCCGCATCAGGTGACTGTTGGTAGGGGTGTTCCCAAGGCGGATGCTCGGCCCATTCAATTGCTGACTCTTTTTTATCGAGTCGGTTGATCCGATCTATTTCAACGGGTACCCGATTCTATCGAGTATCCCAATTATTTGAATGGGTCATAGATATCCGCAAATACCTGCCGATCACTACAACAAATATTCAAAACATAAATAGAAGTAGAACTTATTGAAAACAAACCTATGATATTCTCTATTTCTTGTATTTTTTTTGCACTTCCATATCATGCGACAACAATATGGAAAACCATAAAAATCCGAAACTCAAGCATAATAAAATCCAATCAAAAAAGTTCCCAATCCAATCCTGGAGAAGAAAAGGCATTCAAATCGAAGGATAAGTCCCACGATTCCCTCATGGTCGGTCATGCATGATCATGACGAGCTCGATTCTATTGTGAGATCCCTAGTCGTGAAGTCGGCAATGCAGGAGGGGCTGCGGGGAGCAATGGCGAGAGCTTGAGGATGGCGAGGTCAGAGCAGGTGGGAGGAACGGAGGAACAGAGCAGGTGGGAGGTCAGAGCAGGTGAGAGGAACGGAGGAACAGAGCAGGTGGGAGGTCAGAGCAGGTGGGATGACTTGTGAGGAATCAGAAGATGGAAGGGTATGCGATGGTGTTAAAACTAACCTTCACTTCCATTTAAACCGGTATAGCGGATAGGACCAAATATCAAATAAAATTGGATTTTGAAATCGAAATAACCTCCAATTAATACTAAATTTGAAGGATATGTAGAGCATTAACCTAATATCAAATAAGATTGGATTTTGAAATCGAAATCGCAAAAGGAAAAAAAAAGAATTACAATGGATTTTCTAAACTCAAAACCTTTTATCCAAACACCAAAACACAAAAATGAATTAGTCTCTCCCAAGTTACCGCGGAATAATCCGGCATCCAAACCCATCCTAATAGCTTGTAACACGTATCATACCCTCTGCTCTATCCATACATTCCACATGTCATCTTCAACTTGATCGAAAAACACGGAGAATAGAAATAAAATAAATCCAATTGAATTACATCACAACTCCTGTTACGGGAGTGTCTGTTAAATAGAATAAAATTAGAGAGGCTGTGAAGTAATATCAAAAATTGTAGGGGTTATGGTGAAATTGGACGATATTTCAGGGGGTCATGGTGCAAATTTCCAAAATAAAAGTAAATTTTTCTGATATTATCGCATTTGATGTTCATAAAAGATATGGATAAATAATTAAGATGGGCATTTTTATAGAGACCATATATATAGAACCATCGTAATTTTCGGTACACCCTCAATGCATAAATGTTTAAACTTGTTCTAAGGTCAGGTTGTTAAATAGGATTGTTTTTAATTATTAAAACTATCATAAACTTTGATTAGGATACCATAAAAAACAATTAATTTAATCAAATTATAATCAATGGTGTATATATGATTCAAAATTAATGATATAAATTGAAAAAAAATGGTGTGTGAATAATATACAAGTATAGATGTTCAAATACATGTATGGATGATAAACTAGTGTAACATTATTATATAATGATCGAAGAAAGAAAACTTATCACAATTTTTACTTGTTAATGATTATACACAAAATTAAAAAGAAAAAAGGAAACGAATATCCCGAAATGAAAGTTATTAGATATGAGAAACATAATAAGAAAGAAATCCAAATTTGTCACGACCCGTTCCTCTTATACGAGACGAGCATGAACATAACCTAATTATAAACCTCCTTTCATATCATTATTCTATTATAATATTTAGTCATTATCCGTAAAAATTTCGACAGAGTTTCCTCTATAATATGGATCTCCCAAACACAACTTGTACCTGAAATATTATCCATCATACTATAAAATCATCCATCAACAAATCTTAGAATTCCGACCAGGATCTCATCGAACTATTGAAAATAAAGTGGCATCTTCTACATTTCTATTTTCACAAAAGTTCCACATGTTCACATCTATCCGGCTATCCATTCCTTCATATTCATACAAAATCCGCAACTCTATTTCTGTCAAACATCCACAAAGGATATCAAAAGTTACCAAGAACTAAAGTCTTTGATGGCGCAACCTCTAACTAGTGATATGCAGCTATGCACGTTCCTCCCAAGCGTCTTGTCAAGATTTATCTGTAATAATATAACAATAGAATGGTGAGTCTAAACCCATGAAAGAGCTTAGACCCAGCGAGCGGGTCTCAAGATTTTGGTAAACTACTTTATGAACGTTATTTGAATTGTATAAAATAATTCTTTGCTAGAAACAACAAAAATAATATACGCATGAATAAACAAGTATCATTGAATGATTATGACATGAAATAACATTTAAAAAATTTGACAATCTTACCATATCATATTCAATATCACACTACCCCAACATGTCATACTAATTCATGAACCGTATAAATTTGTCTAGGGAGAGAAACTATAACATCTTTTTTTTGTAGGGGGTGTTTTACCCCTCCCCCCCCGGAGGCCATGGCGGCCTCCACGCCACCCCTCCCCCCACCCCCCGAGGCCGTCGCGGCCTCCACGCCCCCCAGAGGCCGTCGCGGCCTCCAACCCCCCTCCGGAGGCCGCCGCGGCCTACACGCCCCCTCCCCCCCCCCCCCCCCTCTAGAGGCCGCCGCGGCCTCCACGCCCCTCCTCCCCACCGTAGGCCGCCGCGGCCTACACGCCCCCTCCCCCCCCCCCCCCCCCCCGCGGCCCCCACGCCCCCCCCCCAATCCATTTGAATATTTAAAAGTTTGAAATTATTGTTGTTGCATTTATATCTCGGGTGTTTGTAGATATGTTTGCATTCTGTGTTGTTTCATGTGCTTGGTTGTCCACGCATTTTGTTCTTGTTTTCATTCGGAAACATGTGTTGCTTCATTTGCATTCGCTTAGCTGCGTGCGTAATCTCTTCTTGTATTCTGTCTTAATCTGCCAAGCTTTGACCAGAAACGGTTCGTCCACCGTCCGTTGCATTTCGTTTTCACCTCACATAATCTACGCAGGTGAGATGGACATTAAAGGGAGCAGACCTCGGTCTTCTTCCTGTTTGCTCAGACCCTCGAGCGAATGATCAGCGGATTCTTGATCACTTTTGCGTCACTTTCAATCCAAGTGAATGGAATTGCAACATCGGTATATGCCAATACATCAAAGATACCTATGATTGAATGAGAGAATCCCAGGTTACTAATAGACAGATGACGTTCAGGAAAATATAGAAAAAAAACTTACATGTTTCATAGAAGCATGGCAAGTGGGTAATAAAGGAAGCAATCTGTCTCATGATTGCTTGTATCTCTCTCGTGATCTCTTTGTCACTCTTCTCCTTAGCGATGCTGAAATCATGTGAACCACTATTAAGTAACATAATGAAGTGGAATAATATTGAAATGTTGCTATGTTAGGGAAGATAGATTTATCTGGTTTTAGCCCTTCTCGACAACCTTCACGTCCATCTCAATGTTGAAGTTCCACCTCTCAAGCACTTCTGATCACAAGAACAACTCTGCAGCTTTCCAGCTTCTAACCATTCTGATGGCATAAAGATTGTTTATAAAAAATAGTAAAACTTGATGTTAAACCCATTAAATTTAAGCCAGTATTGACGATCATAGCTTCTTAAGAGAAAGCAAGATACCCTCATTAGGAAATTTGTTTGGGAGAAGTCCAGCAATCTTTTCGCTCAAGCAAGACAATCATAATTACAGTTGACTAAGAAATTTGTTTGGGAGAAGTCAAGCAATCTTTTCTGCATATTATGTCCATATAAATTGAGGATAGCATCTCATATAATTATCTATCGGTCCTATAACGACCTAAAGACATATCTAGATTTAATCTAAGCAATGCAATTAATCTTAATGATAGATGCGCATTTAACGACAGTCTATGCATAACAAGTGTGCACATGAACCAAAGAAAGTATATTAGCAAGCGAAGATTCTCAACAGCCCAATAATTTGGTCTAGGCATGTACACAACCTGGAACTCCCTCCCCTGTGCTTCAATATAGCAATTTGATCTGCAATAATCTCTCTTTGTCGATAACAAGAAAAAATATACGCTAAAATGACAAAGGAATGCTTGATCTCTGATAAGAACTTTAATAAGTTGCACAGAGTTCTTGGTGAACAAGTTGGAGCATAGATACAAAAGTTTCGAGCAAGATTTGGTCAGTGTCAAATCTCCAAGCAAGAAGTAATTAATTTCTCAAGACTGACCCTTCTGAATGAGCTGCGTAACCAGCCTACTAAGTGAGATATACCAACGATGGTAGAATAACAGATAAACAACCGACCACTCCCCGCAACAAAAAAGATTTCAAATGTATACTATCATTAATCGGTATGCATTATGAACAAAGTCTCGCCAATAAACTGCTCAATAAATCAGGTTAAACATGCATGGATGTGTGTGAGTGCTCGGTTTATGTTATATTTCAAACTTCCCATGAGAAAATATCGCTACAAACCTTTAAAAAGTCACCCCAAACTGCCTTCAGCAGTTGCTCAGATTAACAAAGTCGAAGAAAAATTAAGAGAACGTACAAGGAAACAATGTTACTCGATGCATTTCACCGATTGTCAGCTACCCGAATTATACAGAAAAAAATAAGTGAAAAGTCACAACCATATATACGACTCCAAGGAATTAAACAGTTCTCAGGTACAATATGCATACCTTTTGGACAGTGGCATGGCCTTCTCTTCAGATACAAACGTACCCCTTCTCACGATCAGATATCGGAAAGGAAGTACAGTCTCCATGCAACATCCCCGGCGGCATCTCCATATCCAGTTCAGGCAAATCCGTATCCGATTCATCTTTGATCCAACCCGCAACAACACCGCCCAACCGTCCAATTGCGTCCGCTCAATCAACCATTTTCCTTGCACTCCCATACGTGGAAGCCTCAAGGAATGCCGTCGTCTCTCGGTTCCACCTCCGGAACAACCGCAAGAAGCTTCTCCCCGAGATTGACAAGGAACGTTACAGAGAAGAGTTGACGATTATTATTAAGAAGAAATAGAGATGACAAGGAACGTTACAGAGGTTGGGAGAGGAGAGGAGCAGATGATGGCTTCAGACGATCCGTGTATGACGCTAATTAACAAAGATCCGCGTGAGGTAATTTGACCGTTGAAAGAGTTAGTTTGAAAGAGCTAAGTATAGCCGTTGCGGCACTCAACTTGCGCTAAAATTGCATAGAAGAAGGCCTCTAATGTTATGCTCGTCTGATTGCATTGAATGGGCAGCACATAAAATGGGTTTTTTACACCACGTCCCATAAAAAATCTTTTCCGATCATACCATTGTGTAAAACTCCCTCTAAGAATATAGTTATACCTTATTTCAAAGGATATCATATGCAAGTGATTTTGTTATCATTAGATCTAAAGCTGAGGTTATTAAAAAATAAAATTTATAATAATTTGTCAAAACTTTAGCTATGATAGGAAAAAGGCTGTTTGTTAGACAGGGAATAGGACTCCATATCTTCTCGTATATTTATTGTCAACATAATTCAATTTAACATGACTTCATATTATAATAGTTAATCAACCATTTGCAAAACCAATTAGGATCATAGTCATGAATTGGGAATATTTAGATGTGTATTTGTATTTTATATGTAATTTAGGTATTTGTATGTATTTCGTATTTTGTTTTTTATTTATGAAAAACAGAAATGAAATTATTTTTTAAAACAATGTTTATATTATAAAAATATAAAGATAGGAATCTAGGGGGTTGCATGCGCAAAAACCATATTAGTTTACGTGGTATCTCATAATTTTCAGACTGGTCCTACACCTGCTTGGGAATTCATACAAATTTTGATGGCGTAGCGCAAAGCCCACAACGACCATGTGATCTGAATCACGTGGTTCAGTGCGAGAACCTGTACGGTATTTCAAAGTGTTCGAGGTGCTATTGCACAATTGAACAAACACCCGCGTGTTGATTCACGTGAATGCAAAGCAACCTGCGTCTGTTTGGGAATATACAAATGTTCGGGGTTTTAAAGAAACTTCACCACCAACCTGAGAGCATTTACCTACAGAGTCCAAATTGACCTTCCCTGCAACTAACTTTTCGCTATAACATAAAAGACTGTGAAGCATAAAAGGTTGGAATCACGCGACTGGGTGCCCATAACATCGGGTCACGTGCCTTGAAAGAAGAATCTACGTCTGAGGTTCGAGACCCGTGGCATATATTTGGAAGATACCTGACGGACCTTATTAATCTAAGATAAATCTAAATGCATGTAACTAATCTTATTTAATATGGGAAAAGACCTTACTATTTTGGTATTGTAATATGATTATTCTCTTGGGAGGAGTTTACCAATAAATATGGCAGAGAATTGAGCGAGCCCAATCCGAAGCCTATGTACATATAGTCGGATCTGAGCTCACCCCAAACATGCGTGAAGTACTTAGGTCGATCTGCCCCAGCTCGTTTCCTTCGCTTTATTTTTTGGGATATTTATCTCACAAACTCTATATGAACTTTGTAAATTGCCTTTTTGACTTTTGAAACAATATAATTCCTCCTCGATATAGTAAACTTGCTAATTCTTATCCTATGAACCATGCGATTAATCTGTTTGATCCATAAGGTCGATGGGGTAATTACATTATGCAAAAGATTGTATATATAATTCAATTTATAGGGTTCCTGATGTAAATATCCCTTATTTTTTGTACATGCAGTGGGTAAAGAGGTTATCTATGGGGTTAAATACTCATGAAATGGATAATAGATTACTCGTGGGTATCCATTTGTTTAGAGAAGTAGTATCAATTTATAACAAACAATAAAAAGAAAGGAGCACAAAACGAGCTCTATAATCTTCTTTGATTTTAACTCTACTAATTAATCATCTCATATATGCATATATGAAAAAAGTAGGCACAGAAATGGGTGCAGAAACAGATACGATTTGCTTTCAGTATGCAAATAGTCAGATACAAATACCATTATGTGTGTTATCACATCTACTTCTATTTTCGATTATGAATAAAGTTGCACATATTGATTTTGACGGATGTGTACCATTCGTTTTAAAAATGGATACATATATAAGATGGAGACGGATTAAATAAGGATAATATCATGATCTTCTAATATAAGTCTAAATAATAACGTAAATGAGGAGTTACACCCACTAGTACAAAAATACATTTTACCTATGTTTACTAACGTCAGCTCAGGTTGCTTATAACGTCGGTGAAGAGTTCTGTACACGTTAAAAAACATCCAAAAATTTTGTCGTGCTACCCCTGTCTAGAAAAAGTATTCTGGACGTTAATGAAGAACATCTAATTAGACTCAAATTCAAGGACTTTTAAAAACATCACATGCTAGTCATTTTGGTGGATGTTTTTGAGAAACATCCAAATAGAAATAGTTTATGTTGACCTTAATAAACATCGGTGTATGTAAAATGTGGTCATTTTAGAATGTCCCCACTAAATAATTTTTTATTCGTTTTTAAAGTCGATGTCTACAAATTTCAGCGTGTATGGAAGTCTTTCAAGGTTTATTAATGAATAATGCTTATTAGAGCGAGCAACAATTGGTGGGCACAACTAAAATAATATCGAATATGGATGTAGAATGACCAAAGAAAGAGTTCATTTATTCATTTAAATATGAAAATAAAGTCGCATATTAGCTAAACGTTACATGCAGTTCCGAAATAGTGGTTCCAAAAAATACAAATCAAAAGTACATTAAATATCCTATAAAGATAACAAGCTATTTAGGCATCTTCTTCAGTCTCTGCGTTGGATCAACACCACCAGATTTTTTGGCTCTTGATCGCAATTGAGAAGCATCTGATAAAGAACAAGCAAATTAGACATTGTTAATATATATATATATATATATATATAGAGAAATATATTTTTTAATAATTACCATAAAATGGAAGTGGAAAAAGTGACTGTGGCGACCCATCTGTTAGCGGATAATTCTTAAAATATGCTAGTATTCCAGCAGCAATTTGATCTTGAAGTTCTGCAGATGTCTTCTTATTAATTGTACTTAACTGTAATTGAACGTCCTTCTGCATCAGTCTTAGCACGAATTTCTAACATTGTACTCTGTAAAAGGGAAAATAATTAAAAAGAGAAACTTACATGGTTACTTTAGTTTGTTCACTCAGACAACTTACATATGTTTGTTTTGCTTCAAGTGTTGACCAATGTCCACGTTGTCCTATAAGATCATCCAATGGTGCCTCTCCTTTTTTATCAACCCTAAACTTTGTCTTTTTAAATAGGAGTATCTCTCCACATGGTCCACCATCAAGTTCATCGCGAAACACATGGTTAACAAAAGTAATAAGAATTACATCGAATTAATATATCCAATAAGAATCAAGATGGAAAAAACATACTATTTCTTGTCGAATTACAGCGAATGACTTCGATCCAGTGGTTGAAAGATTCTTAACGAGGTTTATACGCGTATCCTGATTTTTTTGACACCATTCCTTATTTTTTATGGTAAACAATTCACAAAATAAAAGTTAAAATCAATAACATACGTTGAAATTAAATAATATTCTTCCAATTATAGACTTACTTCATGTTCTGGTTCTTGCCATGTTTGGACCAAGACATTACAAAGTTCAATAGGCACATTCTGGGGCCTAGTTGCATCTCCTTTCTTTTTCCAATCCTTCCTTAAATTGTATCGACACTCCCTAAGATGCTTAGCCAATCAACGATTGATTGCTTCTTTGACTCATATCAGTATCAAATCCCTCGATTTCAACTAGAGTCTATATGAAAAATATTTAATTATTTTTTTGTAATGCCAAAAAGATACAAAAGGCTAATTACACACCTTGATTCGATAATAGGCACCTCAGAGATCTGCACCGGTTAAGGCCTTGAAGTCTGCAACCAACGGAACATCCTCTCTTGCCGCGATTCCGCAAATCAGTTGGAGGTAACTTGCTTGCTTGGCATCTAGAGGTCTACCTTCATCCAAGTCAATCTTGATAATCGGCTTATGCCCCGTAACTTCCGCGTACTTGGCCAATATGATACCCCTTGACTTTCTCCTTTGACAGGCTACATTTAATTTAAAAAAGTTAAGTATAATATGATAACAAGTTAATATAAAATGAAACAAGGTAAGTATAATATGATAACAAAAATAAATTACTTCTTGTTCGGGCAATAGATGGCCTTTGATCTGGGCCTTGTGGAGTGGACTTTGTAGGTGAATGACAACACTCATATAGTTGTGCAAGTGTTGGCAGTGTATTAGGCTGACTCTGAGCAATTGATTCTAGTTGCCTACTCTTATCTTTCTTTTGCCTCTTCCCGAACGGTCTAAACATGATTACGATCCAATTTTTTGTATCCAAGTTAACGTTCAGAATATATCGTATCTGCATCAAAATAAGAATCAAATACAAGATGTTAAAATAAATAAATTATAGCAAACTGATGGTATGTAGTGAAATCTAGCTCCTTGTTGAACGGATGTCACATTCTTTTCAATTTCATCCTTCATTTTTCATTGGTTTATTGTAAAGAATATAAACAGTAAATGTATAAGGATGATTTAATACAAATGGAGGTTAGAGAAAAAACAAACCAATGACAAGATAGTCTTTACAAATTGCAATAATGACAAATGAAACTGTTCATACAAACTGTTAAATTCTCATATAAATATAAATAATCATTAAAAAAATCTTATACTGTCCCCCATTGACACAAACCTACATCAAATAGTTTACAGTTACATAAATAACTGACAGGAATAGTGATACATATCATTTGATAATTACATGACCTTACAATCCATAGTAGGAATAGTGATATTATGTTAAACAATCCATTATATAAATAGTGTACGTAAAATTTGATTTGATAGATACAACTGCAATAACAAGTTTTGAATACAAGGACCTAACAAACAACCAACATCCTGAATAATTACGTGATATGAGTACAGGACCTATATAAAATTATCGGACCTTCAAAAATCCAACATATAGTCGTGTGAATCAATATCTAATCATGATGATATTGCATGCACATTAAAATCTAATCCAAATCGCATATGATTGTATTACTGGAATCATGAAAAACACAATACTGGAAAACGAAAAACACAATACTGGAAAACGCAGTACTGGAATCATGAATAGCACAATACTAGAAAACACAGTACTGGAATCACGATGGTATTGTAATTTGAAAAGCACAGTACTGGAATCAAGAAAAAAAGATTCGATCGACATGTACTCAATGCGAAGATCAACTCATACACGACCTCCATCCCCCTCCCCTCAATGCCAAGATCGACCCGCAAAAGAAGCCCCATAAATTCTTAAAACATGCACATACGACCTTATGTAGAGAAAAGCCTTACCTCCGTCGTCCCGTAGATTGATCTTCCAAAAGCCCGATTTTGTTGTCCCCGAGAAGAAGAAAACCATCTAGATGATCGAGGGTTTCCGTTAGCACCGGAGGAGGAAGAAAAGGGAGAGGGGGGAGGAGAAACCATCGTTGCAAAAGGCTAGGGTTTCCAAAAGATCCAAGTTTATTTCTGTAGGAATCCGAAAGGACGTGATGGCAGGATTCGAATTTTTTTTGGTAACATATGGCCCGACGCTTGATGAAAAAACGTCCACATATGTTTAACACATATGGACGTTTAAAGTGCAATGTCGCGAGAGATTCCAAGTGTGGACGTTATAATTAACGTCCAACAAAACTAAACCTAGCTTGATGTTCCTGTTGGTGGAACGTCATCATAAGATGAAATTCTCATAGTGACCTTATACAGATATGCTAAATAGATTTGGTGAATGAATAGATAAACATTCCTAATAGTTTAAAAAATAAACGTAAAATTATAAATATATGAAACGGATCTACAAATCTTCCTCCCTCCTGCGATTCTACCTCCACCCTTACCATCGTAAATGTAAATTTGTTATCCAAAGATAATTAGCCTCCACACCCTACTCCCGAAGGTATCACCGCGGGCCTCCACACCCCCTCCCCTCTGGAGGCCCCTCCGCAAGCCTCCACCCCCCTCTCTCCTCCATGGAAGGCCCCATCGTGGGCCTCCACCCCCTCCCCCCGGAGGCCCCACTGTTAGCCTCCGCCCCCTCCCACGAGCCTCCACCTCCTCCCCTCCTTCGAGACACCACCGCTGGCCTCCATCACCCCCCCCCCCCCCCACCCCACCCTGGGCCTCCACTTCCCTCCCCTCCCCCTCGGAGGCCCCACCGCGAGCCCCCGCCCCCTCACCCTTCTAATCAGAGGCCCCGCTGCGGGCCTCCATCCCCTCTCCCCACGGAGTCCCTACTACGGGCTTCCACCCCCCTCTCCACCGGAGGTCCCACTGCATGCCTCCACCCCACCCCCCCCTCCATCGGCCCCACCGTGGGCCTCCGAACCTCCCCCCCCCCCCCCCCCAAAAAACGGAGAAGCGAGAGCCGCTAAGTAATGGTCTGACAGGTCAGACTTGCTATCGCTGAGGCGACTACTCAGGCCTTCACGTTTATCAACAATCAACCCACACAATAAATTAATCAATCAAGAGCAAGGATCAAAATTTATTATACCCTACTACGAATGTATAGTGGCAAACAAGTAGGGGTCGAACACAGGAAGCAAAGGAGTAAAGCAGACTAAGTGTAAGTCAAATGTCCTATGTCTTATGATTTACTTAGCCAATCTTAGCCAATTGGGACTTTTTATGGGTTTTTATTTTATATATTTTTTATTTAATTTTTTATTTTATATTTTTATATTTTGATTTTTAATTTTCTGACTTTATATTTTCTTTTTTATATTTTGTATATTTGTCTTTTCTTTTTCTTTAATAAAGGTACAATATCTATATGGAATATATATATATATGCACTAGAAATAAGAGAGAGGTAAAAATAGGGAAAATAGTCAAAATACAGTGAACAAAATGTTTCTGTAAATTTTATATTTTTCTATTATTTCTGTGATTTTTCTAGATTTTTCCTAATTTCTTTGGTATTTTTAAAGGTAAAAATACTAGAAAACAGGGAACTAAGTTGCTAGCTGAAATTAAAATGAGGATGAAAAATATCAAACAATGCCCAAAATTCCTCAAATTAATTTTAAAATAAATACCATAAAATAGGAAAATTCAGAAATTGAAATTGTATTTTTAGGATTTTGTAGAATTTTTAATATTTTTATGAAGATTTTAGGTGTTTTGTAATTTTTAGGAGTTTTCTTTTGAAATTTTTAGTGATTTTTGGTCCGGTACTAAAAGATGCAAAAACGCACAAAATATAATTTTTTTGGAATTTTTCAAAAATGTTTCCTAATTTTTATGTATTTTCTAATGCAAACAGCGCTAAAAATGCATGTTTTTGAATTTTTGTAAATATTAAAATGCAATAAAAATGCAAAAAAAATATTTATTCTTTAGCAGAAAAATCCAAGACAAATGACTGAAATCATCCACAGCAACTAAATAGAACATGTGTCCCTGATGATCTGGAACACGATTTGGACCCCAAATATCAATATGAAAAAACTGACAAGGAGAGCTACTGCTCCGATTCTGACGACTAGGGAAGACAGACTGATGATGCTTCCCTAACTGACAAGCTTCACAATCAAATGATGAGCGGGATGAGATCTCAGGAAGGACTTGACGCAGTTTTTGAAACGAAAGATGACCAAAGCGCAGATGCCATAAGTAAGGAGAGACAGCTCCAGTAGAATGGGATGATGCTCCAGCGTAAGGTGTATGGATCAGTCGATACAGCCTGCGTTGCTCACAGCCAAGGTTCAGGAAAGCGATATGCTTATGCGTTCGGACTGGTCACCGAATACTGATTAAGCGGTATGCGGGGTATATGCGGTTCTAAGCAGTTTTCTAATTTTTAATTTAAAAATAAAAAATATCTATGAATAACATTACCACTGAAGTTACGTATCTAGGTGGAGTTAAAGAAGATCTAAGAAAAACGGTTCATGTTAGAAGGGTGTGCATATATGTTTACTCCAAAAATCGGCGGTCTCAAGTTCCTCACAAGGCGGGAACTTAGTCGCTGAGTCGACCACACAAAATCCGGAATAAAACAACAATTAACCCACAATAATATATGCAATGAATATCAAAAATGTGGAGTTAAAATTTATTATAACTCTACATGTAAATGTGTATAGGTATAAGCACAAGTAGAGGTCGAACACTGGGAGGCGAAAGGTTGTATGGTGAAAATGATTGTCCAATTATTCAATTCAATGATTCATGTCCAATTCCTTATTGATTTTTGTGGGTTTTTGATTTTATATATTTTTTATTTTTGTTTTCATAATTTTTTTTGTTTTTATATTTTGTAATTTTTTATATTTTTAATTATATAATATATATAAATAAATATATATATAAGAAGAGAGGGAGATGTAGTATATGAATATATAGACATATATATATACTCAATATATTAAGTATAATATACTATTTTTTAGGCTTTTTGTATCTTTCTAATTTTTATGCTATTTTTCTGGAATTTTGCTAATTTTTATGTATTTTTAATTCAAAAATATCCATAATAAGGGACTAATTAAATAGGCCGCAAATAATTTGGGTTTTAAAATATGAAATAAGTCCAAAAAAACCCAAATTAATTTTAATACATAAATAATAATATATAGATAATTATAAAATAGGAAAACATATTTTTGGTATTTTTAAAGGGTTTTTATATTTTTTTTAGGATTTTGGAGCTTCTTGAAATTTTTATATTTTCTTTTTCTATTTTTAGGGTTTTTCAATTTCTGGACTCAATATATATATAAATATACCATATATATTTTTTTGGAATTTTTCAAAAGCATTTTATAATTTTTTTGTATTTTCTAATTTAAACAGTACAAAAGGGATCTTTTTCCATTTTCAGAAATTAGGAAAAATGAAAAAAAATGTAAAATAAAATATGAGCGTAAAGCAACATTACATGAAGCATCTATCCTAATTTTTCTGAATTTTTAGGAGCACCATAGGTATTTTTAATAAATATAAAAGACACAAAGATTAAACAGCCGGGCAGGGGCATTTTTGCAAATAAAATAAGTACCAGGGGCATCGGTGCAAAAATACCTACAGAAATAAACATTTATTTAATGTTTTGGGACTAATTTACAATTAACAAAAACCGCCAGGGTTGAAGTGCAAATTTCACGCACCTCACGTGGGACTGCACGTGAGGCGCGGAAGGACCTGTTTGTAATTCTATAAACCTCAGGGTCCTTTCAGCAAAAACTACATTTTATTTATAACGTGATATTTATTTTACAACATTAAAAATTAAATACAAAAAGTACGGGGGTTGGTTTTGCAATTTACCCTCAAAGGCGTTTGATCCGATGACTGATCTTCGTCCACTAATCCACGTGGCGCCTCCACGTGAGCCAATGATGGTTCACGATCCACGGCGAGGATTAGATCTCCAAAGTAATCTGAAGGTCTGAGCACTGGGGGATCGGACGGCTGATCTTTGACTTGGGCCTCTTCATCCAACGACGGGGAGCTGGCGTGCAAGAACAGGGAAGAAAGCTTGCCGGGGCAAGCTTCTTCCGCCTAGATCTTGCTCCTCCGCCGGTCATCGCTGCACCTGAAGGTCCCAAAAGCTTCCTGGGGGGTTGCTCTATTTGCTGGAGGGCGTGGATCGGCCGGAGGCACGCTGGAGTGCCACCACGAGCTCGGGGAAGAAATGGGGCTCCAGGTACCTCTGCCGGCCTTGGAATCGTCTCCTGGTGCTTGTGGCGCACCTAACCTGCACAGGAAGGTAGAGGGGCTCGAGGTCTCTCTCCTCGACCCGGGGTTTGAAGCTGCTAGCGCTAAAATGGGCGAAATGGCGAAGCCTCTGGCGAGCGGCGGAGATGAAGCTTTGATTCGCAGATCTGGAGCAGATCTGGTTGGACAGAGGTGGCTGGGAGGTGGAGAAGGTGGTAGGGAAGGAAATGATGGTGAAATGATGGTCGGAAAACAACGAGGGTACAGTGGTGAAGTCGCCGGAGCTGAGCTCCGGCGAACTTCGAATTAACTAATCTACGCTACTCGAATAATCTAAATGCAAAATAAAAGAACAGGAATTAAATGCAGGAACGAAAATCTACCTAAAAATCATAAATGCGCAGTCTCGACTTGGTCGAAGGGCCAAGGAGCAGGACGGCTGTCGGAGCGCCGCCGCGGGCGCATCTCCTTCCTCCGCGAGCCTCCACAACCTCCAGGGGACCTCCAGCTGTCACCTGGATGCACGCTAGACTGAAGGTGTGGGCTCTAGGGCTTGGGAAATGGCCAAAAAGGTGCGGAGGAGAAGACAGAGTTATTTATAAACAGAGTTGGGGGCCCTTATTGACCGGCGAATATCAACGAATCTATGCTATGTACAGACAATCCAAATGAGCGGCAGGAATCATGATGGTTCTGGGAGAAAGTTCCGTGAAGGGATCGAAGGCGATGGATCACTGAAACGCGCGGGAAAAATGCAAGAATCTTGGGGGGTTGACAGTTCTGACGGGAGTCAGAGGCGCAACGGGGAGTTGACCGGAGGTTAACATTCCCTGACCTCTGATTGGTCCACCTCGACCAGATCTTGACTTATTTATTTAATGTAATAAATGAATTAATTAGATTTTTCTTATTAAATAAAAAATGTTTATTAAATAATGTAGTTTTTATTTATGATTTTTATTTATTTTTTTCATGTATTTTATTATGCTTTTATTTTATTAATGTATTATAAGTATATTTATATGTATTTATTTTATTTTGTTCATTTGCCTTTTATTATTTTATTTTCTTATTTTATAAATTTATAACTTATTTTTATGAGTATAAATATATTTTTATTTAATTTTTATGAGGTTATTTACATTTTTTTAAATAAATAGGTATATGTATATGTAGTTAGACTTATAGGTATTTTACCTATATATTATGTATACTTTATTTTTTTGATGTATTTTATTTGTTTTTATTTTGGATTTGTATTTTTAAGAGATTATATGTAATATTTACATTATTTTAAAAATATAAATGAATAAATAATAAAAGAATAAAATCCCTTTTTATTTATATACATATAGGTAGCATAGGTATTTTGTCTATGTATTTCATAAACGTATTTTATTTTACAAATTCTTTCTGGTTTTCTTTTAATTTTAATGTGTACATGTATTCTATACATTATTTACAAAATTCTAAAAATATAAGTTTGTAGAAATAATGAATGAAGAATAAATTGAATATTTTATTCGGGTAAACTGTACAATAGGGGACAAAAACCTAACTTTCACAGATGGGCTCCAAAAATTATGAAACTAATTTTATTAAATAGTTTTTGGAAAGATATATACAATTAAAGGTGATTTTGGGTGATTTTGAGTTTTTATTTGCAAGATATGGGTCTGTGAAGTTGAGATTTTGGCTTTTTATTCTGTGTATAAAATGTACACTGTGTATCATTTTTGTACAAACTCAATTTTGTATTTTTATTTACATTATTATCTACAACTTTCATGTACAAAATATTTTTGTTTGATGAACAAATATTTATATACAAAATAGGTGTCAAAAAATGATAAATAAATGCATGAATAAATGAGGTATTTATTGTATTGTTGGCCCTTATCTCCCCCTACTTTATTCCTTGTCGACCAATTCCATGCTGGCCTTGGTCTTGGGGTTCGGGTCATAAAATATTTACAATATTTTACTCCTTTTTCTTTTCTTCTCTTTATTCTATAATTTTGGCATTAAAAACCTTATTTAATGTACAATTAATACAATGAATAATGAATGCTATTATGTACAAATTGATGCTATTTACATGCATTTGCTGGGGTTTTTAAGGCCAAAATGATAGAATAAATGTGATGAAATGGAGCTTCATCACCCCCCTATACTTGCCTTTGCTAGTCCCTAGCAAATACTTATGCAATAAGTTCAAAAAGAACAAAGAATAAGAAGAAAAGAAAAGGCAAAAATAAAGAATTCAAAGAATAAATTGAATTGATCATGATTATTAAACTCATCTGTGCAAAATCAAAGTTTGGAGCCCAGGCTAGACCTTGGTGTGAAAATGTGTGTGGAACCTAGTCGGGAACCAAATTTAAAACACAACAGCCTTCGAGAGTCACAACACTTGGTTCAAATTACCTCAATAGCCAGGTCAGAACTAGCCTACATCATACGCAAACCCTTATGACTATGAAGCCGACTTGTACAGTGTAAGTGATAGTGGCTCTTCCCAACTGAAATGACAAAGGAACTGACTTCTCCAGAATGACAACCCAATGATTCCCCAATCCAGCCCTCTACCGTCGAGGAGCGGGGTATTCCCTTCTAAGTTCAAGTAGCATCCAACTAAAGAGGAGGCGGTGAAGAAGAGAATGGACGGTAGCCAGTGTAGCTACCTATCCTGGGATGCAAGACCACTGTAGTCAAGTCATCCAGCTGCAGGCTCACATGGTGTAACTTTGATGTTCAAGCTTGCTTATTTTCTATACAACATATATACATACTCCGGCAGGCGCTTTATTATTATTATTTTTTCAACATACTATTTACAGCAGCATTTACATAAGGACTTTTTCCTCTTGAGCTAGAAGACTATCCCTCTTTTGAAGCTTTATCGCAACCCACACTCTCCTGTCCTTCCACTTCATTGAAACTGGACTAGGTTGGGGTGCACTTCCCTCCCTAGACGAGGACGAATGTTTCCACCCGTGTGCGTCTCAGACTGGCAAATCCAACCCCATTGCCATTCCAACTGAGTTGAGCCAAGTGAAAGGTGCAGGTGTCCAAGTTAGGTCACGGTCGACAAGAGTCATACGTGTGTTTCGAAAAGTTCTAGTTAGTCCACTAAGGTGACTTGAACCCAGCCATGTTTTCTTAAAGAATTAAGTCTGACTAGACCTGAAGTACCTTAAACCTAGTTCCCATAAGGTTCCAGTGCAGTTAGGTGCGGTAAGGTCCAACCAAGCTCCAATCTTCGACTTTATTGGACTAGTTCAATCATCAGGCTCAATAAAAGAATATGAATGCTATGCTTATGCTATTTACAAATATGCAAAGAATAAGCAATTTTTCAAAGAATTTGAAAACAAAGAGAGGAATTTTTACACAAATATTTTACAAATAAAAGAATTTTGGTACTCAAAGAATAAAATATATACAACTATCTACACGGGCGTGCCGCTTTATTTTACAAGACTTTACAAGTTTTAACAAAGTGATTTATTTAGGAGTATATACAATTGATAATGAATTTTGTGTATTTTATTTATGATTTATTTTTATTCATTTTATTTATTATTATGATGATGCTTTTATTCCTCAAATTTATTTGAAAATCCTTTTGAAAACTATAGTACAAGATAATTTTTGCAAATATTTACAAACATTTGAAAGCCATTTTGCAAAGATTTTTGCAAACACTATATATACATTTTCACAATATTTTTACAAAATGTTTTCAAAATCATTGCAAATAGGTTTTTAACTCCTTTATTTCACACAAATAGAAAAATTTTGCAATCAAAATATTTTTACAAAGGTTGAAAATATTTCACAACAAGTTTTCCAAACAGTTCACACCATTTTTCAAATCATTTTGAAAGTATTTTTAACCTGATTTATTAATCAGTATATACAAAAAGAATCTGAGGAATAAGAAGCATTATTAATTAATAAATTATATCATATTTTCGACCATATTTATTAATAACTATACAAAAGTACGAGTTATGGATGAGGTATATACAGAGTATATGCGACACCCCTATACTTAGCATGAGCTATGTCCTCATAGGTCAGAGAGACAAAGAGAAGACATAACTCGTACTGAGTATAGACAAGTCTAAAGAATATACGAATAAGAGATGAAGGAAATAGAAGTTGACCATCCCCCATATACTTAGGATCCAGTAATCCTAAGTATAGAAGACTGTACACAAAGCAGGGAGGGTCAAGGGTGGGAATAAACAGATCAAAGAATTAACAAATCGGGGGTACACCCCCCTATACTTAAGACAAAGTACATCCTAAGTATAGGAAACTGACACAAAGGGGCGACACCTTTTATTTAGATACAGAAGATAGAAAAGGAAAAGAAGAAACGAAGAAAAGAGAGATATATACAGATAGACGAAAAGATCGTGGAGAATATACGCATTACTCCCCCTATACTTAGGGTGAGATATCCCTAAGTATAGGCAACAACATGAGTAACGAAACTGAACGACGAAAGAACAATGGTGATAGATCTAGGGCACACAAAACATACGGGAGAAGGAATGCACAAAAGATGCATATATACAAGCGGTGAAGAACCGGTGAAGTACATGACGGTATCTGACAATTGAATATTGTACTTGCATCATCGTCTCCCTGTGAGAACAGTGACGCACTCAGACAGTGAAACAACACCCGGATATGCAGTCAGGTGGGTGTCGGCTAACGGGGGCAAACAGATCAGAAAGTAAAGCGGAGACCGGTAGCGTGAAACAGACAATCGGCTCCTAGGGTCAGTATGAGGGAACAGAGCTGATACTATAAGACCGGGAGGAAGAAGGAACAGTACAGATTCCTCCGGTCACTCAGAGTCTCAGTAAGATTTCGAAAGGTAAGGAACAAGAGACATCATGGCATTCGGTGGTCATGAGGTCGGAAGATCACAAGAGACACACCGAATACCGCAAGTCATGGCTCAACCCTGCGAGGGTCATCAAGGTGAGCAGACTCAAAGGAGCCGGGAATCAGACCATAATCAGAAGACTTGGTCCCGTGATCCGCAAATCGGATACACAATCAGAGAGGGGACCAAGTACACAACTCAGAAGACTCGGCTTTGTGCTCCAACAGACAGGAGACACCAAAAATGAAAACCGAGTACCTAGAAAGTGATGTACCCTCCCACAGATAACACTCGGAGAGAGTACATGCTAATCGTCGAATGATCAGAAGAAGGCTCGTCCTTTCGAGGGTCGTCAAGGTGAGCAGACTAAAAGGTATCAGTGATCCATCAGACGGATCATCAGGTATGGTCTCGGTAGGCGACATATCGGCTACCAGCAGAAGAGACTAGAAAGTCTGAAGAATGTGGCAGCGTCCCGCAGACAACCCTCGGGGAACGTGCTGCCAGCTAGGCATGGAAATAGCTGATATTAGGAGCTCAACCTTGTGAGGACAGTCAAGGCGAGTAGACTCAAAGGAGTCAGATCAAGTCGGTCACATGCCCCAACAGATCGGGCGCCTAATCAGATAGGGAGACCAACTGTCCATATCAAACGAATCGGCTTCGTGCCCTGCAGATCGGGGCACCAGAAGTGAGAGAAGCTGATCGTAAAGAAAGTGTCACATCCTTCCGCAGATAGTCCTCAGGAAGTGATGCGAGCTACACAGTGAATAATCAGAGTACATCTCGTCCTCGCGAGGGTCGTCAAGGAGAGAGAATGGCTCAAAGGAGCCAGATCCATCAGACGGATCCACAGAAAATGTGGCCTCGGTAGACGGCAGACCGTCTTGCCGCAGAAGAGACCAAGAGAGCTGAAATGTGTCATAGCCTCTCGTAGATAACCCTCGGAGAGCTATTAACTAGGAAGTGAATAATTGTAGTATCAAGGCTCGTCCTTGCGAGGACTGTCAAGGAGAGCGATCAGACAGCTGGCCTCATGTACCGACAAGTCGGGTACACAATCACAGGGGGAGGCCAATCAAGCATATCATCTGACTCGGTTCCGGGTCCCATCAAAATGGTGACCCAAACAGTGTATGAAACCGCAGTCCTAGAAATTGTCGCATTCTCCCGCAGATGGTCCTCGGGGAGGTATGCGAGCTAGATCAATGAAAATCGCGGGAATGCTGGCATAAAATCTCAGGTCCTCGAAATAGTGTGAATCCATCAATACATTAGAGGGCATAAGATCATGTGAGGGAGCAAATAATCAGGTCAACCGTAAAACATCCCTCAAGTCAATCAAATCTGGTTGAGATGGCACAACATATCATAAGGACTCCTCTAAGTGCCAGGGTGGATCAAAAAGTCAGGAGATCAAAGATGGGTCAATCAGGAAGATGAGAAATCATGGGGGTTCGGGGCACCGTCATCATGAAGCATATATCAAGATAGTCCATTATTTACAAAATTCTAAAAATATAAGTTTGTAGAAATAATGAATGAAGAATAAATTGAATATTTTATTCGGGTAAACTGTACAATAGGGGCCAAAAACCTAACGTTAACAGATGGGCTCCAAAAAATATGAAACCAATTTTATTAAATAGTTCTTGGAAAGCCATATACAATTAAAGGTGATTTTGGGTGATTTTGAGTTTTTATTTGCAAGATATGGGTCTGTGAAGTTGAGATTTTGGCTTTTTATTCTGTGTGTAAAATGTACACTGTGTACCATTTTTGTACAAACTCAATTTTGTATTTTTATTTACATTATTATCTACAATTTCATGTACAAAATATTTTTGTTTGATGAACAAATAATTATATACAAAATAGGTGTCAAAAAATGCATAAATAAATGCATGAATAAATGAGGTATTTATTGTATTGTTGGCCCTTATCTCCCCCCTACTTTATTCCTTGTCGACCAATTCATGATGGCCTTGGTCTCGGGGTTCGGGTCATAAAATATTTGCAATATTTTACTCCTTTTCTTTTCTTCTCTTTATTCTATAATTTTGGCATTAAAAAACCTTATTTAATGTACAATTAATACAATGAATAATGAATGCTATTATGTACAAATTGATGCTATTTACATGCATTTGTTGGGTTTTTAAGGCCAAAATGATAGAATAAAGGTGATGAAATGGATCTTCATCAATATATACTTTTAATTGCCTCATAATTAATCAGAAAAAAACATTTACCCTAAAAACTTCACATTATATGATTCGTAATAACAAAACTTCAATACACATACTTGCACTACATGAGCAAAACCTCATTCTACATATATAAAAAACATTCGAAGATACATTGCATATACTCGTGAAAATTAATACATGAGAAAAACATAAAACATTGCATATACATAATGGTATAATGCATTGCATCTGTATATAAATGCGTGTCATACTCTAACAATTGAATGAAGAGGAAGAGTTACAGAATTAAGGACCTGAGTGAGAAGATTGAAAAGTTGGAGCTGCTGGAGCAGTATGCGGGGCATATGCAGGATATACGGGCATATGTGGGGCATACGCGGGCCGCATATGTGGGGAGAGCGCATAATGCACTGATTCAAGTAATCGGTGCGGTCTCCACGCCGCACGGGCATATGCGGCCGCATATGCGGCTCGTGCGGCCGATTTAGTGAACACTGCTCACATCAATGTCCAATCACGTTGCCCGTGAGAATGTCCTGAAACACAAGAGATGATGGGTCAAATATCGCTCGACAATGTACATCCTTAATAATCTGGCTAATTGACAGTAAGTTCATTGAGAAATTAGGAACATGAAGCACATTCTGCAACTACATGGAAGGTGTTAAGGTGATCTGTCCCTATCCTGTAATGGGAGAATAAGTCCCATCTGCAATGACGACGGCCCTTCCTGGGGAAACTTCCCTGTATGATGTGAGTTGGTGTCTATCTCCACATAATGATGTGTGGCACCTGAATCTACAATCCATTCTGAGGTACGTGACCTTGGTAGAAAGCAGAAGTATGAGCACTACCTGAGGAACTAGCTTCTGCAGTAGCAGCAACGTCCAAGCTGCTCTCTGAAATTGGTGGAGGAGTACTGGCTGGCGGCATGATACCACGTAGATGAGACACTAGGTCATCATATCGTGAATCCGAAGCTGGAGGAGCACCCTGATGTTGTATATGTTCTGTTGCACGAGCAGATGCTGGGAAACCATGCTTAGAATAGCATGTGCCTTATGTATGACCAATCCGATGACAATAAGTGCATTGTAATCCACGACCACGGCCAACCCTACCACGTGGTCCTCGTCCACGGAACTGAGATGAATTACCTCTTCCTCTACAGGTTGCCATAGCAGAGGAATTTGGCACAGTAGTAGAGCTTGAGATATTGATTCGGCTCAATCGTCGAAAGGCCTCCTCCATTGGAGGAATGGTAGCATCTGCCAGAATCTGAGAAGAAGCCGCCTCATACTGTGAATCAAGAGAGGCTAGAAAGACTCCCACCATCGTTGCATTCTGATATGTCTTCAATTATTCTGGAGTAGCCGTGAGAGGCATGAAACTGTGAAGCCTCTCAAACATTCCCCTCAATGCAGTATGGTGAGCATGCAGGGGTCGACCATTCTGCTTTATCGTGAAGATGTCATGCTGGAGTTGTAGGATCTTTGTCTCATTCTTGGCTTGTGAATATGTGGCGACAAGAATGTCCCACATGGCTTTGGCAGTAGGTTGATGCAAGACATCATTAGCAATGTCTGGAATTAGGGTACCAGACAACCAGACCTGAGCATATGCGTCATCAGCCTCCCATGAGGCATATATCCCTGTTTTCTCCTCTGGCTCATCCTCAGTAAGAATATGTTTCTCACCCATCGACTTCATTAGGCTCATGAACTGCATGGCCATAACTCATAGTTGGATCCATCCATCTTCACAATAGGCGCAAGACCTTTGAAGGCGCCTGTAGTGGGGATCTCGATCACTGTGTTGAAGGTTATAAAATATGGCAAAGCTGCTCTCTTTATTACATGAGCCCTAGCTCTCTTATATAGGGAAAGACCTATGGGCAAATTACATAAGGTAGACAAACGAAAAGATAAATAGATAAAAAATACGAGAATATAAACAAACTTCTACAATCTCAAACGTTGTTTCCCGTGTGGGATTAAGAGGTTAGTTTGCTAAATCTATTGAACAGCTGAAACGTTTCTAAAGGACTTGAATCCCTGCTCCTGCAGAAGCAAGTGTTTTTGGGTGGTGTCCTTACACCTTAGGCAAATGAAGCAATACCAATAGATAGCAACAAAGAAGCCTAAAATTTCCAATCGAAGCAGTGAAAATGCGTATCATTGTATCCCCGCTGAGTCCATGAAACATCGACGAGTTAGGCCTTTCACATAACAAGGCAAGTAGTTTTCCAGATCCCTATACATGATTTTTAATTATGCATATATACATAAATACAGACATGCATTACGTACATACATCTTGACTGGTATCAGTATGGGTAAGGAGGCTTTGAAAACTATGCCACCCATATTAGTCACCAATAGTCCGCGGTCGAGACAGCCATGCCACGCTCGAACATTCTCTGAATCTCCTCCCTGTATTCGGTCAAGGCTTTATCAGGTATTGCTGGCGTAAGCTCGATAACATCGCCTATCTTAAGTTTCTGATCAAGGTCCTCTGCTGGCAAAGTGGAAAGCCATGAGTCGTCCAATGCGCAGTGCCAGGGCCAACCCTTTCCATCAAATCTGAAAGAGTCGAGTTCGCAGGAAACTCTTGCACGGACATCTGAAATTAATACAGCATATGTCAGCAGCAGAAAGAAACCCTAATGGTAGCTCAGTCAGAACGAATGAAGCATTGAAGATCAGTGAAGCAAGATCAGGCTAATGAGCTAAAACTAGCAACTACTCGTGCAGTTGCATTCAAACATAGCAAGAAAATTTCAGCACAGACAGGTTTATCTGAGGGTATGTGTGAGCATCGTGAAAGTATCATAGGCTGGATGCAATGCAGCTTGTAGAAGCTATGAACGGTTGGTTTTGAATTTTGTTGTCAATGAGCTTTTTTCATCATGGAGAGGAATATGACATAAGAAGTATATAGAAACGGAGCCAGCTTATCAAAATCTATTGTTCACTTTGGGATTCATTAACATTTACTCGGTGGTACTGTGATTAAGTGGAATAATATGACGTGAAGTAACCCAAGGGGAGGCTAAAAGCACTTCGACCAACTATTCCCAACACGATAAGGAAATCTTTTTTTTATCGGAACGATATGGAAATCTTTATAATTTGCATTCTACTTCACCATGGACCAAGTTGGAACTTTGATGAAGCAAATGAGTAAAAAAATGACCGTGGTTGGAGGAACTATACCATATCGTTTTCAAGTAATATGACAAAGATCGGGTCCTCGTCATTCTGGGGTCTATAGTTATATGGGCAGTCCTCTGAATGGAAGGGAAAAGAACACGGCAGCCTTGTCGAAACCGTATCATGGAAAGACACGTGGCAATCTTTGAACATGGTTTCACACTGCCAAGTAAGAACCCATCTGGCCCATTCCACCACTTGAAGCACATATGAGGAATGCCTGCACAGACCTTCCTTGTATCGCCAGTGTGCAGCGAATCCAAATTCTGCGTGCCTATGCATCTCCTTTGTTCGAATTTGAACCTCCAAGGGGTGCATGTCTTTGCACCGTACAACAGTGTGCAAAGACTGGTACCTGAGATGAGGAAATAGTTGAGGATATGTACACAGCTTCGAATCGAAGGAATGTAAACATGCAGCAGCAACATACCTGTTGAATTTGGGATGTGCAATGTAGTCCTTGTGCCTTCCTGGGACCTTGGTCCACAACTTATGAACAATATCTAGAGCTCGGTAACAATCATCTTCGTTTTCTACAATTAGTCTTAGCCCATTTATGTCATGGATTTCACTCATGCTTGTATTCTTTCTGCGCAAGATAATATTCAATTCATCAAACTAGCCATATTGTATGTGTTTGTGTGTGTGTGTGAGAGAGAGAGAGAGCATGCTTTAGCATCTTGGAGTAAATGCTGTACAGACTCTTGTGCCTTCCATGTAGTACATGATAACAAACTCCCTCTGCCTTGAGAACTTCTTCAAGTTCACATTTGGCATCGGCAACCATAGCTTCGTCAAACGACTTGGAAAGTTGAGCGGACAGCTCCTTGTGCTGTTCAGGATAGAGGTACTTGAAGCATAGATTTTCTAATTGCTCTTTCCAATTAAAAATTCCAAGCCGATTCGCCATAGGAACGAAGATCTCCAGAGTCTCTTTTGCAAATCGATGTTGTTTGGGCAGTGGTAAAGCATCCAATGTCATCATGTTGTGCAATCTGTCAGCAAGCTTTATCAGAACAGCCCTTGCGTCAGCCATGGCAAGGTACATGGTGTGAAGTCTGTCAGCCTCAACACTCTTGTTTGCAGTGTTATTCTCACGCGCAAGCTTGCTTAACTGGCTTAGCTTTGAGACCTGCATTTTCCCCATAGGAATTTCGGGCTTAAAAAGACTGAGACAACTTCAGCAAAATTTTCAATTAATCAATTGGATAAAAGGCCTATTAACTAAGATTATAAAAAATCCGTTTATTGAAGTCCAAACAAAAAATGGTGGTTTAAGAAAAACTCCGACAGTTTCTTACAAAATTTCCTTTAAATCAACAGTGCTTCATTCTGGGACCTGACCCTTGAACAAGGGTAACAATTAATGTCGCAACTTCTTAACTGTTAAGTACTAACCAAGCAATGAATCTTAAACGTTGAAATGCAATTATTAGGACACATAATTATCTTTAAACAATCTCATCAATGATTTTGACTTAAAATATAAGGATAAAATAACGGTTTGCCTTGCCACTAAACCACCATACCACAATTAAAGTGAATCCATTTCAAATAAGGGCGCTAATATAAAAAGATGGAAGAAAGCACTAATAAAAAACTGGACTGAACTTCTATAGATTTTTTCTTTAGTATTTCATCCGACTGCGACTTTTCCATTCCAAGATAAACTTTAAAGCAAAAAATCCTCATGTTTACCCTTTGCGGAAAACCCTGTTGTAAGGCCCTTTTGTAATCAGGACCTTATTTAGAATTACTTTTTAAATATAAAGGCTTTAACCATAAAATTTTAATGAATAATGAATACCATACAATTTGGCAAAATTGAAGTTGACGGGGTGTTGGAGCATGCACACACATTTAGCATCTAATCAGCACAGTGGGTTCGCTAATAAATTCAGTGCTAATCAGAAAAGCAGCTTAGCAAAAAAAAGGATAACCATGCTGATTTTTTCTTAAACCGAAACATATTGCCATGGAATCACCACTTTAACCAAGGAATGAATATCTGATAAATGCATGACCAATCAAATGATGTATCCTGTTAATACAACCTTTCTCTATATCACAGTAGTTGTAGACTTGTAAATCATCAACCAGAATCACATCAACCAACCTTGACCTTATTTTTTTTACAGGCCTGCATGCAATGAAATTGTCAATTTGGAAAACAATGATCACCCCCTAAAACTCTGCCGTCTACCCCTAAAACTCTGCCGTCTACTCCTAAAACCCCATGTTCTAGTGAGGGGCTTGGTTCAGTTTATGCCCAATATATGCAGGGTCCAGGTAAGATGAGATCACATGCATAACCAAATTACCATTTTTTAACGTAAAGTCATGATCCAAAATGCCATTTCACCAGTAAGGAGGACCATGCAGCAACCCTCAAAAGCTGCAATCATATTCATCCAAAAAACACATGGCTTACAAAATATAGATGAAGAGCCACATTGTGGATGTATCTGTCAAGGGATCCTGAGGCCACAATGACACAATGTGCTAAAGCTAGTTGTAACAGCAACAAAAAATAATAATAATGCCTGTGAGAAGTGGGAAAGGGGGGCCACAATGAAAGGGCAAAGAACCATGCAAGTCCCATGATCGTCGAGTAGGAAAATGGCATAGTTGGGCAGAACTTTAGAGACAAGGCATGTAACAAGCATGAAGGAATGTGAATTATGTAGTTAGAAGCAGCCAAACACATGAGAACTGACCCTATTTATCAAAGAATAGCCATATTATTCTTCAAATAACCTCATTGGCATTAGAGCAGGAATAAGTTCAAATTATCTTTTTTACCCCCTATCACATCAGAGAGCAATGATCTTAACTACCTCCACTTCATGAAAAATATTACTTGTTCAAATAAAATAAAATAAAATAAAATAAAATGGTGGTCTAAGGAGCTGCCAACATACATCAGATGCTCAATCGGCTCTTCAAAATATTATTTCAGGGCCATTTTTTCAATTTCAAGGCCCCTTGTTGCATATAGTTTAGAAACTCGCTAGATGAGGTGTGCTCAAAATCAACGGAAAAACACTTTTCCTTACCAAATTTCTCCAGAACCTCAACTTTCCTCTACAAAGGAAATTTCTTTATGCATTAAAAAATTATTAGCACTAATGAACCATAGGTTTGTTAGGAAGCACAGAGCAATAACCGTTCCTTCAGGCATGCCAACGAAATTTAACAACATAAATGCTTACCCCTTCAACCAATTCTGCAACTTCGGCCCGAAGGACTTGAATATGCTATCATAATTCAGGAAAGAATCATCCATCGTATCATGCAAAAGCACTGCAGCCACAACTACAGCGTTTGCACCGATGTCCGCTAGCAACACTGCCGTGTCTGCACAGTGCTGCAAATACGGATCCCCGCTCGCCCTCACCTGAAGAATCAAAAGAAAATTATTAGCATTGCAACTAAATCACACCACAATTGTAAGTAAATTTAACTCACATGACGTGACTACCTGTCACCTATGGGCCCTTTCAGCTTCAAGAAATGCTCTCACCACAAACTCCTCCCTGAAGATCTTATGCCGCGACTGCAAGCCCGAAAGCACCTCCATTGCATAAGGTTCACAATTAGATTCCTCCTCCTCGAACTCGTCCTCCAAATTAAAGGTGAATTCTTCGGGATCACGCTGCCCATCCACCACTCCTGTCGCCATCGCGGGCGCATCATATTCCAAGCAAGAAGTTCCCAGAGCATTCCTAACGAATCCTCTGAACAACCGGTCCCTCCCCCACTTGGATTCCCCAATTTCCCGCGAGATTCCGTAGGACGGGGAGCTCCTACCAGGTCCGTGGAGCACCGACACGGGGCTGTGTTGCTCGCGGGGCTTCGAGTTCGACGAGTAAGAGCAGCCGATCTCCTCCGCCGATTTGTCGTGCCGCAGAGCTCCGACGTCGTCCACGGAGAAGCACGACGATGCGTGCAGCAACGACGGCGACGAGAAGAGGCACGAGAGGCCCCCGGCGATCGGCTTCTGCGGCGGCCCTCGGGGGTTGGGATCGTAATCCGAGGGCGATCCGTGGGAGGAGATCGAGCACGACTGCTGCGCCGAGCACACAGTGCTCGGGGTGCCCGCGTAGAAGGAGATCGCCGGTGCCGCCATGCCAAAGATCGCCGCCACTTGGGAGATTCTCCGGGTGATGGGAGCTGCGCAAGTCGCCAAATGGGGGCAGAGATCGCGAGAATCGGGAAGTGGTGGAAACCCTAGTTTGTGTGGAGAAGAGGAGTGGAGATTGGAGGTGGAGAAGAAGGGAGTCGGAGCATATCCATTTAAAAGAGACTGGTGCTTTGCTCGAAGCGCTGAGACGACCACGCAACGATACTCGGATTTTTTTTCCTCATTCGCAAGCACATAAGCGCTGTCAGTAGTTAGTGTACCGCGAGGACAAATGTGAGGATAAAAACGAATCTCCCCATTAATTTGGCTCCACTTAATTCATTTTTTTCAATTTTTATTTTTTTTAACGATTACGGAATTCTTGAAATCAACCCCCTTTAGATGGTGGTCGTTTGAGTCTCTGTTTCAGAACTTGAATGGTCTAATATATAGATATAGTTATGAAAACCTATTAATTTATTTTTAAAAAACTAGAAAAAATAGGATGGGGAAGCAAATTTAGCTCCCCGAGGGGGCAACCACATTTTACCCATATATATAGGATTTCCTTCTAATAGGACGCAGTCCTTCCTGGATTCAGGAAAACCGACTCATATTTTTCTAAAAAAACATGAGGACTTTAGTAGAATACATATATAATTTGTATTATAATGTGTAATTTTAATATTTGTATTACAATGTGCAGTTTATGGGGTTAACTTGGCTCATCGCATCCCATTTTCTCCATATTTTTTATTTTTTTGAAAAAATAAATTTGTGGATTTTCATCATTATATTAAGATATTATTTCATAAAGTTCTGTGTGAAAGAGAGACTTCTGTGGCCTCCATCCAGACAGTCATTTTTCAATGGTCGTAGAATTGTTGAAATCAGCCTCATCTGGATGGAGGTTGTATGAGTCTCTATTTCTCATGAAACTTGAATGACATAATATAGGGATATAGCTATGAAAATCCATGAATTCATTTTTAAAAAATAAAAATATGAGAAAAATGGAGCCATTTTACCCATCTATGTATATATATGTATATGTATATGTATATGTATGTATGTATGTATGTATGTATGTATGTATGTATGTATGTATGTATGTATATGGGGGGTTACATAGGGCTTCTCCGTCATGTATTTTCATCGCTATATCTCTCTAATATGTTGTTCTAATTTTGTCAGAAATAGACTCATATGCCTCCATCTAGAACATGTCGATTACAATAATTCTAAGACCGTTATAATTACATGTTCTAAATGGAATGTATAGGAGTATCTATTTCTAACAAAATTGGGATGGTATATTAGAAGAATATAGTGATGAAAATTAGTTTCGTTATTTTTGAAGAAAAAAATTGCTGGAAAATAGAGGTAGAGGCAATCCGTTGGCAGCCCCCAAGGGACAGGCCTATTTTTCCAATATTTATAGGGGAAACGAGGTTTCCCGTTGGGGGCTAAATTAGCTCATCTGCACCCATTTTCCTCATTTTTTATATTTTTAAAATGAATCAGTAGGTTTTCATTATTATATCTATACTACGCCATTCAAATTTTGTGTAAAACAGAAACTCCTGTGGTCTCCATCCAAACATTTATCTTTTAACGGTCGTAGAATAGTTGAAATCGATCTCGTCTGGATGGAGACTATATGAGTCTATGTTTTTTAAGGATATGGAATAATCCTTAAGAGCATCATGGAAGCATGAGGATCATATCATATACGATCGAGAACGACTAGTCACACTAGTTGTTCGATACAGAGGAATTTAAAATTTTTTCATGTGATGAAACCACATGATTCAAGAACAGTTCTTGAATCGTTTCATCTAAACCACATAATAGATAAAAACAATACTTCTCGTAGCATGGTTGCAATCAAGCCGTTAAGAAAAGAGACCTCATATCTCAAGTCTGATCTTCAGAGGAGAAGCTTGCGAGCGCGGGGATGAGTCGTATGCTCCTCGCAATTCAAGATGTTGATCCAAATAAGAGAATTCCTGATCTCGTCGTACGAGATCATACGTCTTCTTCGCGAGTGAAACGTACCAAAGAAGATGGGGAACCAAGGATCGCCGAGGCGATAGCAACAACGGTGAAGCGACAACGATGACTTCTTTCCTCTAGGGTTAGGCGGACGGCCACCAATGGAGAGAGAGGGAGAAAGGGCGAGAGAATGAGAGAGAAGGAGAGAGCTTGTTGTAAACTTGTAAAGCTTCTTAGAAGGGCAAGGGGTGTCTCTTCTTATATATGATTTTCAGAGTCCATGTATCATAATCCATGGACTACACAAATGGATAGATTGATTTATGCTTCTTTCAATGGTCAAGATCTTGTTGTAAAAACACAACAACAATTAATTTAATTTAGATTAAATATATTTGATAAATCAGTATAATTTAATCCTATATTAAATCAAGTAATCTTGGAGATAATAGAAAGGAGAATCTCCCCTTCCATATAGGAGTGCTGGACGGCCACCCTTTCCTTATTGGAATTGGTGGTCGTCCCTATTCCTTTTAGGAGAGGAATATTTTCAATGCAATCTCCAAGATTGTATGATTCTATGTATCCCCAATATTTACAACAAAAATTATTGTAAATTATTCTACAAATATAATTCATAATTATTTTGTGAATATTACAATCTCGTCATTGGAAATTTGTGAATCACATTCACAATCCAAAATAAAATGTGATTAACATTTTCAATTAATTATCTAATGTGAATCCAATTCACACCAATAATTAATCAAAAAATATATATCATAATAAGCCCTCTCTAATACATTGTAAATCACATTTATATGAAGGATATTGAGTATCCTTAAGCACATCACGGAAGCGTGTTGATCGCATCGTATGCAATCGGGGCAACTAGTCGCACTAGTCGCTAGATGCAGCGAAAATTATTTTTTTTTTTAAACTAAAGATGAAACCACATGATCACGAGAACACTTCTCGGATCGTTTCATCTAACCACAAGTATAAGGAATACCTCTTGAAGCGTGGTTGTGATCGTGAGATCCCAAAGTAGAGATCCGCCTGTCTCAAGTCCGACCCACGAAGAACGCACTTGCGGGCACGATGATGAGTCGCGTCCTTCCCGCAATCCTTGACGAAGATCCAAGCGTCGAAGGCGAAGCAAGATGCTCTCCTCTTCAATATGCAAAGTGGACGGCCACTTGGATATTAAGAGAGAGCCCACACGAGAATTAGAGAGAGAGAGAGAGAGAATAGTAGTCTTCTACAACTCTAATTGGAAGGCTACCCTAGCCCTCCTTTTATATTAGTTTAGGATCCAATGGATCTCAATCCATGGGATACATGGATCCAACGGCCAGGCTTGGTCCATGTAAAATCAATGGCTATGATTGTTGTTGGTTAAAACCAACAACATTAATTTAAATTAAAATATGTTGCAACATTATCAACATAATTTAATTTAACAAATTAAGAGATAATGTGACAACAAAAAGGGAGTCAACTAACCTCCCTAAATCATAGGGGGTTATTTTGTCTCCTTTTTATTTATCTTATTATTTCTTAATTAAATTGCAATAACTATTATTGCAATAATATCCACCAAATTAATTCCAAATTAATTTGTGAATATTTCAATCATGCCAACGAAGATATGTGAATCTCATTCACATCCCAAACTAATTTGTAAATTACAATTTCCAATTAATTAATTAATGTGAATCCAATCCACACTATTAATTAACAAATGCTATTTACATAAATTTTCTCTCTTCAATATATATGTATTATAAATCATACTTATAATACACATATATCATGGATAGTATTATCCATATTCTCTAATCCGTGATAATTAAATCCCATTTAATTATCTTGGATAATCATTCTCACAATATGAATCATATTCATATTATGCTTGATAATTAAATCTCATTTAATCATCAAGTCCTTCTTGCTTGGATATGAATTTCATCAAATGAATTATTCTTGAACCCTTTCAAGAATAATGTGCTTTCTCCGCGGATACTTGGAGATAAGGACAGGGCCATTGTATTATTCCACGTATAGTGACTTGGATGTTGAGATCTCATCTCAAATCCAGATCTTACGGACCTTCCACAGATGCTTGATTAAATCAAGACCGCAGATCTAATCTTCTCATTGAATCTAAATCTCATTCAGACCAATGTCCAACACTTGGACTATGATCAGATTGCTTGTCTACTGGAAGGAGTCACTAAAATCCAGACCTGTTTCATCACTCCCTCGGAATGGAAGTGTCATGGATATACAATCGTTTATGATCACATCACCCTCAGGTATTCCCAATACCTGTACATCCTGCATACTGGAAGACCCATGGTCAACCCGAAGATCAAGATCTATTTTACACTGTCTTCTTCAGGGTTTGATCACCAAGTTTCTCATTTGATCATTGGGATTTGGTATCGATCATATACTTTCCAAAAGCATATATTATACCTAGGTCTTGATCATATACTTTCCAAAAGTATATATCAAACCTACAAATTCAGTCAAGCTTCCAAAGCAAGACGACCGTGCACGGAATTTGATTCTTCCCAATATCTCATGAGTGAGCTCATGTCTTCCGGTTCAGTAGTGAACCTGTATGATCCCTTTGAGAGATCGTATTACTCATATGCCCTTACATGCACACCAGCGCGCCGGTGTATAGACCTTGGTTAGGTCATCAACCTATTGGTCTGCCAAATGTACACACTCAGACATATAGTAACACATCTGTCTCCGGTCAGAGGATGCGTGCCTATGTTGTGACAGCATTCAACATAGGACTTAGGTTATCTCGATCTCGTTAAGTCAACTCTTTGACCTAACTAATCTGACACCTCCGAATCTCTATTCCTATGCAGAGGACCTACATCAAGAGGTCGGTCAGATATCAACCTATGTGAGAAAGGATTGCCATCTCCTACTCAGGCTGGAGATCACATCTTAACAATCATTTGACGGTGCTTGATGAGTCCTCAACCTAACTCTTTAGATATTCATCCAAGCACCAACCTCTATGATTCAATAATTGAATCAACAGCTGTATGATCATTAAGATAGCCATGGTACATAACCCTAATTGTACAGAGGGACCTATTATGCAAATTATTTATTCTTCATTTCAGATCAGGGAATGATATTCGCAATAACATTTATTGCATAATGGCTCGCCGTGGGCTCACATGTCCAACATTATAATATATTAAGAATAATTGGATATTACCATCCACATTATTCGTATCCAAAATGATCATATTTAATCATAATGGATAATCATTTTCATGCATTTAAGTAATATGAATCAAATTCACATTATTAATGATAATTAAATCATTTTAATTATCTATTTCTCAATGCTTAGATATAATTCACTTATGGAATTATTCCTAAACCCTTTCAGGAATAATGCATCTTCTCTGCAAAATACTTGGAGATAAGAAACAGGACGATTGTATGTTCCACGTATAGTGACTTGGATATTGAGATCATATCTCAAATCCAGATCTCATGGACCTCTCATAGATGCTTGATTAAATCAAGACCGTAAATCTAATCTTTTTATTGAATCTTAATCCCATTCAGATCAATGTCCACACTTGGATCAAGATCAGATTGCTTCTCTACTGAGAGGAGTCACTAAAATGCAAACATGGTTCATCACTCCCTTGGAATGGAAGCGTCATGGTTATACAATCGTTTATGAAGACATCACCCTCTACTATTCGTAATACATGTACATCCTGTATATTGGAAGACCTATGATAAACCCGAAGATATAGATCAATTTTATACTGTCAAGTTTAGGGTTTCATCATCAAGTTTCTCAATCTTGGTCATTGAGAGTTGCTATTGATCATATGCTTTTCCAAAGCATATATCATTCTTCAAATTCTTGTCATGCTTCCAAAGCACGACGACCATGCATGGAATTTGATCGTGGTCCCAATACCTCATGAGTGAGCTCATGTCTTCCGATTTACAAGTGAATATGTATGATCTTTTTAAGAGATCGTATTACTCATATGCCCTTACATGCACACTAGCTCGCCGGTGTATAGACCTTGGTAAGGCCATCAACCTATTGGTCTGTCAAATGTTCACATTTAGACATATAGCAATGCATTTGTCTCTGGTCAGAGGATGTGTTCCTATATCGTGACAGTATTCGATATAGGACTTTAGTTATCTCGATCTCTTTAAGTCAACCCTTTAACCTAAATAATCTAAAACCTCCGAATCACAATTCTCATGCAAAGGACATGCATCAAGAGGTCGGTCAGATATCAGCCAAATGAGAAAAGATTGTCATCTCCTACTCAGGTTGGATATCATCTCTTAACAATCATTTGACGGTGCTTGATGAGTCCTCAATCTAACTCCTTAGATATTCATCCAAGCACCAGCTCTATGATTCAATTAATGAATCAATAGCTGTATGATTATTAAGATGGTCATGGTACAAAATCTTAATTGTACAGAGGGATGTTATAGTGCATTCATTCATTTAATCTCAGAAAGGGAGTGAAACAATCAATAACTTTTATTGACAAAACATTTATTATAGGAATGGTTCATCCAGGCTCACATGGCTAACAGTTTTTTAAGAAACTTGAATGACATAATATATTGGTGTAGTTATGAAACTCAACAGAAGTATTTTTCAAAAATTAGAATAAAAAATGAAAAAAATAAGGTGCGGAGAGTCAAGTTAGCTCCCCCCAATAGTCCAATTTTCCCATATATATGGTTCGATGGGGTTGCCCGTCCCATTTTGCAGAGTTTTTTTTTATTTTTTTAAATATCATTATGTATTTTCATTACTATATTCTTCTAATATGTCATTCCAATTCATCATAAATAGAGACTCATTTACACTCCATATAGAGAAGATCGATTATAGCAATTCTAAGACTGTTACAATTATTTGTTATGGATGGAAGGTATAGGAGTCTCTATTTCCAGCGAAATTAGAATGGCATGTTAGAGGAATATACCGACGAAAATACATAGTGGTATTTTTGAAAAAAAACAAAAAATATCACCGGAAAATGGGACGGGGCAACGAGGAGGCAGTTCCATTTTTCCCATGCATATCCAATTTCACAAAAAAACATTTTTGAGGGAACTTTTTTAAAATAATTAATAATTTAATTTTAATTAAATAAATAGGCATGCAAATTGAAATTTTAAAATGTTAGACATAAATCACAAATGATGTGCTGATTTGGGAGGGAGTTTTTAGATGATTTTGCATTTATATCCCATCCCAAAAGATATAATATAAATGGCCCTCCCATTTATACTATTAAAAGATTCTACATTTAAATGTAGTCTTTTTGCTTAATACATTGATTTTCATAATACTTCTAAAAAATTAATTAGTTCTTAATTCACAATTTAGCATTTTGATTTTAGAAATTATATAGTTCTTAATTTCACAATTACAATAATGAATGTAACCTATCTAGTTTAGTTCAACCATTTCTTGTATGTCTCTCTCTCTCTATATATATATATAGAGAGAGAGAGGAGTAATCCTATGAGAGCAAAAAGTTGTGAGAGCATGAGAGGAATGATTCTGAACCACGTGATTCTATTTTCTCTCTCCTGGTCTTCTCTCTCCTAGGTGAATCATGTGGTTCAGAAATCACCCTCTCATAATCTCACAATTTTTTGCTCCCATAGGATCACTCCTATATATATATTGATGTGCATCGCCAATGGTAAAAAAATGAATTCCAATTTTTTTAGATATAAATAAGAATGTGATTATAGTTTCCTTTTTTAAGATATGGATACATACATGATTATAGTTTTTTTGGATATATGGATATTTCTGAGACATATATTTAAATATGTTAGAGAGTTACATATAATATAGGAAGAAATTTATGTCTTGGGTTTATGATTTCAATATCCGATACAATCTTAAAAAATAAAAACGTTATCACGTTCGTGTCCACAAAAAATAAAACTAATTTCCTTATATGTGTCCATAACTTTGAGACAAAATATAGATTTGTATCGACTTAAACGACGATGCGAGTAGATAAATATTGATTATCCAATTACATCGCTATGATAGGACGGATACTCATAAATAGACATGCAACTAATACTTATTTCTATCTCTCTATCTAAAAAATGAAAATAATATCCATATTTATATATGTTTTCACAAAAAATGAAAAGGATATGTAACGTATACAAATTATGTAATCTCATTGTTATAAAATAATGAAAACGATATCAATATTTATCTCGATATGCAAAAATAATTCAAACCCATGTTGCTTTACGTATATGTATTCAATAAAATAAAAATTAAACACTTCTATCTGCAAAAACAAAAATACATATCAATATCCACATATAAATGGATACAATAGCATATAAAAAATATCTAATCGCACAATTATGATAGGAGCTAACACGTATAAACAAGCCTGCAAAAAGTACTCATATGCATATTTGTATCTAAAAATATATGTATAGCAAAAATAATTCAAATCCATATTATTTTCTTCATCTTGTATTCGCCAAATTAAAAATTACATGTTCGTATCCACCAAATAGGTATATATGATTGTGATAAGATCTAACATGGATCAATGTAAACTCAAAACGACAATTTCCATTAGAAAAATTTACACACATAACCCTCCGTCAAGTTGGTCCAATAACTCAACCACTCATGTGAGTTAATTTAACCATACCACATCTAATGGTTGTCATTAAAGATTTTTGTTTTGATTTTTTTATTTCTTAATCAAGAGGACCTACGTATTCCTTCCCTCCTACTCCCTCTCTCCTTCCTCCCTCCTCCTCCTTTCCTCCTGCAGCAGCATCGACTCCTCTCGTTATCCACTTCCGACCCTCCTCTACCTAGCCCTCCTCCGACTCCCCCTTCTCCAGCATCGCCCTCCTGCAGGGACCTTCCTCCAAACTGCTCCTTCCTCCACCTCTCCCTACTCTGACGCCCCTTTCTATAGCTTCGCCCTCATGTGGGGACCCACTTCTAAAAAAGCCCCTCTTCTATTGCCCATTTCTCCAAACTCGCCCTCTTGTAGGGGCCCTCTACCAGACAGGCTCGTCCTCTGCCTTGCCCTCCTTCGTCGCCCCCTTCTCCAGCCGCGTCCTCATGCCTCTATTCCCTCCTCTATATCCATCCACGTCCTCGTCTCCCCATCCTCCAACTCCCTCCACCACCCCCTACTCATGATACTCTTTCAACCCCCAATGTGGCTCCTCGACCCCCTCCAGGCCAATCCTCCAGCCCCGTCGTTCTTCGTCGAGTTATAACAACTGCAATGGAGTAATTATAGAACTTAACTAGGAAGTCCAACATGTGGATTCCACAATCGAGATTCCAGACATTGTGTGGGAAGTCACTGAAGGGGCGGGAGTGGAGGAGCGTGTGGTCGAGGTCGAGGACATGTGTTAGCTTCACCATCTTATTGAGGATGACATTGACGGAGTCCACCTTCTTTCGGTGATGGACGTAGTCGAAAAGGTCACCACTGTGTGTTGTAGGTCATGCTCGTCGTCATCGGACATCATTTGGTATGCATATAACACCCTCTCTGTGTGATCTTTCGCTGATGTAGATGATGTTGAAGAATCCCAGTAATAGCGACAAAAGCTCCTCATTGTCGATCCTCTCTTCACAGTGGCGTACCCTCCTCTTCTTAAAGGCTCCGTTGAGAATGACAGTGGAAGAATTGTAAGAACAACAACTCACTATGGGTTTGGGATAGACAATATCGCAAATGATGTGGGAATAAATTCGCACATCAACAATGATAAGGGAGGAGGAGGAAGACAAATGATGAACTACAAAATCACATCTTTAATATGTTATTTTTATCTTCGTAGAACATGAGACGGTTTCAGATTTATGCAGAATACCACACTTTCGAATATGTGGAATATTTGTAACTTGGCAAGTCTACCAAGGTCGAATATAAGAACACGAGCTTCCTATTGATTATTTGGAAATTGATGTTTGAATTTAAGCGATTAAAATCATAGATATAGATCTTCTTAATGCAGACACACTTCCCAATCTCCAATGCTTATCTCCAGACCTCAAGCTTCTCATTTAATCCGTCTCTAGTTTCATCAATCAATAATATATCATCAGTGAATAACATACACCAAGGTATCTCATTATGAAAGTGACTTGTCAACTCATCCATAATCTCAAAGTAAAAAGGAATGGACTCAAAGCTAAACCTCTACGCATATCAATGTTAATGTCAAAATAGTCAGTATTCTCAAATGTATAGGACATGTACTTGTCTCTTCTTCAAAACTCACCACAATATCCCCTGTGAGACAGAATCATAAGTCTTCTCCAAATCAATAAAAATCATATGAATGTTCTTCTTTTTAGCTCTATAAATCTCCATTGTTCTCCTCAGCTTGTGGATGGATTACATAGTGTGAGGACGCAATCTTGACCATTGAAAGAAACACAAATCAATCTCATCAATTTATTTTGTGTGTCCCATGAATTGAGATCCATTGGACTCCCAAACCCTATATAGATATAGGTACTCCATGCTCTCTAGGGTTACAACAAGAACAAGAATCATAATCTCTCTCTTCCCTTCACACGTCCTCTCTTCCTCTCTCTAATATTGGTGGTCGTCCACCCTAGAGAAGAACAATTCATTTTCCTCATCGACTTGCCATTGTGATGCCGCCTCGATGACTCTCGGTTCTCCATCTTTTTCGGTGTGCTTCGCTCACGAAGATGGCATTTGATCTCGTGCGATGAGATCAGGAGTTCCACGCTTGGATTCAACATCTTGGATTGCGAGGATCACATAGTTCGTCCCCACGCACGCAAGCGTCGTCTCCGAAATTGGACTTGAGACAGGAGGTCTCTTTATGTAGAGACTCGATCAACCATGCTTCAAGAGGTATACCTACATACTTGATGTGGTTTAGATGAAACGATCTGAGAATCATGCTTGGATCATGTGGTTTCATCACATGCTTTTTTTTCAATTTCGTTGCCTAGAACAACTAGTTCGACTAGTCGTTCTTCATCGTATCCGATACGATGCTCACGCTTCCATGATACGCTTGAGGATTATTCCATATGCTTTGCACTCTGATTTATTTCATCTTTGATCCTGTCCCCTGACTCCTCATATTATCTATACTCAGGGATATCGTACCATAAGTATAGGGGGAAACAGTCTGAGCTGAGATTTGTTCATTCCCACCCTTGACTCTCCCTTCCTTGTGTACATCCTGCTATACTTAGGATTCTTCGATCCTATGTATAAGGGGGACAATTAACTTTCTCATTCATTCATTTCTTCATTTTCTATACTCAGCACGAGTCACATCTTCTTTTTTCTCTCTTCGATCTATGAGGACATAGCTCAATCTAAGTATAGGGGGTCGTATATACTACATATATACTTTAGCCATAACTCATACTTTTGTACTTTAAATAAATGTGGGTAAAAATATTTCAGAAAATACTATACCATTAAATTCATTAAAATTAAATAAAAAATATGCTTATATCTCCTCAAATTATTTTTGTACATACTGATTAATAAATAAGATGAAAGTATTTTGCAAAATATTTGAAAAATAGTTTGAAAGTCTTTTTGAAAATTGCTTGGAAATTATTTTATAAAATGTGTTCAACCTTTGTAAAAATGTTTCGTTTATAAAATTTCTTTTCTTTGTGTGAAATGAAAATGTTTGAAAATATTCAGAAAATGGTTGCACTAATATTTTGAAAAAAATCTATATATATACTGTTTGAAAAGCCTTTGCAAAATGCTTTTCAAATGTTTGTAAATGTTTGAAAAAAGTATTTGTAAAAATTATTTTGGACTATTGTTTGCGAAAATTGTTTGAAAAATGATTTCCAAATAACTTTGATGAATATATACATCACTCTAAAATTCTTTATTGATTGTATATACACATCTAATAAAAATGGTCACTTATCCCTTGTAAATTCTTGAAAACCCAACTCTTGTAAATACTTGTACCTAGTTTTAATCCAAAATCTTTTATTTTCAAAATCAAAAAAACATTTGTGAAATCTTTTTGAAAAATAAAAAAAATGCATATGCATCGTCTTTTCCAAAAACCCACAAAAATTTCAAAACTTTGAAAATTGCATCACACAAATATTTTCATTACATTGTACATAGCATATGCATAGCATTAGCATTTTTCGGATTGATTTTGGTAATTAGACTAGTCTAAGTAAAATCTGAAGATTAGATCTTGGTTGGACCTTAAATCTACCTAATAACAAGAACCTTATAGAAGCTGGAGTGAGGTACTTCTGGTCTATTTGACTTAATTCTTTGAGGATCTAGAGACTTGGTTTAATGGATTTTTGACTTCCTTAGTAGAGTGTTTCAAAGCACACGCATGGCTCTTGCCAATAATGATCGAACTTGGACACCTGCACCTTTCATTTGGCTCAACTCAGTTGTGGTGGTGAGGGGATTGGATTTTTTTGTATGAGATACACACAAGTGGAAACATTTGTCCTCGTCTAGGGAGGGAAGTGGACCCCAACACGTTCAGTGGCAGTGATGGTCTAATGACAAGAGAGAGTGGGTTGCAATAATGCTTCAGAAGATGGATAGTCTTCTGATTCAATAGGAAAAACTCCTTATGTAAAAGTTACTGTAAATAATATTTCCAAAAAAGAGGACATGGTTGATTGAAACTAAAATGCCTGTCAGAGTATGTATATATGTTTTGTAGTCAATAAGCAAGCGTGAGCCTCAAAGTTATATCATGTGAGCATGTAACTGGATGACTTGACTACACTAGTCATGCATCCCATGATAGGTAGCTACACCGGCTATCGTTCATTCTTCTCTCCACCCCCTCCTCTTGAGTCAGATGCCACATGAACTTAGAAGGTAATACCCCACTCCTCGAGGAAAGAGTTTCTGGATTGGGGAATCACTGGGTTGTCGTACTAGAGAAATCAGTCTCTTTGTCATTTCAGTTGGGGGAGCCACTATCACATACATTGTATAAGTTAGATTCATAGTCATAAGGGTTTGCATATGAGTTGAAATATTCCGACCAGGTTATTAAGGGGACTTGAGCAGAGTTTTGAAATTCTCAAAGGCTGTTAGACTTCAAATCTGATTCCCAATAAGGTCTAATTTATGCTCCAAACTTTAGTTTTGTGAAGATAAGCTTGATAATTAAACTTAATCCACTTTCTTTCTTTTTCTTTTTTTCTTTTTCTTTTTCTGCATTTATTACATAAGTGTTTGCTAGGGACCAGCAAAGGCAAGTATAGGGGGGTAACGAATCCTCGTTTCATCATCTTTATTCTATAATTTTGGCCTTAAAAACCCTAGTAAATGCATGTAAATACCTCTGATTTGCATAAATTAACATTCATGCAGTACTGTGTAAATATTGAATAAAATATTGCTTTTATTGCCAAAAATTTAGAATAAAGAAAAGAAGAAAAGAATACAATATCAAATATATATTTTATAACCCTAAACCCTGAGACCTAAGCATCTCGATGACTAGGACGACAAGGAATAAACTAGGGGGAGATAAGAGCCAATTATATAATAAAAATCCTATTTATTAATTCATTTATTATTCAATTTTGGGACCTATTTTATTTTTTATTTTTATACCTCAAATAAGGAAACTTTGAACATGAATGTTATAGATAATACAATATAGAAAAATATAAAATTAATTTCATACAAATTAATATACCTTGTAATTTTTATACTTAGAATAAAATTCCAAGATCCCAACTTACCAAACCCATATATCTCAAACAAAAACTCAAAACATATAAAAATCATCTTTAATTGTATATAATTTTTAATAAGCTATTTGATGAAAGTAGTTTTATATTTTTTAGAGTTAAGGTGTGAAAGTTAGGTTTTGGACCCATGTTGTATAGTGTACCTAATTAAAATATTCATTTTATTTATTTTTTATTATTTTTGTAATTTTATATTTTTACACTTTTAAAAATTTTATTTATAATATATGTACGTATAAAAATTAAAATAAAATAATAATACATTAAAATAAATAATGTATATAGTATATAGATGAAATACCTACAAGTATACATATATAATATATACTCCTATTTATTTAGTATTAGTATCACAAAAATATAATAAAAATATATTTGTGCACATAAAAATATGTCATAAAGATAAAATAATAAAATAAATTATACAAAATAAAAATAAAATATTCTAAATATAGATGAATAAACCCCTAAAAATCAACCACTAATAAATAAAATCAAAAAAATAAATAAAATTCATAATAAACTACATAAAATAATAAAATTTTTATTTTATAATAAAAACTTATTAAAATAATATACTATTTTGAAATAATTATTTTTGAATAATTAGGCAGTTTTGTCCTGTAGCGTGTTTGTGTGGACGAATGACGTTCAACATTCGTTGACCGTCAGTCAACTCACCCTCCAGGTGTTCTGACTCATCAGAACTATCTCTTCTCGATTTTTCTTCCCTTTTTCCCGCTTGACCCATCTATCTATCACGCTTGCTTCCCTCAGAAGAACTCATCATTGATCCTCCAGGATCTACGTCAGCCCTTCAGATTGCTTGTACCTAGTCTTGATGTTTTCAAATTCAACTGTCAATAAGAGTGCCCTAGCATGCTTATGAATAAACTCCTTTGTCTCCCGATTGCTTTTTGTGTCACCATTCCCAGCCTTAGAGCCCCAAAACTTGTTCTATAGAGGATCCTTGTGACAGGAGGTGTCTTCCTGAGGTTTGGATCAACTCCAAGAGAAGGAGGGGCACTCCACGATGACACTCCGGCCACCTTGCTCCCTACCATCGGTGACAGGTATAAGAGACGTCTCTTTTGACTTTTTAAGATACATTTCATTGTAGGTTCCATTTTCTGTTCTTAGATTAGGTTTTTACTAAGCTAAGTAGGGTAAAATTCCATCTCGTAGTTCGTTGCAGTTGAGCTCCCATGAACTCCCTCATGCGATATCTACCATTATCAATTACTGTGGTCACCTCCCATAGGTTCCCCTTCTGTTGCTTTTCTCTTTCCCCCTATCATTCTCCCAGATCCATTGTGGATCTGGAGATCAGACTCCTCCACTACAGCTCTGCCGGAGATCTCCGCCCGCACGACCTCGCTTCCATTTAACTCCACACGATCCCTAGTCCCCTTGGTTGTCTTCGTCGAATCTTCCTGCAGGTACTGTTGAGACAAAGGGCATTGTTTGAGTTGATTTCACGTACACAGAAGGTACCTAGAGCCCTTGAGCTTCCTCGACCCTATTCTGCATCACTAGGGTTGTGGTGTACTCTCTGAGAACCTTATTGAGTGCGGAGGAGTCTAAGCTCCTTTTTGCCCTCACATTGAGCCTTCCAGATGAACAGAGGAGCCCAGGAGGGTAGATCGAAGCTCACCGTCGGCGCATTCTTCCAGAGCCCTTCATGATTGTTCGATCACACCATCGTCCCAGATAAAGTAGGGCAGGCGTTAGATGTGTTTCTTTGAGCTCCATCAGCTCAGGCTTGGTATCTAATCCCAAGCTTCCATCGCCGAAGTGACATCCGCAATCCAGATGACGATACATGGATAAGTGAAGAAGCTCCACCATCCGATCTCGTGCAGTACTGGGGTAGTTGCATAATTTCGACCTGCATTATTTTGTATTTATTTATTAACACTGTAAATAAAATGTCACGTGTAAATAAAATGGAGAAATTGCATGTGGATCCTTGGACTTCCTAGATATTATATGTAGGTCCAAGCCAGGTCGCCTCACGTGTCGTCCCACGTGAGCTGACCATTTTGCAACCATACCCCTAGAATATTTTGTATTTATATTTGGTCTAGAAAAATGTAAAGCATGTTATCTATTTTTAGTTGAATTGCATAGAGGCCTCTGGAGGTTATTTATTTACATATATGCCCCTACCAACAATTGTATTGTATGGTTGATGGATTTACTTAAAATAACTACAGTGCTCCAAAAATAATGAAAAAAATAGATATAGGTTCTTGATTGCTTCACGCCATGATTTTTCTTTGAAATTTTGAATATTTTTGTTATTTATTAAAAATCATATAGAGCACGCACAATCCTTGTCTAGTGTATAAAATACCAAAAAAATGTCAAAACATCTTAAAAATCCAAAAAATTATAGGTTGCTTATTTTCCCTAGTTTAACTCCAGAACAAAAATCATAAAAAATAGAAAAATAAAAATCCTAAAAAATTGAAAATCCTAAATGCCTTTATAAAAATCTAAAAATTCCTTTAAAATCCAAAACTATGTTTTTCCATTTCTTAATTATCTTTATATATTTATCTATATATTAAAATTGATTTGGATAATTTTGGACCTTTTTACTATTTTTAAAATTCAAATAAATTTAGGTTATTTATTAAATCTCTGATTTGGAGTATTTTTTACATTAAAAATCCATAAAAAATAGCAAAAATTCCAAAAAATCATAAAAACATTAGAAAATATATATAATCCGAAACAATTTATTTGCTGGATTTTATTTATATTTACTAGTATTTAAAATTATTTTACTAATATAGCATTATAAATAGCTATCTATATGTATACCTTAAAAGAAAAAGGAAATACAAAATCTAAAAATAAAAAAGAAAATATAAAAATAAAAATAAAAACCCATAAAAATATATAAAAAAATAAAATCCACAAAAAAGATATGTGTACATACATGATAAAAGACTTGGTTATATATAAACACTTTGTTCACAAATAACTATAGGCTACCATATTTGCTCGATGTGGTTCGGACTCTACGTACGTACTTGTTATGCATCTTGTAGCAGAGAATAATAAAATTTAACTCACTTTGTGCTATTCATTATTTTATTTATTTTGTGGGTTATTAGCTGATTAATCGGGGTCTTTTGAGTCGTTAACACACCAGTTGCGGTTTCGCTTTGTGAATCCATATGATCCTCGAAGTTCCTTGGTTATCAAGAGGTCATTCTTCTCTTCCCTGCATTAAAATAAGACTCAATCAAATATCCTTAGAAGAACAACATAATTCATCAAATGTCACAAAAGGTTAAGCTCAGTACAAAGATTATTAACAGACAACAAGTTGAGAGGAAAATCGGGAACATAGTGAGTTGCAGTCAGTGAAAACTTGGAGGAGAACTCTATAGTTCTAACAATAGTAACAAGCGAGTGAGTCCCATTGGTGACTTGAAAGAACTTCATTGAAGAAGAGGGTTTGGAGAAGGTTAGTAGACTACATTTTACTGTCTAATGAATCCCTCATGGATCATCATTATTCTATTTTTTTATCCTCGATTAATAAAGCCTCTTGACAAATCTTCCTTAATTCTGCATCTTGAATAATGAACCTATATGTGTATAATTAACCTATATTTGCTAATCTTAATTTATTGTATTTAATTACTAAATTTTTCTTTGTTTTTCTATTTTATTTAAGCCCATAAAAATTAGATTAATTGATTGTCTATAATTATTTATCTTTTTAAAGAAATCAAAAATATAAAAATACCAAAACTACAAAAAGGCAGTGTTTTATCTCTTAAAAAGACTCCTAAAAATACACTTTTCTATAAATGGACTTTTTTGACTTTTTATCCAACACGAAACTTGTAGATCTCATCGAGATCTACAACTTTCATGTTTTTACTTTTTCTTAATTCAACCTCTAACCAATTCTTTTTTATTTTTCTCTATTATTGTATTTATTAAATTCTCTGGTGCATCGCCAGATTGCCCTCTAGGCCACCTACGTGGCTGCATCTCCTTGCACCACCCAACCTCCTTCCAGGCCCTTGGATCAAGCCTCCCCCGCCTCTATCTCCACTGTCCTTCTCCAGATCATCCTCAACCATCGGATCACCTCCTTCTGATGAGATCTGAGCCACTCTCGTATGCCCTAACCTAGACCCCACGATCACCCTCCCATCCAAAGGATGAGCTTCCTCCGTGTTATACACTTCTCCATAACCATTAGATGAATCCCACTAAGGAATCCAAACCTCCTACATCTGCTTACCTCTCCACCAATGGATGCGATTTGATCGAGTGTATCTTGACCACATGATCGTGCCTTGACCATAGTCATTTGATCCCCTAATCCAAAAGCTAAGAATCCATCATCTACCTCCACCTCTCCTTTCCCCTATCCATTACAATTTGTTGTACCTTTATACCCTCCCATTTTCGACATCTCAACCTTAACGCTCCTCCTCGATCTTGCAACGCCCCTACATAGCCTTAATCTCCAGGATCTTCGCACACCCTTCATTACAACTCATCCAACCTTCTAACACCTTCAATCATCTATTCAAAATGCCTCCCCCTACACCTGAAACGGCCAAGCCGTGCCTATAAATACCCCCTCCTCCTCCTTCAACCTTCATCCACCATCCAAGGGGCTACGACCTAGCTTCTTCCGCCCTATGGTGACAGTGGACGGCGACATGTCGAGGCGACAATGGCTACAGGTCCCTGGTGTGATCCATGGCCCTACATCCATGTAGCAGCAACCCTCGGGCATCGTTGAGCACTGTGCACGACCGCACATGCTGGGCGACGACCCGAGTGTCCTCTGATGCTCTGCACGGGTCACTCCTCCGCCGATTATTCTCTCCGATCAAGTAACTTTATCATCCATGTTTCCTCATTTGTCTCTTATTAAATTCCCCTTAGACATGCAATCACTTCGATCTTCGACCATCTCCAAGGTCTCGCCATCCATCACTGACCCTCACACCACCTTCTCCCTTCTCCCTTCTCCAGAACCTCTTCCCAATATGATTCACCTCCTCCGTCGTCATGAGCGGAGGAAGTTTCATGCCTCCATTCCTAACTCCCCTATAGGTCCTCATCACACTAACAAACCCTGCATAACACCATGCTTCAGCTATGTCACTAACATCTGTAGGTCTATATCACTCAATGATCGGAGCTAGGACCCCACCTCCGATGTCCACACCCTACCCCGCATCTCTAGACGATGATGGAGCTCTGTCGTATCTCTACCTCCTTCACGAACCCTCCAGTAGGCTGTCATGACCTTCCCAGAAGCTGCAGTACCATGGCAGAGGGATTCGAGGCTTGCCGGAGCCCAGTCCCCTCACCGATGTTCATGGCGGAAGAAGAAGCAGTAACCCTTGGATCAAGATCCAAGGGTACCTGCTACAGAAGGACGCCGGTCGTGGATTAGATCTGCAATGCCATCAACAGTCCATCAGCAATGCATATCCTATTTATTGGATCATATGGCTCTGATGGCTGATATTACGTCCGAGCCTCAATACCTAGCCTCTAGGTTTGGGCTACATGAACCAAGCACTAGAGCACATGATGACACGACATGGCTCGCGCCCGGGTCATCACCTGAGCCAGGCTCCTCAAGTGAATGACTCGTAAGGGGGTGGGAAAATTACGATGACGATCCTACAACTCTCATATATTACAATTTGGTTCTCCAGGTGTGTGCATCACATGAATGCTTGGGGTATTTTACAGGGAGGCCCTCGTAGATTTTGAAAATTACAAAATGGTCCCTAAACGTAAATGGAGAAATTATAGAGGGACCCCCTCTAGATTTTGGTATTTGCAAATAGGCCCCTCTAAAGACCTATTTGAAATATTTATCTTTATTTTCTATCGCATTTTTATTACATTTATGCCCATGGACTGATTATAGCATAACTTGAGCATATTAATTCCAATTTGAGTGATTTTAGTTTCTTTTTCATGTTATCCTCATTATCTTTCTAATGGCATGATTAGTTTCTTAAATTGACACTAAATGAAATATGATGAATTTTGATATTATAAAGTGTCTCTTGTTCGACAAATCCTCGCCATTATTAGATAATTGATCTTTATTTTAATGCTCGATTTGACTCTGAAATTTAACCATCTGTTCTGCTTATTGATGTGATATTTTGTAGGGCATATTAGTAGATAGTACGCATATCATTCATTCCTCATAATTGCATCAATAAATCAAAAAATTTTATATGCATCATCATTCCTTGCATTATTTAACCTTCATTTTATTGTTCATCTGTATGAATAGCTTAACCTTTGGAAATAATCACTCATTAATTAGTAGACAAATGCTGATAAATAGATGAAGAGGCTCGTGTCCCTGAGTTCAACTTTGGTATACTTACCAAGTAAAATAATTTCCACATATTCGAAGATGTGATCTTTGCTGAACCTTTTTCACCACCTATACCACGATAAAATACGACAATTAAAGTGGTGAAATGATGCTCATCAAACGACACCATTGTCAGGGACATGGCTCACCTTTTGTGGCAGGGTTCATGAAGATTGAGGACGCTTCATCTACATGGAGGCGTAGAGTTGGGATCTCCCGTTGTGAGGAGGCATAAAAGAAAATCAAGAGATTCAAGGAGTTTTTAAATCATCATTTTATTCATTCTGTTGTAAAAAATGTAGCATGTGCATTTCTAGTGGTCCTCGTTCGTGGGCTTGCGTGTGTGAAAAAATAGAGAAAAAAAATAGATCACTAGATGATCTAGTCCCCCCCCACTACACATACACATACACAAGCATTATGTATATCCACTCACCACCCCCACCATCTTTGTATATACTCCCACCCACACACACATATCGCCTCCGCGCATATACAACAATGTATACACCTTTCCCTCCCTCCTACATCTCCATCTGTAAAAATTCACCCTTCACCCCTCCCCCTCATCTCCATGCATCTGTGTATAAACACCCCCTAACCCTAACTTACCTCGGATCCCCCATCCCAAATTACAGATCCTTCACCTATGTTATTCTTAGCTTAAGTATAGGGGGAATGATTAAATCATTCCTCGCTCGCTCTATTTTATAATACTTGGGTCATTTTTGACCTAAGTATAGGGGGACCCTCCTCCTCAATTCCTCTATATCACTTCATATTTAACCAGATCTATGGCCTCATATAATGTGTGCTATGAGGACATAGAAAAAGATAAGTATAGGGGCTATACCATATATTGCTGTATATATACTTTAGTCATAGCTCGTATTCTAAAATTTTTGAAAATATTTTTGAGCTTGGTTTGAGTTGACCAGTGAACTGATTTGCAAAAAAATTATGTAAAAACTTTTTCTTAAAATTATAGGGATTAACTTTTTGTAAATAAAATCAACCTTTTTCAAAATCCTCTTAAAAATTTGAAAATTCACATGTACCGTCAAGGATGTATCCAACTAAGTTATTCATTCATTGATGCTTGGGGACAAGCATGGTCTAAGTATATGAGTATGATGAATCTCAGACTCATCATGCTAAAATTGATCAATTAGGCTCTGTTTCCCAAAATACATAAGCATTTAATAATTAATATAACATCATTAGCATTCATACATGTGTTAATAATATTCGCATTTCATCTTGCATAATTGCATCAAAAATACAAGTGTAAATCGGCCTAAAAAGCTGCTAACTTCCCATATTTTTAATTAAGTCATCCTAACTCTGATTGACCCCAAAACACTCCATTATTTAGATATTAATAACAAGAACAAGTGAAAAAATATAAAAAAAACTAACACTAATAAGTGACAAATAAACCCAAGTCCTAATTTCACATTAGACAGAATAAAACGCGCATAACTTCCTCATACATTGTCCGATTTTGGTCCAATCATTTTAAAGTACTCCATGTTTAAATACCTTCAAAACAGACCAATTTCATAAAATTCGAAACACCTACGTGAAAGTTGAGTTTTGGGCCTCTTTTTTGCATTTTATCTTTTTTGTGATTTTTGACCTGAGTTTTTATGTACATAATTAACCTATTTAATTTTATTTATTTTTTATTTGTGTTCCTTGATTAAAGTTTTATCAAGTGACATAAAAATTCAAATCTTGACCAAGACTAAAATCAAAGAAACTGACTGTGTCAGAGTGTCCGCTCTACAAAATTCTCTTATTTCATACTTATATTTTATTTTCCTATTTTCTTACTTCTTAAAAATCCAAAAAAATAGATTAATGTGTAATTAGTTGTCTTGTATTTTATCATATTTTTGGTAATTTTTATCCTCTTTTAAAACCATCAAAAAAAAATACAAAACTCCAAAAAGTCGATTTGCTATACACATGGAGAAATACCAAAAATACCACTTCGCACAATTGACCTCTTTTGCTCTCGATTCCTTCATGAAAAGTTGTAGATCTCGTCGAGATGAACAACTTTTGTGAAGGAAATTTTTCGATCCACGGTCTCCTTCTATCTCTTTTGTATTTTTCTTTCCCTTTTTTATTTTTTAAAAAAATTTTGGTGACACGTGGCAGCCCACCAGTCCATCAGCCTCTCTCCCTTGTCACATGTAGAGCATGTGACTCACCATCCCCCGCCTTGATTACGTGCTCTGCACGTGACCCCCACCCCATCCCCTTCCCAGCACTGCTCACCGTTTCCTCTCCCGCAATGCCTCCGCCATTACACGCCACACCTTCATCCGCCGAGTAATGGTTGTCGCCCCAACTGTTTCCCTTCATTGCTCGTAACGCCTCACCACCCTCCTCTCTCATATATGTCTCCCCCTTGTCGGCCTTCAGAAACATCTACCCTTCAACCCTTGAGTGCCAGTGACAGTGGCACCCTTCCCAACGAGATCCAAAGGTTATCCTCTGTTGTTGTTTCCCTTCGCTAGAAACCAAGACCTATGCTCCCCTTCATTAGAGCAGATCGAGCGACAACCATGGTGGAGGCCTCCGCCATCTCCAACTCTCAAACGATGCCAACAGGACGCACACCGCCCCACCTGTCATCGCGTGTACAGCCTGCGATCGTTGCTGCTCTGTTCCTCCAACAGATCAAGCACACACGGAGAGCCCCTCCACTTCACCTTTGTAGCTCCGCCCTTGACAACATCCTGTCCCTTCAGCTCATGTGCCTCCACCACGCATGGTGGGTCACCCACTATGCTCCAGCCATCACCGCGACACTGCCATGTTGCTAGATTCCTCCTCCACCTGAAGTCTATCCTCTCTCATAGTTGCTCGTGCACCACCGACCCCCCTCCGCGCTTCACCTCTGTCGTGTGGGGTGTTGCAACCATCATCAGTCGCATCGACTCCTGTTGTAGCTCCTCAAGTTGCACGTGTGGGCCACGCCTCGGTGCTCCTGCTCTATCGAATGTGGGGCTCGTTGCCCACCACCCCTGAACCTCCCCTCAAGTAAGAAGCACGTGAGGTAGGGGTAATTTTCATCCAAGCCCCCCTACCTCCTTTTAATCATGAAGTGGCCCCCTCCTTTGTTAACGTCAGCGTCACGTGATCGGTACGTGGCATATTGGGAAAATCGCAACAAAACCCCTTAAGTTTTTAATATTGCATATAAGTCCACCAGGGGCCTATTTAAGAAGAAAATAATTGTTTTTTATTGCATTTTAGTTCTCGGATCTTTAATTTAGCATATCTTCTCCATACAGACTCTGACTTTTGTGCATAATGTCATTTTGAAGCTTAGTCTGTGCTCTTTCATATTACATATCTTGTGGATAGATCAAAAAATATTTATTGAAGATGATTATTTGAGGAGTGGTTTTTATTTACGCATGCTAATAGTAGACATATTTGTGCCTTATTTTTATGGAGAAAATTAATGATATCTTTTGCAGGAATTTGATTGAGGAATTTAATTTGATTAATTCCTTGTGATCATTGTTTATTCATAAAGTATCAATCATTACAGAAGCTCATTCAAGGATAATTAAATTAATTAATCCATCAGTATTTCTGTCTAGTTATTGACAATTTTATATTTGCAAGAAAATCTATTTCCTTGGATTAATTGATTATCAATTTCGGGATTAACACAAGGAACTTCGAGGTCAAAATATTCTTCGATAAAATCATTTCCTGTATCCTGGAGCTAAACAGGTAAATATTTCTTGAAATTATACCTTTTGGTCTGTGATTAATTTTTGAGGATATTGATTAATAATATTTGGATTTAAAAATCATAAAATCACAGATCTTGTGCTGAATTATTCTCTCCGTTATTTTTCGCATTACGTCATCATATTTCCCATTTTATCTTCTGACGTATAATTTAATCGAATATTTAATTAATTATTTAAATTAGTTTAAGACCACACAACTAAAAATCATCGTTCCCTATGTTCGACCTTAGTATACTTCCAAGTTAAAATATTCCATGACATTCAAATATTATGATTTTTGCTTAATAGAAGATCGTCTTCTATACTACTATTATCGATAATTAAAGAGGCGATTTTATATTTCATCAAATGGCGTCGTTGTCGGGAATACGGATCATCTTTATTTATTTGTCAAATTTTGTTGAAATATTTTTGTTGTGAATATTTTCAAAATTTGCAAGTCTTCTCATCATGTTATTTTTGCATCATTTTTGTTGATTACTTTTCTTGCTATTTTTCTAATATTGTTCTTTTGTGGTAGCACCCATGAAGATCGAGGACGCTTGATCTACATGGAGGTGTGGAGCTGGGAGCTCACGCTGCAAGGAGATACAAAAGAAAATAAAGAGAGATTCAAGGATTTTTAAATCAACATTTCATTCATTCTGTTATTAAAATGTAGCATGTGCATTTATAGAGGCCCTCATCGAGGGCTTGCGTGTGTAAAAAAAGAGAGAAAAAGTAGATCACTAGACGATCTACCCCCGCCCACCCACACACACACATACATAAGCATTCTGTATATCCACTCACCACCCCCACCATCTCTGTATACACAAACACATCACCCCCACGCATATACCACAATGTGTACACCTCACCCCTCCTACTTCTCCATATGTGAAACTTCACCCTTCACCCCCTCCCCCTCATCTCCGTGCATATTTGTATAAACACCCCCTAACCCTAACCAACCTCGGATCCCCTAGCCCAAATTCCATATACTTTACCTAGGCTATTCTCTATCTAAGTATAGGGGGTCCCGATTAAATCATTCCTCCCTCACTCTGTCTTCTTATACTTAGGTCATTTCTGACCTGTATAGGGGAGTCCCTCCTCCTCAGTTCCACTATATCACCTTCTATTTAACTACAGCTATGGCTTCATATCACTTGTGCTATGAGGACATATCAAAAGTTAAGTATAGGAGGGTATACCATATATTACTATATATATACTTTAGCCATAGCTCGTGTTCTAAAATTTTTGAAAAGTTTTTCGGGCTTGGTTTAAGTTGGCCTGTGAACTGATTTTTTGCCAACAAATCCTATAAAACCTTTTCTTAAAAATTAAGGGATTAACTTTATGTAAATAAAATCAACCCTTTTCAAAATCCCCTTAAAATTTTGAAAAATTAAAAAATTTCTTTAGTAGAGGCTCTGACTACTGGACTTAAAAATGAGTAGCTACTCTTCAGTGAGGGAAATTTGGTATCCCTTAGCAGAGTAGGTGGTTTAGAGGATATTTTCTATGGATTCATCCTCAAGTAACACGGGTTCATCTAACGGTCTGTACTTACACTCATATTGGTTGGAAGTAGATGTAACTATTTATATGAGCTTGGGCCAGTTATTATCTCTCTGAAGAATCTGAAAAAAATTACAATTCATAAAAATTTGCAAAAGATAAAAATCACAAAAATTCACTAGCTCTGGAGTCAGTGTATTCCTGACACATTCACATCCACTCAAGGCTTGAGGATTTGAGGACACTAGATTTATGAGATCTTGAGAATCTGAGTTAGCCAGTCTTAGTGATTAGGGTTTTAAACTTAATAATCCACACTTCCCTAGTTTGAAAGATTTGAGCGCTATATTGCACTCTTCATATCTACCTTCTAAATAATATGATCAGCACATCACTTTCACAACTGCATGATTGATGATATGAGTTGAGTTATCATTTGAGGAATTAGGACTACAGATTTGAGTCTCGACCCAATCTAATGATGCTCGAGGATGGTATAAAGTTAATAAAGGCTTGAAGAAACCTGAGTGTCAGCAAAACCCTAGAAAGTATGTGAATAAATTCATAAGCTATCATTTGATATTTACCTATGTACGAGGATGTGATGAAACTAAGTTAATTATTAATCAATGTACGCCAAATTTTGGTAAAAGCAGTGGAGCTAGCTAAACAAATGAAAATAGAGAGAAGTTCTCTCAAACAAGAAAAATCTCTAACATTACAAAGTCAAATTACAAAAGAGCTTCCACCAAAGGCAAGCGCTCCCAACCATTTTCAAAGTATCCATTTGGACCAAATGCTATTAGGACCTAGGAGTCAGTTTAGCACCATAAAAGGGCTCTACATTGTATAGTGATATAAGTTTGTGTGTCGAAGATATCTTAGATACTCAAAAAAGACACAACCCATTGTAATCCCAGAAAAACAAGTGCATACGACTTCGAATTCTCTTGACGGACACATTGATCAACAAAATAAAAATATACATGTATTGAGTAATAAGGCACTTGAGAGGCCTCTTATTCCAATGTGAGGGAGAGAAAAAGAGACACAATCCTATGCCCTCCACCATTTGGTCGTTCATCTACACTTTCAACTCTGACAAGCTAATGTGACGGTTGACTGGAGCAAGAATAGACTTATTCCCTAGTGTTGAGGATTAGGTCTAGAGGAGAGTCTCCTAGACTGGAACTTTGGGTGATGTCTTTACTCTACTCTCATGATTGCAGTACACTAAACTTCATATCCTTATAATTTTTGTACAAACAAAGAGTCTGATAATTAGAGAAGTTGGATTTCTTCTGATTAGAGAATAGTTGAGCGCAGAATTTTAGGATAACTTAAATTAAGGGTCTTCGAAGAATTGAGCCTTAAAATTTTCACATGCACTGTCAGTAATTAATCCCACTCCTTCATTCTTTAGATGCTCGAGGCGAGCATAGTTTAAGTATAGGGGTATGATGAATCCCTCCTGGATCATCATCATCCTTTATTTTTATCTCGATTAATAAGAACCTCTTGACAAATCTTCATTAATCCTGCATCTTTAGGAATGAACCTATACGTGTATAATTAACCTATATTTGCTAACCTATATTTATTGCATTTAATCACTAACTTTTTTCTATTTTATTAAAGCCCATAAAAACTAGGTTAATTAATTATCTATAAGTTTTTGGCTTTTTAAAGAAATGAAAAATACAAAAAAATACCAAAACTACAAAAGGTAGTGTTTTTATCTCTTAAAAAGACTCCCGAAAATACACTTTTGTATAAATGACCTCTTTTGACCTTTTATCCAACATGAAAGTTGTAAATTTTTTCTAATCCAATCTCTAACTAATTCTTTTTTTATTTTTCTTTGATTTTCTATTTATTAAATTCGTTGGTGCAGCCATGTTGCTACATGGTTGCATCTCCTTACACTACCCAGTCTCCTTACTAGCCCTTGGATCAAGCCTCCCCCACCTATATCTCCATCGCCCTTCTCCAGATAATCCTCAACCATCGGATTACATCCTTCTGATGATATCTGAGCCACTCTCGTATGCCCTCACCTAGATCGCATGATCACCCTCCCATCCAAAGGCTAAGCTTCCTCCATGTCATCCACTTCTCCATAGCCATTAGATGAATCCTACTAAGGAATCCAAGTCACCTCCATCTTCTTACCACTCCACCATTGGATGCGATCTGATTAAGCGCATCTTAACCACACGATCGTGCCTTGATCATAGCCTTTGGATCCCCTGATCCAACAGATAAGAACCCATCGTTCACCCCCTCCCATTTTTGGCATCTCAACCTTAACACTCCACCCTGATCTTGCAACGCCCCTACGCAGCCTTAATCTCTAAGATCTTTGCACACCCTTCATTACGCCCTATCCAACCTTCTAGTGTTATCAATCATCCATTCAAAATGCCTCTGCCTCCACCTGAAACAGCCGAGCACCGCCTACAAATCCTTCCCTCAGCCTCCTTCAACCTTCATCCATAATCTAAGGAACTACGGCCTAGCTTCCTTTGCCCTCCGGTGACAACGGAGGGCAGAATTTGAGGCAAAAATGGCTATAGGTCCCCGGTGTGATCCATGGCCCTCTGGCCATGTAGAGGCAGCCCATGGGCACAGCCGAGCTCTGTGCACAACTGTACAAGATGGGTGACGACCCCGAGCATCCTCTGATGCTCAGCACAGGCCACTCCGTCAATTGTTCTCTCCGATCAAGTACCTTCCTCGTCTGTGTTTCCTCATTTGTCTCTAATTTAATACCCTTTACACATGCAATCACTCTGACCTTCAACCATCTCCAAGGTCTCATCACCCATCACTGACCCTCGCACCACCTTCTCCCTTCTCCAGAACCCCTCCCCACTCTGATTAACCTCCTCTGATGTCACTGGCAGAGGAAGTTTTAGGCCTCCATTCTCAACTCCCCTATAGACCCCCATCTCACTCACAAACCCTGCACAACACCACGCTTCGGCTATGTCATTAGCATATGCATGTCTATATCCCTCAATGATAAGATCTTAGACCATGCCTCCAACTCGAGCTCACCTCCGACGACCATATCCCGCCTCGCGTCTCCAGACAACGATGGAGCTCTACCATATCTCCATCTCCTTCACCAACCCTCCAACAGGCTGGCACGACATTCCTAGAAGATGCAGGAGCATGGAGGAGGGATTCGAGGCATGCCAGAGCCCAGTCCCCTCAACGCCGCTCACGGCGGAAGAAGAGGTATCCCGTGGATCGTGATCCAAGGGTACCTGCTATAGAGGACACCAGTTGTGGATTAGATTTGCAGCATCATCAACCGTCCATTTGCAATGTAGATCCTAGCCATTGGATCATCTGGCTTCGATGGTTGATCTTATGCCTGAGCCTCAATGCCTAGCATCTATGATTGGGCTACATGAACCAAGCATTGGAGCATCTGATGAAGCCACATGGCCCGAGCCTAGGCCGTCTCCCGATCACGGCTCCTTACGTGCATGGCTTGTGAGAGGTTGTCAAAATTACGATGAAGACCCTACAACTCTCATATATTACAATCCGATCCTCCAGGCACGTGTGCGCCGTGTATTTTATAGGGAGGCCCTCGTAGCTTTTGAAATTTACAAAATGGTCCCAATGCGTAAATGGTGAAATTATAGAAGGACCCCTATAGATTTTGGAATTTGCAAATAGGCCCCTCTAGGGACCTATTTGCAATATTTATATTTATTTTCTCTTGCATTTTCATTACATTTATGCCCATGCACTATTTTTAGCATAACTTGAGCATATTAAATCCAAGTTGAGTGATTTCAGTTTCATTTTGATGCTCTCTTCATTATCTTTCTAATGACATGATTAGTTTCTTAAATTGATACTAAACGAATATGATGAATTTTGATATTATAAAGTGTCTCTTGTTCGATAACTCCTTGCCATTATTATATACTTAATCTTGATTTTAATGCTCGACTTGACTCTGAAGATATTCTATAGGGAATATTTGTAAATAGCATGCATATCATTCATTCGTCATAATTGCATCATATAATCAAATAAAAATTACATGCATCATTCCTTGCATTATTTGACCTTCATTTTATTATGTATCTGCATGAAGACCTAAGCCTTTGGAAATAATCACTCATTAATTACTAGACAAAATTTGATAAATAGACGAAAAGGCTCGTGTCCTTGAGTTCGACCATGATATACTTACTAAGAAAAATATTTTTCACATATTCGAAGATATGGCCTTTGTTGAACCATTTTCACTACCTATACTATGATAAAAGACGACAATTAAAGTGGTGAAAATGACGCTCATCACTGTCAGATGTGTAGAGACTCCAGAGTTAATGATCCAAGCAGGGACATAAGTAGTGGTCGAGTTGTCTACTATATCTAACTATGGTAGCCAGACTAACAGTCGTATTGTGGAAGCACTAGGTCGAGGGTTCTGTAGAATCTGCATCAGGCAGAAGTAATCAGCAACATTGAGTTAGATTATCTGTTCACTAGATCCTAGATCAGGAGACGCATGTACAGCTTCATAGGCATTATCATAGGCACTATTTTCTAGATGAGGAGGATAGACAAAAATTTTCCAACATTTTACTCGAATGGATAATTCTAGCGACCACAATAAATGCCTTGTAGGTACTGAGGAGTAGTAGTATCTCATCCACGACTATGACGCAAGTGTTGTCCATGACAATGGCTAAAATCATGAGCTCAACCTCCTTAGAAGCATTGTCGTACTCCTCTCATAAATGATGCTAAGTGAGCATAATTTTTTGCAAGAGGTAAAGCTGAATGCCATCCAATAGATGTCTCCAGTTCCTGAAAATGACCAAATATAGTCTTGATCGATGGCAAATGTTAGACATCAGGAACTGCTCCTTCACTACTTGATATCTAGGTTGCAGTATAATGAGAAAGTGATATATGTTCAGTTAGATCGCTCCTACACCTATTTGATACAACATGCAACCAGAAAAATCATGAGCTCCTCACATAGGCCAGTGAGGCGCATGTAGTACTCAACAAGAGTAAAATCGTCTCAAGATGCAGACTAGATCAACTTGTAGATGTCGATGAACAAGACTCGGTCATCTTTAGGAAGAAGGTTTTGTTCTAGGTTGTCCCACATATTCTTGGCGATGTCCTGTAGAGTAGATTCATGGTAATGTGCAGTTCGACACTGTTGCTCATCCAAGTGATGTCATGGTAGTTGTCTCCAAGCCATGTGTCTTAGTCTTTGTCTGCCTCTTTCAAAGATTTCATCAGAATGTATCTCTAATGATGGAAACAGAGAGTTAGTATTGCTATTGGTCAAGTCAAAGTTCTTGCAGCAAAGTCAAAGTCTTCAATTGATAGCTCATTGCAACCTCGGCTAATTGATCATTCACTGATCATTTATGACACTTCATTGATCGATCATTCTGCAGCCACTTGGTGAACACTTTGAACCGATTGATCAATTGATCTTGTATGACCGGTAAGACACATTGATCGATCATGTCTTTAGTTATGATCAATCATTTTTTGAATGTTCTCTGTTCTTAACAATTATTTTTTAGTGATTAATAAGTCATATTTTATGATCGATTATTTTAATTTTAATTTCGTAATTTATCTGTTGATCTATCACTTTCTTTTGTCGGATTGATCATTCGAGCATTGATCGATAAGTTCAGATGTAAACATTGTTATTTTTGGATTCTGACAGTTACAAGGCTCAAACCCTGTAAAAGGAGATCCCTACCTTCTCATTTCAACACACAATGCATCGCATATTCTTCTCTCTCTCATTCTTGAGTGCTCATATTTTCAAGAGAGAAGATTTCTAAGCAGAAAGCTAGTTCCTATCTGTAGCAAGTTCCTCAAAATCTCTATGTGTAGTCAGAGATTTCCTTGAAGCTGCTTAGAAATCTATCAGTGATATCTTTCATATTATAGATTTCACTTGTGTTAGAGATATATCTTTTTTATCAAAGTATTTTATATACCTCGTTGACACATTCTCTTTGGTGATTGCTGACTATTGTTAATTGACTATTTATTTAATCAGCTCATATAATTATTTTATCTTGTTCAGGCTAACATTGTTCTGCAGATACTCTCAGAGTTCTCTCTACAAGAAGCTTGAGGTGAAGCCTCAAGCTATGTTGCAGCTAGTTCAGTTGTTGTTGCAACTTTGGTGTTTGATCCTAAGTTGTGAGTTTTTTGCTTGTAATCGATTGAGATATTCGTCTAAGTATCTCAGTATACAGTGGAATAGTTGGTTGGCTCCACTAATCAAAAATCCTAAGTTAGGAAGGATTGGGTCGTGATTTTTTACCCACATGGATTACTACATTAACATATTGTGCAATGTAGTTGTTGTTTCTGATTGGACTGGATTTTTCATCCTCTACATCTGTGAAAAGAAATTCTAGTATGTCATACTCCATTTACCCTTCCCTCCAGAGTGTATTCAATCCGCAAGTACTATCGAACCCGACCAAGGAATTTTCTTTGCCCTTAAGTTTGATAGAAGTACCTTTTACCATCACAAACAACATATTGTACAAGGGCTTGGTCTTGATAGGAAGTGATGCCATTGTAGTCAGGTAGAAAGATCAAGAAAGTGTTTTTGTTGTTCAATTATGCATACGTAAACATGAAAGTGCCCTATAACTCACGCACGTGCATGGCATGAGTGCATAAATCACAATGCAAAATAGACCATTTGGCCCGTGGGGACCCTAGAGGAAGCACTGTAGAGGTATAGGTCTTGCAGCATGTCTAACAACACCCGTTAGGGGAAGGTGTTGGAGGCATGGCAACACCTGTAGGGGTGTTGCAGTGGCTAGCAGAACCCAAAAGGGGGTGCAAGTGACCCTAGGTGACTAATAGGTGGCTGGCAACACCCAAGAGGGAGGGGGAGTGGGTGTGGGGGACCCTAGAGGCACCCTAGAGGCACCCTAGAGGTGAGATGTGCCACCTATAGGTCACTGACAACACCCATGAGGGTAGGCGACACATGAAACGATGCAAATAAGGTGCTAGAGATGCCAGTGAAGGTCAATGATGCTCGCAACTTCAACCTAGAGCGGTTATATGCCTCGCATGAGGCCCTATGTGAGGGATAAGGTGTCATGTAGGCGTTGGAGATGGAGATAGGCTTAGAGATGGTGGCGATATGTTTTACATCAGAACCCTAGTTTAGGATCGTTGCTCTGATACCATGTAGAAAAGAGAATGAATTGTTGTGTCTTATTCCATAGATATAAGATTTCTTATATATCATGAAACCCTAGAGAACAAAAAAAAGAACTACATAAAAGTTCCCTAATGGTTACATGGCTTAATAATTAAATAGAAGATAAAATAACTCTACAATATTTTAAAGAAAAGACTAATGTAGCAAGACAAGGGTCATGTACTGGGTAGTTACTCCCATGTGTCTTTAGCTATTGTGATGCATGTGCCACTACCTTGCCATGTTTCAACAGAACCACACCAAGTACTTCCTTGTATGAATGAATGTATATAGTAAATCCTTCAATGTCGATGGATAAAGTAAGGATAGATAGAGTTGTTAACCACTCCTTTAGTGTTTGGAAAATGGTTTCACATGTATTAGACCATACAAAAGGTACTCTTTCTAGATTAATCTAATTAAGTACAAGGCTAATTGTAAAAAGTCCTCCACAAATCTTATAGAATACCTAGCCAGTCCCAGAAAAGATCGTATTTTATAACAATTTTTAAATATTCCCATCTCATAATTACATTTTCCCCTTAAATGACATTTCCTAGAAAGGATATCTTAAAATGTAATAAGCCTTCTTTCACTATAAGTAGGGTCGGTTACATGGATTCTTACTCAAGCCCATTCAAAGATTCGACGTCTTTACATTGGCCGTCAACTACCTAACGCAGCCCCTCCAAGAGTGGGATTTGAATCCTGGTCTTCTGTGTGGTAGACATACTGTACTACTGATGAAACCATGTTTCATGATGATAATTCACTGAAATTAACCCCCTATCTTAGACGAGGTGTCAATAAAAATCAGACAAAGTTTGTAATTATCAGAGTCATTGATTAAATTAAAAATACAGAAAATATCAAAATTAAAATCAGTGGTGTTTTTAGCCTTAAAAATAAACTCAAAAATATTTTATGTCTTTATTTGACCTCATCTACATTTTTTTGTCAACATGAAACTTGTAGATTTCATTGAGATCTACAACTTCCATGTTTTGAGTTTTTCCAAATTCGGCCATCTACCCCCTCATAATTCACTTTCTATATTCGAATAACTTGATTGGTCCACGTGGCGCCTTCTGGTTGCACCACGCACCGCCTCCTCTTCATCGTCCGGTGGCCTGCCTGTTCTCCTCATCGCCACCGTCCAATCCCGTTGTGATCACCGCCCTTCGATCAGAGCCTGGGATGCATCATAGCCGCTCGCCAGCGTCGTGGCCTCCTTGCGCCACGTGGCAGCGTTTGCACCGCCCCATCTTCTCCATCTTAGCCGCTCTCTTCACCCATGTCCTCTACCATCCAATCACATCCCTGAATCCATCATAGCCAACCGCTGGCGCCTCGCCTTCAGCACCTCATGTGGCATTGGCTGCATCGTGCAATTGCGCCCCATCGATCTTATCCAGACCATTCGTTACCACCCGCTTCGTAGCTGCTGGATCACGAGATCCAACGGCCATGAGGTCATCCCCTACCTCCGGTCGCCTCTCTCACCCACGTTCACCAGCACGCGAACCACCTTCCCCCTTCCATTACACCCTGAGTCCACGTTCCCCATCTCCAAGCTCTAACCACCCCACGACGTACCCCGATCATCCACGATACTCGCGAGCCTCCACGCACCCCGCGACGACCTTCGCCTCGTCCCTTATTCTTCCCGCAATCCACGGCCATCACCTACGAAACCGCCACCTCTGAGCTTTAAATACACCATCTCCTTCGCATGTCATAACTGTCCACCTTTACGCGCGGCTCCGCCCAGCCCCTCTCTTCCTCCCCGTGACAGGGGGAGGGATGATCGAGGTGCAACGAAGGCGCGAGCCCCCGATGATGACCCTAAGCCATGGTAGGCTTAGCCCCGCAGAGCTCCGCCTCCGTCAAGCTGCCCCACCCGGTTGAGGGGTCGATCGATGATCGGAGTGTATTCCAGACACTCAACCCAAGCCTCTGACCGCCATTGTTCCCCAGGTAAGCTTCCTCAAACTCCCTTGTATTTTTTATCATTTTCTCTGAATTTACTAAGTCGTTCTATGCTCTATCACTCTTCATCGTTCATCCTCCGAGCTTCGCCACAACTCCACCTTCCACGCGCACACCTCTGATCACTCTCCCTACCCTCCATAACCCATGACCACTTCCGTCCCAACTCCTCTGGGCTCGCCGGAGAAGAACCCTGGCTGCCACTTGTTGTGTCCCATCACGACATTTCATCTCGTCCCACCTCGCTTCCACGTTATGCACAGAACACTTTGGCTTTGGCACTAATGCTGCAGGTGTTCCCCAATTCAATGATTGGACAGCTCGCCGGAGTTCTCTGGGCGAGCTCCATATCCATCACCAGAGCAGCTAGGGCCCTCTCCACGCATAGCCGCAGCTCGCCCAGACCTGGAGCTTCATCGACAACCAGTCAAGAGAGTCGGGCGAGCTTCATCGACACCAGAGACGAGCGGCGGAGCTCTGATCACCTCGCCAGAGTTCGAAGATCGCCACCCACCTACGGCCGAGGAGGAAGAAGCAACATCCGTTGGATGCTCCTCCTCGGAGCTCATCCACCGGCTCAACAGAAATCATGTTGCCATCTCACGTAGCCTACATGTACCGTCAGATCCTCGAGATCTGACGGTCTTCGATGGTCCATGTGTCATCGCCTGAGCTTCTCCGAGCCTCAGCACCAGACCAGCAGACTTGAGGGCTTCAAACCTATCCCGGGCCTCCCCAGAGCCCCGAGCCTCTTCCGAACCTAGCCGAAGCTGCTCTAAGCCTCCTCCGAGCCTGGACCTTCACCGAGCTTGGAGCTCACGTGTACAACACGTGCGATCTGGGTAAATTGCAGGAAGGCCCACACACTTCTTCAAAATTGCAGATAGGTCCTGAGACCACTTGCTATCCACGTGTGTTTGGGGCATTTTGCAACCGACCCCTTATGAGTTTGAATAATTGCAGAAATACCCCCGCACGTGTGGGTTATTTACAGGGAAGGTCCTGCGCCTTAGACTTAATGCATTTTAATCCTTCCCAAGGACATGTTTCCTAGATATCTTTCATGTTTTTCTTGCATTTATGCCCTTAGACTTAATGTTTAATATATTGACCATTTTAAATCGAATTTGATGATTTCAATCTCATTTTAATGCTCGTTTCATTACCTACATTATGACGTGGTTGATTTACTGAATTGACACACATTTCATCTTGCTAAAATTAATTGAAGTGTCATGTACTTTGTTCATATCAATGCCAATTTATGTTTTAATGCAAAACATGATTTGATCCTGAAATTGACTCCTTAAATTGCTCATTGTACTCAAATGTTGTAGGGGCATATTTTTGCATAGCATCGCATATAGTTGCATGATTAAAAATCAAATAAAAAAATGCAAGTTTCCTGATTACTTAATTCATATTGTCATGCCCTCATGAATTCATTGACCTACGTTATCCAACACTTAGATAAATCAATTTAAGTCTAAATATGACGAGAGAGGCTCGTGTCCCTGAGTTCGACCTTGGACTTGCCCAAGCAAAATATAAATATGACCATTTGATTCAATTGACATATTAAATTAGATGGTTTTTGACGGACCGAATTCAGCCCGACTACAATGACCGCTGAGTGTTAGTTCCACACTTTTAAAGGGTTGGATTTGCGACTCGTCAAATGGCGCAGTTGTCAGGGACATGACTCATATTTTGTCTTGTTTGGATTTTTATTTATTCAATTAAGTGTTTTATTTATATAGGTTGATTTGTTTATTTATCTTGCATCGTGAAATTTTTTCAATTGATCTCTCACCTGTGCTTTTGTGGCAGGGCCTTTGATGCTCAAGGAGGCGAGGAGCATGTACTCCCTCGCCGCGAGGAGCCGCGGAGCAATTTTTGGAGATGATTGAAAAAAATGTATTTCGCTTTTTCATGTGCTTGTAATAATCGTCTTTACAGCGGTCTTCGATCGAAGACTCGTGCTTGTAGATGAACGATTTATATGTGGTCGTGTGGGGATCGTCTCCACTTGAGTGTCGACCTAGGACGAGGCACGCAGCTCTTTAAGCTTATTTCATCATTTCATTTTATACGTGCTTGCTCGTAGGTAGGACACACTTTAAATAAAGACGCACATAGCATCGCCTCACTTAGCCAAATTCTCAAGATGTTCTTCCCCGCTAATAGAAGCATGTTAGGTGCGGTTTTCAATCGACTTGCATACATATTATTCTGGTTTTCAAAATAGTCCAATTTTCACGTATTTTTGCTGAGGCACTGCATGTTTTCTCGCGTAGCCTAGATCATGGTTTTTACCGATTACATGGTTTTTCTTGACTTCCCCTCCTAGCTTGATCACCTAGGTTAAAGGAAAATGGGAATGAGCGGTAGACGATGATTGCTTAGTTTATGTGCTCACCTTAATTCAGTGATAACCTTGAAGCAAAATAATTGGGACTGTTAATTGCAAGTCAACATAAAAAATGGAGTAAAATCTTGTTTTGGGAGAGCAACACCCGAGTTTACGTAGTTGGTTTTACTTAACATTTTTCCACGTAAAAATAGAATGTTTTAATCGCCAATAAAACCGACAAGATAATAAACCAACATTTGTTGGTTTCACATGTGAGTTGGTGAAACAAAAGGGTGTTGCATGCTTTTTTGAGCCATGGATTTTTCGACACCCTCCCCAGAGCCTTAGATACTCCATTGATCTTCGAAGATTCATCCACTCACTTGTATATCCATCTATCTTTTTCATTCACCTCGGGTCTCTCCCAGGATCAACTCTCAATCTTTATACTTAGGCTACTCTTAGCCTAAGTATAGGGGGGACCCGAGTCTCTGTGATTTTTCTACTTATCTTTCCTTACCTCTATACTTAGGTTATTTTTAACCTAAGTATAGGGAGAGCCCTCCTTAGTTCCCGTATATTTTCCTATATTTAAATGAACCTATGCACTTGTATCATTTAGTGCTATGAGGACATAGCAAAGTTTAAGTATAGGGGGGTATACCATTTATACAGTATGTGTACTTTAGCTAAAATCTAAAAATTATGACAAATTTAAAACTTTTTGGGCTAAAGTAAAATCCTTTGAACTAATTGGACAAAATTCTTTTCAAGGCTTTCTACATTATGTTACACTAATTTTATAAAAAAATATTTTTGAAAATGATTTGAAAGATGAGTTTCTCCTGTTTTGAAAAATCTTTTGAAAATATTGTTGAAAATCTTTACTTGTGTGACATGATATTGAAAATTCTTTTTGATTTTAAGGAAAGTTGAGTCTAACCTGTGTTCTAACCTTTAATAAAAAATCCATAAAATTGAGAAAAATCCAAAAATCCTTTAAGAGTCAGATTGACTACTAAATCCAAATAAGTAGCCGCGTTCAGTGAGGGTTCGCCCTTAGCAGAGTGAGTGGTTTAGAGGACATCGTGTAAGGCTCCGTCCTTAAGCAACGGGCTCTGGCCTGTACTTACACCCTTACTGGCTAAATGCAGATGCATCTACTTAATTGAGTTTAGACAGTCATAATGTCTTTAAAAAAATGATGATGAAGGAGTTGGATTAAATCCCCTACATTCTCACTTCCACCCAGGATCTGAATTGTTCAAGAAAGCTTGATTTGTGAGGTCTTGAGATTTTAGGTTAACCAGCCTTAGCCATCAGGGTCTTATACTTAATCATCCACATTCCCCTAGATTTCAAGATTTGCGTGCTATATTGCATGCTTAGTCTCCGACCTTAAGAATATGATCAGCACATCACATGCACGACTCCGGTTTCGATGAGATGAGTTGACTCTTCACTTGAGGGACTGGGCTGGAGGATTTGAGTCTGGACTTGATCTAATGATGCTCGAGGATGGGATAAAATCTTTGAAGGCTTAATGAAACCTGAGTGTCATCACCTTTAGCCAATATGAGAACTTGGTTCTTATACTAATCTCTTGACATTGAACTGAGTGTCAGGGTGTGAAATAAACAAAAATGTTGATCAGTGTGCACCAACTCTTGGTAAAAGTAGTGGAGCTAGCCAAAAATACTACAAATCAACAAAATGTCAAAGAAAAACTCTCATTCCACAAAGTCAAATATCAAAGAACTTCCACCAAAGGCGAGCGCTCCCAACCATTTCAAAGTGTCCACTTGGACCACCGCTATTAGGATCAGGAGTCGGGCTTGCACCAAAAAAGGACTCTGCATCGTAAATGCTACAAGTCTGGGTGTAGAAGGTACGATAGGTACTCAAAAGAGACACACCCCGGTGTATTCCCAAGAAAATAAGTGCAGATGGCTCCAACTTCTCTTGACGGACGCACTGATCAATACCAAAAATATGTGTTGCATAATAAGGCACTAGAGAGAATCCTTGTTCCAATGAGAGGGAGAGAATAAATGACACAATCTCATTCCCTCCGTTACTGGCCTTCCATCTACACTTTCAAGTCTAACAACTAAAGAGACGGTGGACGGAATGCAAGATTTGATTTATTCCCTAGTGTTGAGGATCAGGTCTTTAGGAGAATTTCTTGGACCAAGACCTTGGGTGACGTTTTGACTCTACTCTCGCGAACACAATCAACACTAAATGTCATATACTTAGTTTATATGTACACCAGAGAGAGTCTAGATAACTAGAAGAATCGGGTGCCTCTTGATTAAGGTTGGGTTGAGCTCTAAGATTTTGGATCTCTAAATTTGAGAGGACTTGAATGGATTAGATCTTGTACGCACATGCACAAGGGGGTTAATCCAGTTCATTCATTTTCTTTGGTGCTCGGGGACGAGCATAGTTTAAGTATAGGGGGTTGATGAAACCATGTTTCATACTTATAATTCACTAAAATTAACCCCCTATCTTAGATCAGGTGTCAATAAAAACCACACAAAGTTTTGTAATTATCAGGGTCATTAAATAAATTAAAAACATAAAAAATGTCAAAATTAAAATCCGTGGTGTTTCTATCCTTAAAATTACCCTAAAAAAATTTGTCTTTATTTGACCTCATCTCTATTTTTGGTCGACATAAAACTTGTAGATCTCATCAAGATCTACAACTTTCATGTTTTGAGTTTTTCCTACCCCCCCTCATAATTCACTTTCTATATTTGAATAACATGATTGGGCCACGTGGCACCTTATGGTTGTGCCACGCAGCCTGGTCCTTCTCGCGCCACGTGCCTCCTCCTCTCTGTCGTCTGATGGCCTGCATGTTCTCCTCATCGCCACCGTCCAATCCCGCTGTGATCACCGCCCTTCGATCAGAGCCTGGGATCCATCACAGCCGCTCGCCAGCACCGTGGCCTCCTCGTGCCATGTGGCGACGTTTGCACCGCCCGATCTTCTCCATCTTAGCCGCTCTCTTCACCCATGTCCTCTACCATCCGATCACGTCCATGAATCCATCACAGCCATCCGCTGGTGCCTCACCTTCAGTATGCCACGTGGCATTGGCTGCATCGTGCAATCACGCCCCATCGATCTTATCCAGACAATTTGTTACTGCCCGCTTCGTAGCCGTTGGATCACGAGATCCAAAGGCCACGAGGTCATCCCCTACCTCCGGTCGCCTCTCTCACCCACGTTCACTAGCTCGCGAACCACCTTCCCCCATCCATTTCTCCCTGAGTCCGTGTTCCCCATCTCCAAGCTCTAACCGCCCCACAACGTACCCCTATCATCCACGATCCTCGCGAGCCTCCACGCACCCTACGACGACCTCCGCCTCGTCCCTTATTCTTCCTGCAATCCACGACCATCACCCGCAAAACCTCCACCTCTGAGCTTTAAATACTCCATCTCCTCCGCATGCCACCGCCATCCACCTTTACGCGGGGCTCCGCCCAGCCCCTCTCTTCCTCCCCGTGACAGAGGGAGGGCTGATCGAGGTGCAACAAAGGTGCGAGCCCACGATGATGACCCTAAGCCATGGTAGGCTTAGCCCCGCGGAGCTCCGCCTCCGCCAAGCTGCCACACCCGACTGAGGGGTCCAGCGATGACCGGAGTGTCTTCCAAACACTCATCCCAAGCCTCCGACCGCCATTGTTCCCCAAGTAAGATTCCTCAAACTCCCTTGTATTTTTTTATCATTTTCTCTGAATTTACTAGGTCGTTCTACGCTCTATCACTCTTCATCATTCATCCTCCGAGCTTCGCCACAACTCCACCTTCCACGCACACACCTCTGATCACTCTCCCTACCCTCCATAACCCAAAACCACTTCTGATCCAACTCCTCCGGGCTCGCTGGAGAAGAACCCTGGTTGCCACTTGCTGCGTCCCATCACGACCTTTCATCTTGTCCCACCTCGCTTCCACATTATGCACAACACGCTTCGGCTTTGACACTGACGCTGCAGGTGTTCCCCAATTCAATGATCGGAGAGCTCGCCGGAGTTCTCTTGGCGAGCTCCATATCCATCACCGGAGCAGCTAGGGACCTCTCCACGCATAGTCGCAGCTCGCCCAAACCTGGAGCTTCATCGGCAATCAGTCAAGAGCGTCGGGCAAGCTTTATCGATGCCAGAGACGAGCAGTGGGAGCTCTGATCACCTCGCCGGAGTTCGAAGATTTCCACCCACCTGCGGCCTAGGAGGAAGAAGCAGCAGCCGTTGGATGCTCCTCCTCGGAGCTCATCCAACGGCTCAACATAAGCCACGTCGCCATCTCGCGCAACCTACATGTACCGTCGGATCCTTGAGATCTGACGGTCTTCGATGGTCCACGTGTCAGCGCCTGAGCTTCTCCGAGCTCAGCACCCGACCAGCAGATTCGGGGGTTCCGAACCTATCTCGAGCCTCCCCAAAGCCCCGAGCCTCTTCCGAGCCTAGCTGAAGCTGTCCCGAGCCTGGAGCTCACGTGTACAGCACGTGCGATATGGGTAAATTGCAAGGAGGCCCACGTCTTCTTCAAAATTGTAGACAGATCCTGAGACCATGTGTTGTCCACACGCGCATGGGGTATTTTGCAACTGACCCCTTGCGGGATTAAATAATTGCAGAAATACCCCCGCGTGTGTGGGTTATTTATAGGGAAGGTCCTATGCCTTATTTTATTTGCATTACACTCCTTCTCAGGGACTTGTTTGCTAATTATCTTTCATGTTTTTCTTGCATTCATGCCCCTGGACTTAATGTTTAATCTCTTGAGCATTTTAAATCCGAATTTGATGATTTCAGCCTCTTCTTAATGCTCGTTTCATTATCTACATTATGGCATATTTGATTTACTGAATTGACATGCATTTCATCTTGATAAAATTAATTGAAATGTCATGTACTTTGTTCATATCAATGCCAATTTATCTTTTAATGCAAAGCATGATTTGATTATCAAATTGACTCCTTAAATTGCTCATTGTACTCAAACGTTGTAGGCACATATTTTTGCATAGCATCGAATATAGTTTCTTGATTAAAAATCAAATAAAAAAATGCATGTTTCCTGATTACTTAATGCATATTGTCTTGCCCTCATGAATTCATTGACCTACGTTTATCCAACACTTAGATAAATCAATTTAAGTCTAAATATGATGAGAGATGCTCGTGTCCCTGAGTTCTACCTTGCGCTTGCCTAAGCAAAATATAAATACGATCATTTGATTCAATTGACATATTAAATTAGATGGTTTTTGGCTGACCGAATTCAACCCGACTGCAATGACCGCTGAGCGTTATTTCCATGCTTTTAAAGGGATGGATTTGCGACTCGTCAACTATCACTACACCATAAGTGGGTACAACTTGCTATATTTGGCATACAACTTGTTCTTAGCTAATCAAAATTCAAACTTGTTATATTTGGCACACAACTTGTTCTTTCTAAGTGTCTCATGTTCTTGTCGGAGATGATGTTCATGTTATTGCTTATCCTTAGAGTAGGCAAGCACATCATCAATAAAAACTACCTTAAAGTAGCCTAGGAATTAATTGAATCTTATGTTCTTAAGATCCATAAAGACTGATAGTGCATTAGTTAGCGCATATCCTGTATGAGAGGTTATTTTAAGGTTATTTGAGTTTTTGAATCCTCAATTGATGGTATCTAGAGTGTAGATCAATCAGAGAATAAACAATAAAACCCTAAAATTGGTTAATAAGGCCATCTATCTATGGTAAAGTATAGCAATTCTTTATTATCCTTTTATTTAATTGTAGATAGACAATCCTCAATTGAATTGAGCCATCCTTCTTCCATAATAAAATCACAAGTGTGCCACATAGTGAAGTACTATGAGAATCCTTTATTCAAGAGTTATCGTAGTTGCACCTTCAATTCTAGTAATTTGGAAAGTGCCATACAATATGGTGGAATGAAGATTGGTTAACTATCGATTACAAGATAGATTTGAAATTCAATCTCTCGCTTACATGGTAACCCAAGTAGTTCTTTTGGGAAAACAATATGAAATTCATTGACTATAAGCACATCGTCAGCCATCTACTCCATTTCTTTAGTGTAGACACACAATCTAGGTAGCTTTGACACCCTTGCATCAATAGTCATAGTGCCTTCATAGCATAGATGTAATACTAGCTCGTAATTGGAATTTTTTCCAACGAATTGGAAGTCTACGGAGTTAGGAAAACAAAAGGTTACTATCTTTTGAAAATAGTCATGGCATGTGTGATGACTTTCTAATCAATTCTTCCAAAGGGTAAAGTTAAAATCATCCATTTGATGGATAATAGATAATAGGTAATTGATGTCATGCAATCTCCACTACATAGTCATCTAAAATTTTCCAAATTATAAATATGTATCCTCCCGGTCCCTTAATAAGATAAGAGTTTTGTACTTAACTCAAAATCTTATCAAAAGTGGGCGCAAATAAATTTGAAACTCTAAAGTCAAACAAGACATATATGGAAAGAGGAAGGTAGTAAAATACCTCATACAACAATGCCAGAATTATGAGCTTAATCTTCAGTGATGACACTAAGATCGCCAACACGAGCTAGAGCATTAGAGCATGCAACACCTTGTGTGGATTACTGTATATAATGTGATCCTTGCCAGCATTGGCCTCCACCCCTTCCATAGTGATGGATGCACCACTTGTAATTAGGGTTTTCTTTAACCCAGTCTGACATAGCAACGGGCATTTTTTTCTTAAACTATCCCTCTTGATGATAGAAATATCATGTACATGGTCTTGTTAAAGCTATACACCCATACACAAATGTGTTGCCTTCTGCTGCTAAAATACGATGATGGAGGTCTAAAGAAGCCCTTATGCTTAATAGATCGTATCCCAATGTCCGTGGGTAGATGATACTAAGAGTGCTTGTGGATGGAAACACTACTAGAGATGGGAGGGATGGATGGTTGTATCCAATAATTATGGTGGTTTAAAATAAATTGCGGAATTGAAAGAGTTTGAAGTAAGCAATCCGAACAAGCAACCACAATACTTAGAATCATCAACATGGAAATCCAATTGGGTAAAAATCACTACCCAAGTCTTCTTGAGTCAAGATATCCGATTAGCCAAGTCGATCAATTGTTTCACTGTTCTGAGTTATTTATGTAGATAACTCGTCGTTTAGAAAGCTTCTGGATCACACGCCAAAATTCTTTACAACCTTGGTTATCAAATACAAAGTCAATAACAGTCGACCAAACACTATTGTTGATGTCGAGAATTGGCCAGACTCCAAATATCCTTGACTTTCTTTTATTTGACAGGATCTTATGGTTCAAGAAATAACACACAAACTTGGATCAAACATAAAAATTTTATGTAGAAAGGGTTATCTCGAAAAACAATATGATAATCTTTTATATCAGCAACAAGGATATGTAGATAATCAGTACTATCAAATATAAACACAAGCAATATCAATACCTTCGACAAATATAACACATGTGAATAAAATATAATATTGCTACGAAAAATGTCACCGATAGTGTTGATGCTTGAAAAATATATCTGACTAACTGTGGAGGAACTTGAGAACATGGAAGCAATCAAAAGCTAATGTGGAGAGAACTTCCAAATTCAAATATTCAAAATAACTCTTGAAGAGTAAAATCTCTCTAGAAATGCTTAATAGCTTGAAGAATACAGAGAGAGAAGTTTAGATCTAGAAGAGTTTGCTTTGTAGATGTGAGCTGTGGTGTGCCTTCCAACAATGTCTATGGAGTCTTATATACAGTGGTTGTGTCATACCTTTGAAAATAGGGCAGTTAGAAATAAATATGATAAAGAATCATGATGAATCTATCGGGGTAATGATTGGTGAAAATCAGATGATGAATCAAGTCAACTCCAGTTGATTGATTAAAAGTAGTCTTGTAGACCCATTGAGTTTAATTCAAAAGATGATCAATTAGTGATGTTATATTTACTTCATCGAGTCAATTTGTAATAATATAGCTTAGGAAATATTGTGTGAAAATTCGTTCATGAATTCCATACTTCGAAGATTTTATAGTTCAAAAGTCTACAGATGCACTGGCACACACCTGTTCATTGGTGCGCTTCTCTGTCTTGTTGCATTCTTATGATGCAAACCTTGCATCTTTACACTTGTTTTACTATTGCACGGGATTACAGGCATTATACTAGTATTCTTTAATCTGTTTTATACATCATGCTTTTGCATCATTGTTGTTACTATACTATCTTTGTTGTTTGACCAATCAAATACAATCGTTGTCACTCTACTACTTTACTGTAACCGTGTGTGCATTGATATGCAAGTTCATGCATGAGTATACCGGTGTTGTGGGCTAAATTTATTTACCCATTTAGGGTATCACAACAAGACACTTTCTGTTATTAAGACTCGTCCAAGCATATAAAAGGAACCTCTCTCCACATTAATCCAAGACATAATTTAACCCTGCATTATTGAAAGTTTTTTTAGTGATCCTCACTAGCCAAGAAAGCTAATGTGAAGTTATTTTTTTATCATCACTTTGACAATGCTCTAAGTTTTGTTCTCAAGCTTTCATCTTTGGTTACCTTGGTTTGCAATTTGCATCCTATTTATACTTTGAAAGGTTTTTTGTGTAATTGTATTTATTTTTATTATTGGCTATAAAATGTTCTTTATGAATGATCTTCTCAAAAAGATGATAAACTCTGAGAGAATTATACATACACTGAGGCATTATCTGCAAAAGTTCTTTGGTAGAAAATAAATATAGTAAGGTACTAAGGTATGTTCTTTGCAAACGGTTCGGTCTACGTCATGTTATAGTGAGTATCTGTAAGCTTTGGGTAAGTCAAGCTCCGGCACAGGACCTAGTCCTCGAATAGGGTGAACATGTATAATTCACTAAGATATATGAATTGCTGGTCTAATTGTTTACTTGTATTTGTGATCGACTTAAATAATTTATTGGGTTAAATTATTGCAATCATGATGATGGACAGTCCGTCAATTGATAGCCCTACTTTAACAAAACTAGCTATACACAGTGGAAGAAAAAAATGACAATCTATCTGAAGTCCACTGTAGGTGACTTTTTGTCATGGAATGATCACAGAGAAAGACTTTGAAGTCCCTAAGGTCAACAAGGAGTTCGAAGACTACACTGCTATTAGAGAAAGAACACTTGCAAGAAATTGGAAGATTGTGAGTATCATAAATTGTGATTACAGTAATTTTCTAAGCTACATTGTTACAATGAGCGACAAGACAAGTTCTTCATGTCTTCTGAGGAATGTGTGCTCATTACATTGCATCCTCAAATTGATGTTTAATCTCACTCTAATACAAGAAGACGCAATATAATAATGGTCAATCACGGCAAAAGGGCATGGAACCAACCATGAGAAAAGCACATATAGAAGAAGACACAATAAAATGAAGGTTAATCACATCTCACAGCCACCATAACTTTTTTTCATTCTCTTGCTCTGTTCTGTCTTGATCTTATGTGCCTGGAGTAACAACTCTAATCCTATATTTATAACCCAAATACAAGTCATATCCCTATCCTCTATACAAGAGCTTTACATAAAATACAGCTGTATTCTTATTACATTTAAGAACAATTCCTTGCGATTCTCTATCCTAACAAACTCAGTAAAAAAAGGTCATGTAAACTTAAAACCATCAATTTTTCAAACAGAATCCCAAGTCCGACAGCAATACCATGAATTGAAAAGTTGCAGAATCACATTAAGTCTAGTTAAGATGGCCTTTTTTTATGCATGTAAGGTGCAACCTTTATTTATTTTTGGATAATTGGTTCACTATTTCACCACCAAAAAATTCAAGTGGTTTCATAGCACAACAATTTCGATTAAAATAAAAGAAGGAAAAAGATATCTAACTGCAACCAATTTGTGAGGCTTGTTCTGAAACCTTCGACGGCCCCATTTGAAGTGTGATGGAAAGTAGGTCACGTCATCATTGATGTTTTGAATGTATCAGAGTAATTGGAAAGAAAACTAAGAGACTACTCAGCAATTGAAGGCTTCCATTCCAATGTTTGACCTGCAAACATCGGAACAATTTCTCCTGACTTGTAATTGTAGGAATTTGGAACTTTCCAAGGACTTCTTTTCAATGTAATTGTTCTTGTATGGCGAGGAAGCCCATAAAAATCTGGCCCATTGAAACTCGTGAAAGCCTCCAATTTGTCAAGTGCATTTGCCTAAAAAAATGTAACTTCGTAAGGATTAGGTAGTAAAGCAAATATATAAGAAATCTGTGCTAATTTAATTTTAGTAAGCCAATGCTTTTCCAAATCTCACAAAGGACTTCGGGGGCATATGCAAGACAATTAACACTTTTGAAAAATAACCCTGTGCATCAAGCTTTTTCTATATGTGACATCTGAGGAATCAGGCTACTTTTGGCCTATGATACGTCGTGGTCTCATCAACATGACTAAGAGATCGTGTCCGAGAGAAATCCGTAACCGAGGTCTTGTAACCTTACCATTTTTTCATGAGTGAGATCTGTTACAACAAATAAACATTTTTCGAATTTAAGTGAGACTGGTTACATAGATTATTTGCTTGTAAACAGACGCATCTTAAATAAAAAACATATCCTTCTCAGTAGTCTCGTCCCAACATTTCTTTTATATCCCTAATTCCACTAACAAGTATCTTCTTCTAACTCACACTCACACCTTTTCAACAAAAATAGAGATCCATTGTAAGTCATTATATAGACAACTAAGGCCATGTGTCCGGTTTGAGAATAGTCTTAACCAGGTCTTCACTGCACTCACCAAAGTCTTCATTCACCAGCTTTTGGGACTTTACTTCCGATACAGATTCCTATTCAACCCTTGCATTTGTCCTTTGCCAGTTCCCCCAAGATCTATAATTATTGGCACAAAGATCTTCATCCCATCCCATTATGTTGTCAGCTTCTTTCCCATTATATCAAGTTTTTTCTCCTCTTTTGTGCATGAGCTGTCACCATTACATGTTCTTGCCGCTTCTGTAGTTCATCAGGTTCATATGAAATCCTAAAGGAGAATGTTGTCGCACGAGGACAAGCATATCTATTGTTTCTATAGATCCACGCTACCTCTTGTTGGTGGCAAACCACCTGACCATGGAGGTTGTAAGAACCGGTTCTATAAAGTCAATATGGCAACTCTAACTTCCTTTTGTAATTTGTGCTTAGGAGGTTTACATTATCTTCCCCTTTGCTATCAACAAGAAAGGTAGGACCTCTTATTAACCTCGCTTTCGAGAACTTGTGGTTCAGCTGATTTGTTGAATGGCCCTGTGTGTCAAGTTCTACTTTAGAGTGGATTTTAAAAACTGTTTACACCAAACTCTCTTTTGATTGTGATATGCTACCTTGCATACTTTGGGGATGATGCTTATCCAGATGCTTCGACGATCACTGTAGGAGAGAGAACATAGGGATGACTTGGAGTTATTTATTCTACCGCATTGCTATTGTAGGCTGGATAGTGGGAATTATGTAAACCTAGATGTGGCCTTGGTAATCAATCCTGCGTAACTATCCTTATTTAAAATTTTAAAAAGGTAATGTGATGGCAAGAAGCATTGAGCAGCACCAATAAATAATTTCTATTTGTGCGGTAATGCTGATGATGTAGTTTTGTGTAATGTTGATTTTGCATTTGGTTAAAATTGCATATACATGTCATATAACCACATCATGCATACACAAGGATGCATTTTAAGAAACACAGTCCAATGAAAGAATCGTCTTATTTCTGTAAAGGAAGTTGGAGATTAATTTCAGTGGTCGGAATTAAACAACTGTAATGATAAAAATGGTTGTTTATTTATTTTGATTATTACTATACAGTGTGTTCATATACAGTATGTTCATGTATTCCTTTATATTAAAATGAGTACACCCACAGCTAAAATTATATAACTAATAGGGCTTGAAATAATTTCTAGAGTCCCTGCACCCACCGCTGGTTGGTTTCATTACGCTGCTTTAGTTTTGTTCTTTTTTCATTCAAATATAAATTCACTACATCAAAGGATAGTTTACTAACATCAAAGAATAGGTTTGCTAGCACGATAGAAATTATTACTTGGACAAGATTACAGCTCACTGAGATTAAACCGACAGTTACCTATTTGACTTGATATAAACTAGATGATCCATGTATAATGAAAGTTATCAAAAAAGCATCGTATCCATGTTTCTGTGGACTTGTCAGTGGGTGGCTACCGGAAGCACTCACTTTTAGAAAGGGGTAGAATAGCCAACTATACAACTGAATCAGCGGCATATTTATATCCAACTGTACAACAGCCAAATTAGCATTAAACTGAACATTGTATATATTTTTCGTATGACCTACATGCAACTTTGCAAAAATTAGCACTTAATCATCAAAAAACATTGTATAGTATGTAACCACTTATAAAGCATCAAATCTACAAATGCTGTCTTGTCTACTGCGGATTTTGCATTTTTGTTGAGAATATATATACATGTTACAGCATCTTATTTGTAGGTGGTTGAACTTGAAATAAGTAAAATGTAAGTGGAAGTCTATTTTTATATACTGGCAATGAAGTGAAATGGAAATCTAATAGTTGAAGTCTGTCCAAATCAAATTTCACTCTTAACAATTAAATGAAACGGCATACTGAAATGTTTCACCCAAGGATTTCATGCGTGCATGTCAGTATTCATACTATTTGTTATTCATCGTCAATGACACTTTATGACACACCTGCTACTGAAAAGAATAAAGGCACGACAAAGGTTGGACCTCTTTTACAAAGATTGAACTGTGGTGTTGATCTATCATTTACAGTGTGTACCTCTGGTCGGATTTGCATAATTTCCTTAAAAATGCATCTGTGTTATTATTGTTATTCAGAGATGGTTTATTCACTAGGTTGTTTAGGTGTACAGTTCTTTGTTCGAGTATTACTAACTTGCATAGGTTCATTCGGGGAGGCATTGCCAATCAGGAATTGAGTGGGCGTTGCCATTCAGGTGCAGCCCATCTGCAGTGAAGGTGGCACCAAGAGTGGGACAATGACCAGATAGCTGGCTTCTTTGACTTGCTGGATCCTCGATCAGATATCATATGAGAATCCATATGGGATGAGGATGAGAAGCTCATGTGCTTCTCTTGTCAAGAAAACCATTGCCCATGATAGACTTTTGATAGATGGTGGGTACAACTTATGATGGCCAGTCTGATACTATGTAAAATAAGATAGGGAGTCATGTTGAGCAATGAATCCTAGAATATCTTTTATAGGAGAATAAGAGTCTATACTAAAGGAATAATCACAAACACGGTTCGAAAAATCGCGCCTCGAGGTGCTCGAGGTGTACGCCTCGAGGCGAGGAGCTCCCAAACCGTTCAGAGGCGCACGCCTCGACCTACAGCTGTGAGGCGATCACCTCGATGGGTGAGGCGATGTGAGGCGGCCTGAGGCAAGGCGTTGGTCGAGGCGCTACCATGAGGCGTTGGGGGGTCTAGTGGGTCATGTGCTTCGCATGTGACCCACTTATAACCCTTTTTCTTCAGCGACTCCCGAACATCCCCTCCAGGATTGGAACCCTATCCCACCCAAAGAGAAGAACCTCATCGTCGAGTCGCCGCCTGCGTGCTGGGAAGCCAAGGATCAAGACCATCGTCGCCGCCCTTCATCCATCGTGCTCTTCTCCAACATCGTGCTGCTAGTGGCCTCTCCCGCAGGTCGCAGCTGCTTCCAGAAGCCCTCAGCCCCTCGCACAGTTGCCCAACTCTGGTAAGATACAATCTAATTGGAAGAGTAAGTCTCATTGCATATTATCGATATATAATATATTATAATATGATTGAAAGATTCAAAGTTTGAGCCCAACTTTGGTGAGATAGTAAACCTAACTAGCCTTTTGTCTTCATTAGATACTTAGATTTCCATTCATAGATCTTCCCAATTAATTTTGGTAGCATATGGGTTGGTTGTTTCTGCAATGGGATTAAATTAAAAAGTGGAAGCATAAGAAAGGTCACACACTATTATTAATTGAAGGTCACAGTCAACACCTCACACACTCTCCTGTCAATTCATCTAACTAACAATTTAGGGTTAGGTTATCTTCTAGTTATTCAACTAACATTTCATATATTTTGTTTAACCATGTGGTGATTGTTTATTTTTGTTACTCGAAATCATAGAGATGTCAAAGTCAAGGAAGAAACAGGAATGATCCGGCATGGAAATATTGCGTTAAACTTGAGATGGAGGAGATTTAGAAAGCTAAAGGATATGTGTATGTCCAATGCAATTTTTGTGGTAAGAGGATTACTGGTGGAGTCGCTAGACTCAAGCATCATCTTGCGAAGACCGGAAAAAATGTGAAAGGTTGCGCACAAGTTCCTGTTGAAGTGTTGAATGAAATGAAGGCTATAATATCTTCCAATGAAGAGAGAAGTAGAAGAATAATAATGGAGATTGAATAATTGTGTAGAGCTGGTAGTTTTGAGATGCAAAATCCATTTGGTGGTGAAAATCAAGCAATCAATCCATCTGGATATAGTAACATGAAGAAGGCAAGAGCTCCCATGGACTTCTTTGTTGCCGGCCCATCACCACTGGGAAGTCCAAGTCCAACGACTACGATTGGGACGAGTGGTCATCAAACTACATTGAACGAGACATAGAAGAAGGAGGAGAGAAATCGTGTTTGTCTTACCATTGGCAGATTCTTCTTCGAGAATGGGTTGCCATTCAATTGTGCAAGTAGCCCTTCCTTTCCGGCCATGCTTCATGATGTCGGCTCCTTTGGAAGGGGATTGAAGCCTCTATCGGCTTACGAGCTAAAGAGCTGGATTTTGAAAGAAGAAGTGAAGAGCATTGGGGACGTTATAGGTGAGGCAAGGGCTTCTTGGGCAGAAACTGGCTGCAACATAATGTGGGATGGTTGGACAGACGTAAAGGGTCGTTCTTTAATAAACTTCTTGGTGAACAATCCAAAAGGCACTTGGTTCTTGAGGTCTGTCGATGCGTCTGATAAAGTAAAGAACGCAACCTTACTTTTTAACCTATTGGATGAGATTGTCGAGGAGGTCGGCGAATGCAATATTTTTCAGGTTATTACATACAATGCGTCGAATTAAAAGGCGGCTGGACAAATGTTCATAGAGAAAAGGAAGCATCTTTACTGGACTCCATGTGCAACCCACTGCATAGAGTTGATGTTGGAGGATATCTTGAAATTGCCTCTACCTGCTTCTGTATTCAAGAAAGAAAAAAGGATCATTAACTACATCTATGCGCATGGATGGGTTTTAGCCATGGTAAGGAAGCAAATAGGAGGAGATTTGGTACAACCAGCTGTCACACGTTTTGCTACGGCTTTTCTCACGTTACAAAAATTGGTGGTCTCAAATCGGGGGATGAATGTCCCGAATTGTAAAATTTCGCCATCCGAGTTTTGAGTTTGACTTGTAGTGCATTGGGTTGAGAACGGAACTGGAGTTCTTTTAATCAGGTAATATTTTGATAATATTTACAATTACATTATATTAAGATTTATGATTAACATAATTATTTATATTGGAAATCCACCATTAGGTCCACACAAAGAGAAGGAATCGACTCACACAAGCCAAATTGAATGATTTGGTCTATGTGATGTTTAACCTAAAGTTGAAGCATAGAGAGATAAGGAGAAAGACTATGGAGGATCCTCTATGTTTGGATGACGTGGATTCTAGTGATGAATGGGTGTCGGAGGTCTAAAGTTGTGACTTTGAAGCGTGTCAAGAACTTGATGCAAACACCCCCATTGAAGACGAGGTTGTAGAAGCTGAGGATGAAGCTGATCAACAAGATAATTCACGTCGGAAGAGGAGGAAGGACAAAGGTAATGGCTTCCTATTATTTTGATTCTCGAACATATTTGTTTAAGTTAAACATAATAGAAGCAAGTTAAGTAACATTGATGTTATCTAATTCAGGTAAAGCAGTAGTGGACGTTGATGATGAGTTTCATGATGGTGACGATGAAGTTAGCGATGAAGGGGAAGATAAAGCAAATTTGAAGTATATGGATGACTCATTGGATGATCCAACAAGTAGTAGTTCTTCATATGAAGATCTTTATGTAGATATTGCAGTTGGGCTTGGAGGCTCGGAACCTTGATTAGAATATTGTGAAGTCACATCTTTTAGTATTTCTTTGGGTTTTTGAACTAGTGGACATGGACTAGAAGTAGAATATTCGAACTTATATTATGTTTTGTAAGCATTGTAATATTTTGTCTTGAACTTTTAGACTTTTACATTAGCCCAAGTAATCTACCAGCCATGTTTATTGCTCTTCGTATTGAAAAGTTATTTGAAATATTCTTTAATTGCTTTGGAACATTGGAATTTTATTAGATAACATTGTCTTACTGATATTCTTACAATATTCTTTATAAAATTACATAATTTGGGTGGGAATATTAAGGCTTACGCCTCGACCGCCTCGAGGCTATGCCTTGCGTTGATTTTAGGGTAACCGTCTTGTTCCGTTTTTCGTTTTTTCAAACCTTGATCACAAAAGACCAACTAGAATAAATAAGTGAATCACTTTATTTATAACACGGGAAAGTTGTCTAACTGTATAGTAGAAAGCCCATGCCTTGGCCACATATATATTCGAATTGTGCTAATAAGTGTAGAAGACAGCCAGCGTAAAAAAACTTGGATCTTTCAACGTGGATTTGAGCAAGAATACATGTAGCCGACCCTACTTAAAGTGGGAGAAGGCTTCACCATGAGCAAATCTGCAAACAAGTTTCCTCCTACGGGCAATGCCTCTATCCTTCTATCATATGTGCGTTACATTTTTTCAATAAAACTAAATTAGGCATTTAAAGACACGCTTTTGTAAGTACCAGTTGAGCACCAAAAAAACCACAAAAGAATTAAAATGAAAATGATACCTGCTCGAAAACTTTTGCATAAAGTGACAACGCCACAGGTGCATTAAAAATCCCAGCACACCCACAATTGCACTCCTTTTGTCGCCTCTCATGAGGAGCACTATCCGTCCCAAGAAAAAAATGATTACTCCCACTAGTCACAGCAGATACAATGGCCTGTCCTACAGAAATATACAGCTTTCAAAAAGGATTGCACTAATATTTAATGTGCACCATTGTCACAAAAATGATGTATTTTAATTTAACTTATTTTGTGTAAAATGAAAAGATTCACAACAGAAATCTGAAAAAGAAATGAACATATGCCATTATAAGCATCCTTGGAGTTGGAACATGATATCTGACTAAGATCCTTATTATGAGGAAAGTACAACAACAAAGCCTTTCCCCACATTAAGTAGGGTCGGCTACATGGATTCTTTGCCTCCATTTAGATCTATCTTGGCTCATTCTCAGGCTTAGATAAAAAAAGCTAAGATCCCTTCTGATAGTCTAATTCCAACACTTCTTGGGGCTTCATCGCCCTCTCTTAGCCGTCTCAACAGCTCAAAACCCGCATTTCCTAACCGGTGCATCAGCCGATCTCCTTTGCAAATGGTCAAACCACCTTAAGCGGTTTTCTCTTATCTTATCCTCAATCAGAGCTACACCAACTTTCCTTATGATTGCATCATTATGAATCCAATCTTTGCATGTATGTCCACCCATCCACCGTAGCATTTTCATTTTTGCTAGTGCCACTCTGCACATGTCAATGGTTCGCTGGCAAACATTTAGATCCATAGAGCATAGCAGGTCTCACGGTTGTTTTGTTAATGTTACTATGCAGGAAGTACTTAAATTAAAAGCAGAAGCATAATAATACAAAGGTGACAGTAGAGACCTACCTGCACACATGCATAATAAGCGGCATAAACTAAAAAGCTTTTGAAGAATCAACACTTCTAGAGACCTCGTCATAATTTCCAGCTCTGCACAATATGCAATGTAGCATGTAGGTTCCATATTGACCATTTCCTTTGCTAATGGTAGAAACATAATTTTTTGCACTTTAAGTGCGGTCATCTACATGGGTTCATTGCTATCACAAATATCTAATTTGCATCATACCCGAGCTTAGTTCTCCAAGAAAAATCATATCCTTATTAATAATTTCCTTTCCAACATTTCTTTGGCCTTTCCTGCTCCCTCCTGCAAGGCTCTTCTTTTATCTTCCAACATCTTGTCATCAAAGCTTCAAAGAGGACCTTTCACATGTTCATACCACCTTAGACGAGTTTCCACATCTCAATCTTCAAATGTAGCGATGCCTGCCTTTTTCCTGATACTTTCATTGCAAATCCAATCCTTCATATGATCACAAAGTTACCAAAAGAATTGTCAATCTCAGCTAAAGACATTTTCTGCACATGTTCATAGTTGCAGCTCATCATTCAATGCATAAAGCATTGCGGATTTCCTGTGAACCAATAATAGTTGCATTTCTTTAATGGTATGTTCTTATCACAGAGCACATGAAACTCCTCTCCTTGAACTGCTCTTACATTTATTCCTCGAGTAGCATCTCCATTGATTCCTATATTGCGCATTGAAAGACCAAACTTAAAAATACAAAAACATCTTTCAGAATGCAATGTGCATGTCTCCATTTTTCTTGTCACCAAACTTGTGTTTCGTACTCGCTTTGATTGAAAATGCACACACTTCCAAGTTTCCTTCCAATATTCGAGCTTCCTGCGAACTCCATAACATGTCTCATCTACTAGAATAATTTCATGTACAAACATGGACCAAGGAACCTTCCACGTACATGCTCTTCATTCTTTCGTCTATCACCAGGGTAAAAAGAAACTCCTCACGGTTGAGCCTTGATGCAAAATGATTTCCCCTACTCTAACTTTCTCCTGAACTTTTTGACTCCACCAAATTTCATTGTGTCAACGCACCATCCTCAACCCTAAAACCTTCTTGATACCTATTACATATCTCATCAGGGTTTTTTTACAAGATCCTAGTCATTTCGCTGAAGCATATTTGTGAACTTCGTTCCCATTTTGAAATCCCACCATTTAGTTGGTCTACATAAACATCATCTGTTTCTTCTAGAACATCCATTTCTACATATCTAAAACTCACAAATGATGCCAGATTGTTTACTCTCGCCTAGAATGATCTTACTATCTCTTCAGGCGGATCTGAGTTTTCAGATAAATTTTTTGTGCAATATTTTCAGGCAGATCTGAGTATAGATATCTATAATTGTGTTTACCCTACTGGTGTTTATAATTGCTTAAGGGGCAACAATATGTGAATTCTAGAGAAACAAAATATGAATATGATGAAATTTTAAGATTCCATGTATGCAATCGACTGTGTATGATTCTGTTACCAAATTAGATACTTTGCACCGATGTACATACGTTGGAAACTAATTGACAAGAACAAGACAGGTCATCGACATCCACTTCAAAGGAGAGATTCTTGTCTATCGTCAATCACTGCAAAGAAAACAAACGAAGGCTGAATTGAGCACGCATGGCAGCAAGGGGAGAGAGTGTGGAATTGAACCTTGATCCTTCAAATTGAGAGAAGAAAAGGGTAAAACAGCAAGAGGAGTTGTTGTTTGAAGCAACTCCAGGTGCTCTTGGTACTCCAGTTGCTTGGCAGCTGCCTGTAATTGCCTGGAGAAGGCAGCAGCTGCAGAGATTTGGATGTAGAGTAGCTCCAAGGGAAGGAGGAGGGCTTCCAGCAGGGCTCCGGGAGCTTGGAAGAATATGGGGGAATTTTAAGAAGAGAAGAAGAGAAGGGGTCCTTCTCTCGGCTTAAAACAAAAAGAGTGAAAGGGAAAAATAAGAAGAGAAGAAGGGGGTTCCTTCTTGGAACCTTCCTATTCTCTTTTTCCTATATATACCATGATATCATTGATGACCTCATATGGTGACATCAGCAAGCTGATGTCATCAATGATATCATCAAAATCTTAAAAAATATTATCTTCGCTTTTGTATTTATTGTAAATCTCAAAATCTACCGCATTAGCGCCTCGGACCCCGAATTGCGTGCGCAATATCTTGTTTTGATCGTCTCTGAATGACAGTCAATATGAGTATAATATTCATATACTTTAGATCGGCTATGAATACCTGAAATTCTTGAGATAAAGTTTTAGTTTAGGGTTAAATTTTGTGATTTAAAAATATCAAATGATCTCCGATTGACAAACAGTCGATTTCGTTTGTCTTATTTCGTCGAATTGGATTTTATGATGGTCTCGATTTGTTTCGCATTTACAATTTCGCATCGCGGCTTTTCTGTGGCATGCATTACGATGTGATCGATTTTTTATCGATTGCGACCACATTAATTTCGATTTACGATCAATTAATCGATTTAGGTTATTTAATATTGATTGATAATTTTATTGGACCAATCAGAGCCTAATCAAGTGGAGTTCGGGTTTATTTGGATCCAGATGTTACATCACATGCATTAACCTCATAAAGGATATGCATGATAGGGCTTCATCTTGTGTAAGGATCTGGTATGAGAAGACTAACTATTTTGACATCAATATTGATTTGCATCAAGGTTCAACTTTGAGTCCATTCCTTTTTACTTTGATTATGGATGAGTTGACTAGTACATTCAGGATGAGATACCTTGGTGCATGTTGTTCGTTGATGATATAGTGTTGATTGATGAGACTAGAGATGGAGTAAATGAGAAGCTTGAGGTCTGAAGACATGCATTACAGACTAAAGGAATTCTGATAAGTAGGGCTAAGACTGAATATATGCAGTGCACTTTTGATGGAAGCAATGGTGAAGGAATAGATGTAAAGACTGGTTATAAGAAATTTCAGAAGAAAGATTCTTTTAGATATTTGGGATCTATTTTGCAACATGATGGGGAAATTGATGGAGATGTTACTCATAAAATAAATGCAGGTTGGCTAAAGTGGAGAGGAGCCTCTATTGTTCTATATGATAAGAAAATTCCTTGAAAAATCAAACAAAAGTTCTAGAAAGCATCTGTGAGACCTGTTATACTATATGGATCTCAATGTTGGCTTGTGAACCATAAACATGTGCAGAGAATGCCAAGTACAGAAATGAAAATGTTAAGGTGGATGTGTTGACATACATGTAAAGATCGGATTCGAAATTATGCAATCAGAAGGAAAGTTGGTGTATCTCCGCTTGAGAATAAGATGTGAGAAAACCTCTTAAGGTGGTTTATCCATTTTTAAAAGAGGTCAGTTGATGCACCAGTTAGGAGATGCGAGTTTTAGGATGATGAGCCGACTAAGAGAGGGCGAGGAAGGCCTAAGAAGTGTTGGAATTAGACTATCTGAAGGGATCTTAGTTTTTTTGGATCTAAGCTCGATAATGACCAAAGATAGATATGAATGGAGGTAAAGAATCCATGTAGTCGACCCTACTTAATGTGGGAAAAGACTTTGTTGTCGTTCTTGCATAAATATAAATGAAAAATGTGGGATAGAGTAACGAGAACAAAATTTGGATTTACATAGAACTTTACTCTCTAAGGAGTAGTATGAAGCCACGGGGGAAGAGCCATAAAGGGCTTTATCTATCAATATGTTTCTCAAGAGATACAAAAGGTGTAGGGAATCCTTATATGTCCCCACCAAGTCTCGTCACTAGGCAATATTGGAGTAAAGATGATAGCAGTGTAATTAGATCTTGGAGAGATCCAATTACCCATCTAAAAATATTCTATAACATGCCCCCTCAAGGTAAAGCCTGAAAATTGCAACTTGTTTTAAAAAATACTTAACTCATCTTCACTCAGTATGCTAAGGAGCTAGGTGGAGACCTGTTCGAATTAGTCATTGTTGGGATTAAACTAACGTGGTGGGAGGAGAAGCGCTTGGAGTGGATGCTCTGAGAAGATGGTTGGTAGGTAATATATGAGTTGGGGCATTGATCTTCATGCAATCACTTGATTGTCATCAATAGTCTGAGTTGATCCTAAGCATATGCAATAAAAGTCCATTAGAAATAGTTGGTGTCTAGCATCTAAAGTAGAGCGGTCCTCTCTAATACGAAGATCTCGAGGGTGAGCCTCTTTTATACGAAAACTTTGAGAAGGGACATCTCCAATTCAAAAGTATGAAAATTAGCCGCACTCATATGGTGATCTCAGAGAGTGAGTTTCTCTCATACAAGGACCTTAAGAAGTGGGTTCTCTAACAAATGAACATAAAAAAGGAGATCGCTTTTTGGGAGCCACAAGTGAAAAAGGCTTATTAAAAAAAGAGAGTCTCTAAGAAGATCTCAGGCAGAAGAAAAATATATCCTACTTTGTCACTCCCCCTTTCTCCCATCCTTGTTAGAAACATGAGATAATCGATTAAGTTGGGAGAACAAATGGAGTAAAGCAAATTCTTTTTATATCATTGATTTTTACCTAGCATCTCTCTCGTTTTTTCATTTTTCTTGAAAATAAGAGTGTAAACTCGAGATAAGTTACATCTAGAGCAATTAATAATGTGTGAAGTTACACTACATTAACACGAATCTTTTATCCTTTTTTATTGCGTTCTTTTTTATAACAAACTAGGCTTGTTAGATCCATATTCAATAAGCGAAAACATAGCCCCTCAAACCTGCACAAGTAAAAGAATATTGCATATTGCTTTTAGTTTTTAGTCCCAGCCCTTTTTTAACTATCATTTTTTAATTGTTTCTAATCATTTTCTAGTGTTCTCCATTTTTTGTTGTTTGTCCTTTTCCTGTTTCAAACTCAACATCCCCTTTGTTTTTCTTCTCCTATTTCCAAACCTCAACACGCGATCCATTGGACTTTTACAAAGACATGTAAAATAAATGAAGAGCCTACAAATGTGCATGTCTTCCAGTCCTTCGATAGATAGGGTTTCATGGGAACCCACAACCGTCGTTGAACTTGCGGGCATTATGGGAGATGATATCAAGCTCAGCGATGAATGAAGTGGGAGTTGAGAGCGCCCATGACCTCGACTTGGAGATCCTCAGGGCGTAGCTTCTGCAACACAATGAGACAAAAGATGGTGTTGCCTTATATATGCTTGCCATTGCTGGGTTCCGTCAGAGATAAAGAACATGGGGCTTACGGAAGCATGCTTAGGAAGGTGGCGATGAAGAGGGGTATGGACACCTTCAAAGATGAATTTCATGGAGCCATGGGCAATCATTGGGAGACGATGGGGCTCTTCATGTTGAGAGGTCATTACAATGGGTAAAGATGATGCTCGTTGGAAGGTAACCATGAGTTGTGATCTTTGTTCTCGCAATTTTTGGCTAGGGTTCCTCCATCTTTGAATGATACCTCTTTTTTGAGGTAACTGTGTTGCCTTTGGGTGCTGCTAAGGTTCACTCCCACACCATTGTTGTTCGCATCCAAAGGTCAATCTTCGAGAAAGAAAAGTCAAGCACAAAACTACAACACGAACTTTGAGAACAATACTCCATGAATCTTGAACATGCCCCTCTAACACATGAACTTAGAGAATGCATACAATAATTGAATTGAGAATGAATCTTGGAAGTGACTCCAAAAATGACTTGCTCTAATACCATGTGGAAATATATATGGAATTGAGAAACAAGAACAAAAGTAAGATTTACGTGAAACCCTATTCCCTAAGGAGTATTATGACTCCAGGGAGAAGAGAAACAAAGGACTCAATCTATCATTATGTTTCTTATGCATGGCTCTTTATATAGCCGCATTGGCACATTAAAGTCCACCAATATGTAATATGGGACAAAATAAAAGAGCAGTGTAACCGGATCATGGAAAGATCCAATTATCCATCTAAAACATATTATACCAATTATTTTTGGTTTTTCATACTTTTCTTTGACGTAAAAGTTAGATATGTACAATTTGATTACGATTAGTATGGTACTTTGATCTTGTTGGATGATTATACATGTATAAATATATGAGAACATGTGTGTTAAATGTAGTTTTTATACTTGAAATAATTATAAACACCAATATTTTTAAAATTAGTAGCCTAGATTTTCTTTTTTATTCGGTTATCCTTCCAACTGCCTAATGATACCTACTTCTGTAACAGAGACTCTTCGTGGACTACATAGATTTGTTAGGAATACATCAAAGATCTCAACTCTCGATATGCGATATTTCTAATACGAGATAGGATGAGCATCCAAATTATTATTCCACCATAAACGAGATCTTTAAGAGGCTACCTATTTATGCACATATATGCACATGCCCCTCTCAGATAGAATTCATGGCACGGATTATCAAGGCATATTTCCTTGCATGCCATGATCATACAAATAAGCATAAGACCGAACCCTTGTGAGTCGTGCGAGATCTATGCCCAAGCCCATGTAACATAGTGAGCTTTGAGTCGAGCCAAGTCCCAAAAAATCTATCAAAGTCCGACCCAAACCCAACACAAAACTAATGGGTCGAGCTTGGGCCAAGCCAGCCCAAACTAATGATTCTTGATGTTACTCATTCCTTGACAACTATTTAGTTCATTTATGGAAAGATTCAAGCTCAAATATTCACATAATATCTGTTATTACAATAAAATAACAATAAAATAACAATTGCAGGGGAGTTTTACATATTATTTAATTTATAGAAAAGACCTCTTAAACTAGGTATTCATTTACACATAGTATGTTCACATTAATCAACTACTTCAAAATGGTGAAAAATAAATTACCCACATGATTTTTTCTAAGAGAACATAAAAATCGATATCACTCAGCATATATTATTTATGACATTTTTTTATAATTTTATATTATATTGGGTAAGTGAGTCGGGTTAGGCTTGGGCCAACCTCGGCCTGAGCTCGGACTGAAAAACCATATGTGCCCAAATTTTGTCCTAGGTCTGGCCCATTTCATATTTGGTGTTAGGATGGGTGGGGGATAAGAGGGCTGAGTTCCAGGTTGGGTCAGCCTGACCTAACCCAATGAACGTCCTTGCCTAAAATAAAGGAGGCCGACAACAAACTGAGTAGAATGACTCTTTATAGCTATACTTTAGACTCTAGGAACCACCTCTAGTATGACAGTCTCCCATGGTCTCATACAAAGTTGTGGATGTGGTCAGTGAAGACGAATATAAAACACCAATGAACATGGGTCCACGCACACAAGCCAGGCCCTTTTGAGGACAATTAATGCCAGAAACTTGATCGTCCAGCCTTGTACACTGAGATTATACTGAAGAATCTAACCATGATTTTGATGTGCCCGTTGGACATACGAGCCCACGACGAGCCATTATGCAACAAATGTTACGGAAATATCATTCCCTGATCTGAAATGAAGAATAACTAATTTGCATAATAGGTCATGCAGTATGATTAGGGTTATGTACCACAACTATCTTAATGATCATACAGATGTTGATTTAATTGTTGAATCATATATTCTGGTGCATGGATGGATATCTAAAGAGTTAGATTGAGGATTAATCAAGCACCATCAAATGATTGTTAAGATGTAATCTCCATCCTGAGTAGGAGATGGCAATCCTTTCTCTTTTGATCGATATCTGACCAACCTCTTGATGCAGGTCCTCTGTATAGGAATATAGATTCAGAGGTGTCATATTAGTTAGGTCAAAGCGTTGAGTTAACGAGATCGAGGGCACGCATCCTTTGACCGAAGATAGATGTGTTACTATATGTCTGAGTATGTACATTTGGCAGACTGATAGGTTGATAGCCAAATAATGGTCTATACACCGGTGTGTTGGTGTGCATACAAGGGCATATGAGTAACGATCTCTCAAAGTACAGGTTCATTACTGAACCGGAAGACACGAGCTTGCTCATGAGATATTGGGAGGGATCAAATTCCATGCACGGTTGTCTCGCTTTGGAACCTTGACTAAATTTGTAAGGTTTGATATATGCTTTTGGAAAGTGTATGATCAACACCTAGGTATGGCATATGCTTTTGCAAAGTATATGATTGATACTAACTCCCAATGGTCAAATGAGAAACTTAATGATAAAACCCTAAAGACGGCAATCTAAATCGATCTAAACTTCGGGTTTATTCTAGGTCTTCCAGTGTAGGATGTAAAGGTATTAGGAATACCTGAGGGTAATGTAATCATAAACGATTGTATAACCACGACGCTTCCATTCCTAAGGAGTGATGAAACGGGTTAGATTTTAATGACACCTCTCAATAGAGAAGTAATATGATCTTGCTTCAAATGTCGGACAGTGATCTGAATTTAATTCAAATGAAATGAAAATATTTGATTTACGGTTTTGATTTAATCAAACATTTATGGGAGTTCCACAAGATCTAGATTTGAGATATGATCTCAATATCAAGTCACTATATGTGGAACGTACAATCGTCTTGCCCTTATCTCCAAGTATCTGTGGAGCAAGCGCATTACTCTTGAAAGAGTTCAAGAATAATTTCTTTGTTGATATTATATCTAAGCATTGAGCAAAATAGATAATTAAATGTGATTTAATTATTGTGAATAATATGAATGTTATTCATATTGTTTGGGCACAATGAGAAATGCATAATTAAACAATATTAATTATCATGAATAATGTGAATGAGATTCATATTATTTGAGTGCATGAGATTTGAGATCTTAGATAATTAAATATTATTAAATTATTGTTGGAGTATAAGTTGTATGTGCCTATTGTGTTGTAGCAGGGTAAATGGATCCTGGAGAAAATCTATTTACCCCATCTAGTGTTTAGTCCCACATCGTCCAACGGTGGGACTTAAAGGCTCTGGAGAGGCTATATAAGGAGCCCCAGACCTCCTAACTCATTGAGAATAAGCAATAGAAAACACGCCCCTTAGAGGGCTTCTCCTATGGTTTCATCCCGCTCCTCACGGAGTAGGGTTCCACGTTAAATCATGGTGTTCCATGTTGATGTTTCTTGTTCTTATGCTCTGTTTATCAATCGCTTCCGCATATTCTATTTTATAACATGGTATCAGAGCGGGTTCGTTTCTCGAGGATTTCAAAATTTTTATGTTCGAGATTTGTTCTTTTAGATTTGTTCGAGATCTGTTCTGGATAACTCTGCCTTCATTCAGATCGATCTCAAGGCGGAGGTCTGTTCTTGTTCATTTTTGAGGTTTTTCTGAAACCCTAGACTGTTTGTATTTGGGTTTTCCGAAACCCTAGCGTGCCTATTCTCGATCCAGCTCTGTCGATCATAACAAGCATCATAAGGTGGCATCCATCAAGTTCCAGGCCACAAGCATCAAGCACCAGGCCGCAAGCATCAAGTTCGATACCTCTGCAACAGTGCAACGCAGAGGCGGCACCCGAACCGGCATCGGCATCAAGTTCGAAGGATATCTCCAGCGATGCCCCTCCAGCCGTTCGACGGTGCCCCCTTCTCTCGCATCTCCGAGCGACGCATCCGAACCTAGGCGCAAGGTGGTGCCCCCAAACGGCCCTTTGTGCCGCGCCACGCGCAAAACCCAATTCGGGCGGCGGCTCAGGCTGAGCCCCGACCCTCTCCAAGCAGCACCTCCGCGTGCGATGCTGCACTCAGATCCCGCAGGCGGCCCACTCGATCTCGGCCTCCAGATCATCAAAGGCGGCGCAGCGGCATCAGGAGAAACCTCCAGGCGAGGTCTCCTCTCCCCGCGCGAAGTCCCCCAGCGCGGTTGTTCTCCAGGCGTGCGATGGCCACCAGCCCTCCCCCTTGGCGCCCACCGTGGCGGCGCGACGCAGAACGAGACCCCATCGCGGCGCCAACCTCCTTCCTTGTGCGGCATCCAGGCGCGCCTCGTGCGGGCGAAAGAACTTCGCCTCTCTCGAGCATCCCCTTCCTTGCGCGAGCTTCCCCCTGTCGCAAGGGCAACCCCCTCCCTCCCTGCGGCGGCGGGTCGAAGGGTTTTTCCCCGTGGGGACCCTAAGGCCGGGCCAATCCCCCTTTATAAAAAAAATTAACTCTGTTTGAGAGAGCCCATGTTGAAAAATAGTGGGCTGAAAGAAAGGAGCGCCCAGTGTATGTTATAAAAAAAAGAGTGTTTTTATTTGGGCCAAGGGGGCCAGTTCAAAAAAAAAGGAAAGCCGTGAAAAAAAGGGAAACGGCTTAAAAAAATTACGAAAAAATGACAGCCGGAAAAAAAGGGGGAAGGCTGTATAAAAAAATTTTGAATTTCTTGGAAAAGGCGCGTACACGAAAAGAAAAAGCCATACGCTGTTAAAAAAAAGCCGCGTACAAAGAAATGTTGTACGTAATTTCAAAAAAAAAGAAGTTGCAAAAGCCGATAAAAAAAAGTCAAACGGCTTATAAAAAAATTAAATGAAAAAAAAAATTATGAATGTTTTGAAAAGCCGACAAAGTTGTGATCGGCTAAGTGTTTGTTTTTGTCCCCATCATTGTTGTCTTCTCCCAACTTGGTCGACATCAATGTTTTCAGACAAGTATGGGAGAAAGGGGGAGTATATATGTAGAGATACAGGTCTTGTATTCCAGCTCCAGATTCAGATACCAATCTCCAGACCAGCTAGATGATCAGACTCTATAGTTCGGTTTCAGACTCGACGATCATTGTTCCGAGTCTCCAGTTTCAGACACGCATATGTTTGCGGTCATTTTCAGATGAGCATATGTTGCCATCATTGTCAGAGGTCCCCATCATTCTTCTTGTTGTCAGGCCAGAGATTTCATGTGAGCCATAGGGACTCCAGAGCAGAGGACCATTCCCTATGCCATTGAGGGCAAGGATTTTCATGTGGTATCATAGGTACATCAGAGTAGTGCACCATTCTCTGAGCCAGATGGGAGAGACCCAGTTCTTCGAAGAGGAGACTTTTCGAACTCCATTCTCTAGCGACCGTGGACTCCGACGAGGATTGCACAGCCACGACCCTTTTCAGTTTGGCCCTTTTCAGAGATGGAGCAGTTGTCCACATTATTGTGGCGGGCCAGAGTACTCCGACGAGGAGACTCATTTCAGTTGCAGTGACTCTGACAGGTGCAGTTCAGAGCACATGCTCTCCGACGAAGAGATTCAGAAGACTCACACTCCAGCTCGTTCGTCCTCCTCACCTGCACGACATGAGAAGCAACGTCCTCGACTGCAGCATGTGCGCGTCGGGTTGATATTGTCCGTAGTGTCCTGTAGTGTTGAGTTGAGTATCTTTCTGTTTGTCCAAGCTGAGCATTGCATGCTCCAGCTTGAGGGGGAGTGTTGGAGTATAAGTTGTATGCGTCTATTGTGTTGTAGCAGGGTAAATGGATCCTGGAGAAGATCCATTTACCCCATCTAGTGTTTAGTCCCACATCGTCCAACGGTGGGACTTGGAGGCTCTGGAGAGGCTATATAAGGAGCCCCAGACCTCCTGTACTCATTGAGAAAAAGCAATAGAAAAAACGCCCCTTAGAGGGCTTCTCCTGTGGTTTCATCCCGCTCCTCACGGAGTAGGGTTCCACGTTAAAACATGGTGTTCCATGTTGATGTTTTTTGTTCTTATGCTCTGTTTATCAATCGCTTCCGCATATTCTATTTTATAACATGGTATCAGAGCGGGTTCGTTTCTCGAGGATTTCAAATTTTTTATGTTCGAGATTTATTCTTTTAGATTTGTTCGAGATCTGTTCTGGATAACTCTGCCTTCATTCAGATCGATCTCAAGGCAGAGATCTGTTCTTGTTCATTTTTGAGGTTTTTCTGAAACCCTAGACTGTTTGTATTTGGGTTTTCCGAAACCCTAGCGTGCCTATTCTCGATCCAGCTCTGTCGATCATAACAAGCATCATAAGGTGGCATCCATCAAGTTCCAGGCCACAGGCATCAAGCACCAGGCCGCAAGCATCAAATTCGATACCTCTGCAACAGTGCAACGCAGAGGTGGCACCCGAACCGGCATCGGCATCAAGTTCGAAGGATATCTCCAACGATGCCCCTCCAGCCGTTCGACGGTGCCCCCTTCTCCTCTCGCATCTCCGAGCGACGCATCCGAACCCAGGCGCAAGGTGGTGCCCCCAAACGACCCTTCGTGTCGCGCCACGCGCAAAACCCAATTCGGGCGGTGACTCAGGCTGAGCCCCGACCCTCTCCAAGCAGCACCTCCGCGTGCGATGCTGCACTCAGATCCCGCAGGCGGCCCACTTGATCTCGGCCTCCAGATCATCAAAGGCGGCGCAGCGGCATCAGGCGAAACCTCCAGGTGAGGTCTCCTCTCCCCGCGCGAAGTCCCCCAGCGCGGTTGTTCTCCAGGCACGCGATGGCCACCAACCCTCCCCCTTGGCGCCCACCGTGGCGGCGTGACGCAGAACGAGACCCTATCGCGGCGCCAACCTCCTTCCTTGTGCGGCATCCAGGCGTGCCTCGAGCGGGCGGAAGAACTTCGCCTCTCTCGAGCAGCCCCTTCCTTGCGCGAGCTTCCCCCTGTCGCAAGGGCGACCCCCTCCCTCCCTGCGGCGGCGGGTCGAAGGGTTTTTCCCCGTGGGAACCCTAAGGCCGGGCCAATCCCCCTTTATAAAAAAAATAACTCTGTTTGAGAGAGCCCGTGTTGAAAAATAGTGGGCTAAAAGAAAGGAGCGCCCAGTGTATTTTATAAAAAAAAGAGAGTGTTTTTATTTGGGCCAAGTGGGCCAGTTCAAAAAAAAAGGAAAGCCGTGAAAAAAAGGGAAACGGCTTAAAAAAATTACGAAAAAAATGACAGCCGGAAAAAAAAGGGGGAAGGCTGTATAAAAAAAATTTGAATTTCTTGGAAAAGGCACGTACACGAAAAGAAAAAGCCATACACTGTTAAAAAAAAGCCGCGTACAAAGAAATGTTGTACGTAATTTCAAAAAAAAAAGAAGTTGCAAAAGCCGATAAAAAAAAGTCAAACGGCTTATAAAAAAAATTAAATGAAAAAAAAGTGATGAATGTTTTGAAAAGCCGACAAAGTTGTGATCGGCTAAGTGTTTGTTTTTGTCCCCATCATTGTTGTCTTCTCCCAACTTGGTCGACATCAATGTTTTCAGACAAGTATGGGAGAAAGGGGGAGTATATATGTAGAGATACAGGTCTTGTATTCCAGATTCAGATTCAGATACCAATCTCCAGACCAGCCAGATGATCAGACTCTACAGTTCGGTTTCAGACTCGACGATCATTGTTCCGAGTCTCCAGTTTCAGACACGCATATGTTTGCGGTCATTTTCAGATGAGCATATGTTGCCATCATTGTCAGAGGTCCCCATCATTCTTCTTGTTGTTAGGCCAGAGTTTTCATGTGAGCCATAGGGACTCCAGAGCAGAGGACCATTCCCTATGTCATTGAGGGCTAGGGTTTTCATGTGGTATCATAGGTACACCAGAGTAGCGCACCATTCTCTGAGCCAGATGGGAGAGACCCAGTTCTCCGAAGAGGAGACTTTTCAGACTCCATTCTCTAGCGACCGTAGACTCCGACGAGGATTGCACAGCCACGACCCTTTTCAGTTCGACCCTTTTCAGAGATGGAGCAGTTGTCCACATTATTGTGGCGGGCCAGAGTACTCCGACGAGGAGACTCATTTCAGTTGCAGTGACTCTGACAGGTGCAGTTCAGAGCACATGCTCTCCGACGAGGAGATTCAGAAGACTCACACTCCAGCTCGTTCTTCCTCCTCACCTGCACGACATGAGAAGCAACGTCCTCGACTGCAGCATGTGCGCGTTGGGTTGATATTGTCCGTAGTGTCCTGTAGTGTTGAGTTGAGTATCTTTCTGTTTGTCCAAGCTGAGCATTGCATGCTCCAGCTTGAGGGGGAGTGTTGGTGTATAAGTTGTATGCGCCTATTGTGTTGTAGCAGGGTAAATGGATCCTGGAGAAGATCCATTTACCCCATCTAGTGTTTAGTCCCACATCGTCCAACGGTGGGACTTGGAGGCTCTGGAGAGGCTATATAAGGAGCCCCAGACCTCCTGTACTCATTGAGAAAAAGCAATAGAAAACACGCCCCTTTGAGGGCATCTCACGTGGTTTCATCCCGCTCCTCACGGAGTAGGGTTCCACGTTAAATCATGGTGTTCCATATTGATGTTTCTTGTTCTTATGCTCTGTTTATCAATCGCTTCCGCATATTCTATTGTATAACAATAATCAAGGATATGAACAAGTGTGATATATGATATATAAGAGAGAGCTATTTGTAAATAACATTTGCAATTTAAATGTTGATGTGAATTGGATTCACATTGGACAGATAATTGAGAATGTAATTTGCATTTTATTTTGGTTTGTGAATGTGGTTCAAAAATTTCCAATGACATGATTGCAATGTTCACAAAATAGCAATGTTCACAAATATTCATAAAAAAGGTTTTGATGAATATTATATATGGTATACCTTCGGTTGAAAGATCGATTATCATCTCAAATACAAAATGATCATATCGCATTATCATGACCTGAGGCGTATATGCTGTCTAGTCAGGGATCATTGGGGTAGTAGGTTACTCTGTGAGTGGACTGTCCCACTCTCATCAGTATTGGTCATGACAACGGATAAAGAAAGGATAATGCTTGAAGAGATGATGATGTATTTTATCTAATTACTAAAATTTGAATAATACGTATTTTGAGATTATATCATCCTTCAAGTAATAATCAAAATTGTTTGTTGGTTGGTTAAATGGATCGATAATTGATTTAATATGATTAAATTAATTAGGTCCAATTATACACTCTACTATGAATAGATTTGTAGTTCCCTTATAAGAATTAATTATGTGAATATGATTCATAATAATTAATTAGAATTTGAACATGATACTGAGGATCACATAAGTGACATCTATGATCTTCTGTCATGGCAAAGGGTTATGTCGCCAGAGATTGTATGTAGGAGACTCCTGTTCGAAGTGACAGCTCTTGCATGCAAGCGCATCTGGATCAGGCTCTTTGCTTCTCGAATGAGTAAGGTCGTATGTGTAGTGACCACACTATCGGTTCCTCGTATTATTGGGGCGATAATGGATTGCGTAAAGCAAGTGCTATTCCTCTTGACGGTTGGTTCAATTAACAACGTCAACATCGCCTTAGGGGTGGTGGGCCCAAGTGTTAAAGATCGAATTGGGAAATACAAGTCGGACTTGCAAGGTGGAATGAATTCATGCTTCTTTTTATCCGAGTTGCAATTTCTCTTATTATTGGAATGTAACAAAGATAAGAAAGAAGATCCCAGATCTTGGCTAAGATATCTCTTAAATTGAAAGTGATTAAGGGAATGAACTTTCAGTATTGACAAGGCAAGACAATTTTGATATAAAAATTCCTAAATCAAAGTGAAATATGTATTTATGTGAATATCTTATTTCAGATAATCCCCATTAAACTCACTCAATACTATACTCAATAATAACCAGTAAATTATCATGAATTAGATTCATGATCAAGATATTGTACATGCAGTTAGATACAAAATGTATATGGTTGCAATGTGTAAGTTTTCTCGTAATAATGAGGAATGATAACTAAATAGACAATAGGACAACAACCTTGGGTTTGTATATCTCTATAGTCTTGATCTCTCACCGAACGCGTTTTGGAAGCATCATGTTGATGATGATCGTAATTATCAAAAATCCTTATAAAATCTAAGAAGATGTTATGGCATACATATGTGCTCTCGACATTTAATCATAAATGACATGGTTCATTGCATTATGCAGAATGGTGGCTCGATAAGAGATGATGTACTCAAAATATTTGAGTACCTTCCTAAACCAAAGTCCTTAAGAGTTAGGATGGATGTAGATATGATGAGTGTCATTATTCTGCTATTTATACTCTAGTCAGTCATGAAGCTTCATAATATCCATATTGCATGAATTAAATGAAGCATGTGTAAATATTGAAATGCTCTTATATTGAAATCTTTTGAGTTCAACATAAGAGATCATTTGTCATAAGCAATGGTTGTTTATAGATGAAGGAAGCGCAGTGGAAGCATGGGTCTGACCCAAGTAAGAACGAAAGTCAAAGAGTTGATTGTGCTTCCATAACTTCCATGTGACATCCAAAGAGTTGGATAAATGCCAATACTGCAATAAGCTGATGTACTGATAGTGTGACTACCTAAACTATCTAGGATCCTTAAAGGACTCGGATAGTGCATCAGAAAAATCTACACCTGATCACTGAAATCGACTTACTTATTACTTATTAGATAAGATCAAAGTCTAATAATCGCATATCACTCTTCTATTAACACTTGCAGTTGGTTGCATATGTTTTAGAAGACTAGGAAAATTGATCTTATGGATTAATAGTCATCCACATGGATATTGATGCAATTGTTGCAACAATCTCTATTGGATAGATAGACTACATATTTTCAGTGGGAGAGTCCTCAGTCTTACAGAATGTCTCAACTCAATGATCTAGATATTAGACTACACTTAGTGTTAGTTACTAAATGTTGGAAATAAATGAATTCTGGAATAGACCTATCATAAAGAGTTATGATTGATATATCTCAAATTTGTAATCTGACATCTAGATGACTCTACTAAATTAGAAAATTAATGAATGATTTATTGGCATTTTTAAATACTGAAAATTTAAAACTTAAAAGGTCAATAGGAAGATAAAGATCATTTGACAATGATCTGGCATCGAGTCTTGGGCATATGTTTGTTGATGAGATCAATGGACTAGTAAGAGATGAAACTTTAGACTGTCTGAAATTTCAAATCTTACTTACTTGTGAATATTGTATTCAAAGTAGAATGTCCGATGCACCCTTCTCTGAGAATGGTGTTAGATGCCAAGGTATTCAATATCTCATACATATTGATGTATGTGGATCATATATATCATAATGAACATTGATGATATGTAATATCCATTAATGATTATTTGTGATATGAGACTTCTTCTCTTCACCTTAGAAACCTTTGAAATGTTCAAAGATATTACACTTTTTGGTTAAGAACCAAAGTCTGAAGAAAGATGAAATGAATTTGATCTAACCTAAGTAGTCTTTGTACTTGGTAGATGAATTCAAAGAGTACCTTATGGATTGGAGACATAAATATCATTCCTATCTCACTCCTGATAAACCTTAACTCAATGGAGTTGTAGGGAGATACAATTGGATCACAATCACGTCCTCCTCATAAGATGTATCTGCCTCCTCGCCCAAATGAGACGATGTGGGCAAAGTTCTATGTTGAATGTAAGACAGGAGGCCAGTCATCAGATGTCTCGAGTTCCTCAAATCGGCAAAAGATGGCCTTCATTGTTGGCAATGTGTATGATATAAGAAATTGCTTCTTTGATGCATAGTATCTAGAATGCAAGCCATCAATTAAGCGATATACCTGCCATTCAGAATGCTCTTATATCTGTTTGGTGCAACATGAGGGCTGGAATATTGCAAGCTCCTCATAGAGGCTGGAGAGATGCCTGTAGTACTCGATGAGGGTGGAATCACCCTGAGATGTTGACCAGATTTGCCTGTAAATGTCTGCAAGGCGTGACTTTGTCTTCTTCTGGGAGTACATGTGCTCGAGATCCCGCATTTCCTTAGTTGTATTTTTGTAAAGCAGATTTGAGGGAATATGAGCTTCAACATTGTTGGTCATCCAGTTGATAACCATGTAGTTGTCAATCTGCCAGTTGTCGTACTCTTTATCCTTTTCATCTAAAGGATCTTTAGTCAGAATGTAGAGTTTCCTCTATCCACCAATGAACACCATAAAAGAGAGAGACCAGAGCACATAAGTTTTTGTACCCTTGAGTTTGATAGTAGTATCTTGTGCCATAATATTTGTGACCAAGGGCTTTGTCTCGGTAGAAGATGAGCCATGGTCATGAAAGGGCTAGAAAATGCCCTAGAACTCACGTTTGCCCTTGAAGAAGGGTTGAAAATCCTCAAGGAACAGCATATTTCGATTTCTGAAAGCGTTGGGCAGCGCTAGCAGGAGGGTTGTGACCTCCTGACAGCACTAGCAGGCCTCCATAAGTGGTTCTAGCAACATCGGTAGGTGTTGGAGATGCTCCTTTATGGTCGAGCTTTTGCACTGGAGGCGATTGGATGACCTTGCGAGGGGCCTTAGTTCAAGGAAGAGGGCCCGCACAGAATTTTGCGAGGCTTGAGGTGACGGTGGGGATTTTAGGTTAGAACCCCAGTCTAGGACCATTGCTCTGATACCATGTGGAGAAGATAGACGAATAAGATATCTATTCAAAAAAGGCTAGTGTCTCTTATATAGAGAGAAAACCCTGGAGAGTATAAAAGGAAAAATACATAAATACCCCGAGGGGTTACGGAACCCGAAGGGTTGAAGGTTACGGAACCCGAAGGGTTACATACATAATTGTAAGTATAATAACTCTAACGGTATGCATGATCCTCACAAATAATGGTTTAACTTGGACAAGCACCTTACACGTAGCTCTTCATGGATGAGGTGGTGCGGGAGCAGAATCCCTTGGCTTGGGGTAGCAAACGGGTATGTAACAACTAGTGGAGCCATCCATCTTCCTCCATGGAGGGAAGTGCATCTCAACTTGGTCTAGTAGCATTGAGGTCTAATGACCGGATGCCGTGGGGTTGCGATAATGCTTCAAAAGAGGGATATTCTACTGGCTCAAGAAGAAAAACTCCTTATGTACATGTTGCACCATGCAGAGATGTATGTCATAAAAAAATAAAAAACTCTAAAAAAGGGGCATGCCTGATTGAAAATAGAATGTCTACTAGAGTGTATATAGTTGAATAAGCAAAGCTTATGGGATCTATTGTCTCATCTCACGGAAGCTTGTAGCTGGAGACTTAGCTACACTGGTTAAGCTCCACAGGATATGTTGTTGCACTGGTCACGGTCCATTCTCTTTTTTCTCCTTTTGAGATGGTTGAACTTGAACTTAGAAGGGAATACCCCGCTCCTCGAAGAAAGAGTTGCTAGATTGGGAGATCAGAGTTACCTTATTGAGGGAGGTTGTTTCTTTACCACTTTTGAGACGGGGAACTATATATCACTTACACAGTACAAGTAAAGATTCATAGTCATTAGAATTTGTGTATGTAGACTTGTTCAGACCTGATTGTTGAGGAGACCTGACCATAGATTGTGGAACTTAAAGGTCATTGAGTCTTAAAACCGTTTCACAATAAGGTTCTGCCAAATTAATAATCAAAAGGTAAGTTTAATAATCAACCTTGATTCTTCCTTTTTCCTTTCTTTCTTTTTTTCACTTCTTTTTCAAATAAGTGTTTGCTAAGGGACTAGCAAAGTTAAAGTACAGGGAGATGATGAATCTATGATTCTCATACTTTATTCTTTTATTTTAGACAAATCTTTTAGCAAAAACATCTGTATATATATATTAAAACCAATAGATGAGCATTCACTATGCATTTGTTAATATTTTATAATTAACACCTATTTTACCAAAATAAAAGAATAAAGAAGAAAAGAAAAAGAAATAAAGGAGTAATTATGCAATAAGTACAAACTGACCCGAACCTTGAGAGAAGGTCAATTATTGACCTGATCGACAAGGAATAAAGTAGAGAAAGATAAGGTCTTCAAATATCTAGTATATTCTTCACTATTTATTTCCTATACATATCATTCCCTTATTTTATTCATCAATAAAAAACGACCTCCAATAAATTATTTCGCTAAAAAACTTGTAAATAAAAATACTTTCCAATCAATAAAAATAAATGAAAAATCAGTTGATGTTCATAGTGTAAATAATACCACTCATAAAAGACCGCAAAAGAGAACTTAAAGGATCAATTCCAGCTCCATATGAACTCAAATTCTTCCAAAATCACTTTTATCGGACTCTAAATTAACTTTACAATGAGGGTGGTTTCATAATTTTTGGAGTTACAGTATGAAAATTGTCTTTTTGAGTGTGTTACATAGCTATGCAGTACCTATACATGTATATATTTATTTACGTATTTATTTTGTACATAATTTGTATATATTGTATTTTTAAATACTTGTACATACTCCCAATAAATTTACAAAATTAAAATTAAAATCATAAAATGCAAAATATATTAAAAGGAAAATCAATTTCTCAGTATACAAAATAGCCATACATGTATATATGGTACAAAACAACTAATTATTTAACAACTACTTTTATTTTGTAAAAATCAAATAAAAATGTGTTTATATTCCTCTAAATATTTTGTAAATAAATAAAATATAAAAAATGTATTTTTGTAAAAATAATAAATAAAAGGGATATTTACACCCATAACCCTGAGTAATATGGTAATTACCCCGGAAACCCTATGTAATCACGAATTATACTGAGGACCCTGAATAATGCTCCGTTTTACACCCATAACCTTACCGTTAGTTTAGTTCTCTAACTCAACCATATGACTAAGTTAATCTAACCAAACTCAGATCCAATGGTTGTGATTAACTAAAATAAAAAAAGAAAAGGAATTTTTCTTGCAGACGGAAAGGGAGGCTTGCTAGCAGCTGCGACATGCTTGCACGAGAAGGGGGAAGGGCTTTGACGATTGGTGGATGCTGGGCTTGCAGGGAGGGCAGGTGGGTGGCGGAGGCGAAGGTTTGGGGTCTGCGACCTGGGCTTACAGGTGGATGTTGGGGGCAGGGGGTGGGGGACCTGAGCTTGCAGGGCGGGGGGAGGCGGAGGATGAAATCAGGGGTGACCTGGGCTTGTAGCAGGCTTGCACGGGGATGGGGGGGGGGGGGGGGGGACGACGGTGACATGCTTGCACGGAGGGGGCGAAAGCTTGTGGGTTGCGAGGCTTACAGGCGGAAGTTGGGGGCGGGGGGAGACATGGGTTTCCAGGCGACGGCTTGCACGCAGAGGTCGAAGGGTGGGGGCGGTAGGGGGCTTGCACAGAGGGGGGCTTCGGCAAGGCAGAGGTTGGTGGTGGTGGTGAGGTTGGGGGCAGGGGGGACATGGGTTTCAGGTGGCGGCTTGCACGCAGGAGGTCGGGGGGTGGGGGCGGTAGGGGGCTTGAACGGAGGGGGGGCTTCGACGAGGCAGAGGTTGGTGGTGGTGGTGAGGTTGGGGGCAGGGGACCTGGGGGCTGGGGGAGACATGGGTTTCAGGCGACGGCTTGCACGCAGAGGTCGGGTGGTGGGGGCGGTAGGGGGCTTGCACGCACTGAGGGGTGTTTCGGCGAGGCAGAGGTTGGGGGGCAGAGGTGGTCGGGGGGCTTGCAGGCGGAGGTTGGGATTGGGGGAAGACCTGGACATGCAGGCGGTGACTTGCAGGTGGAGGTTGGAGGGGAGGGATCTGTGCTTGCAGGTTTGGGGATGGAGGCGGTGGATCGGTGGTGGAGGATGTCCGGGGAGGAAGTGGTCGACGGGGGGGAAGGGGAGGGGGTGGTGGTCGACGGAGGACGGCGACAGGGGGAGGTTCTTCTCCGGCTAGAGAAAGGGGAGGTCGGTTGAATGCTTGAAGGAAGGAGATGGTCATTCGTAAATAATGTCAACTCAAAGGGTATAAAATTTAAAAAAATTGACGGATACCGTTATAGTTAACAGAAAATTTGATGGAAGTTAACACAGGGTTATAGGTGTAAGAGTTAAGCACTATTCAGGGTCCTCGGTATAATTCGTGATTACATAGAGTTTCCGGGGTAATTACCATATTACTCAGGGTTATGGGTGTAAATATCCCTAAATAAAAATACAAGTATATAATATATAAGTATATTATACATGTATATAATAACTACACTGCATATACCATATATATTTATTAATAAAAATAATTAAAAATCACAGAAAAGTAATCTGAAAAATAACAAATAATTTTCATTTTAATCGTTTTTTATTTTAAAATCATTTACTATTTCTTATTTATTAGTCTTTGATTTTTGAATTTCCTGAATTCTCGTTAGTCAACCCGAGTCCATTGACCCGGGTCCACCCTCCCTTCTACAGGGTATGATTCAGACATCTGTTGTTGAACCTCATTTCTCCCATTTATCGTGCTTGAATCCAGTCAAGTTCTTCCTTGAAATCCGGACCCCTAGATTCCTTGTAGATCCAAGATCCTCGTGGATCTCTAGGTGTCGTTGGATCTTCCTAGAGTTTCTCTCATTCTTCTGATCTTTCTGGAAACTAGAGCTGCCAATAAATTTGCTCCTCTTCCTTCTTCACTCGCCGCTCGTCCCTCGTGCCACCATTACTCCACTAACACCTCCAGGGTAGTGACAGGGTCCTCGGGTCCCTTTGGAAGCTTGGATCGATGCCAAGTAGCACGTAGCATATCTCGTGGCCAAAGCTCCGCTGCGAAAAGCCTCTCAGGCCTTTCACCACCTAATTGAGGCTATAACCTTGCCTCCTACTTCCACCGCACTTCGCCATTCAACGTAGCATGCTCAAGTATCATCTTTTCCCATGCATTTCATTATTCCACTCCGATTTAGCTCATCAGTCACTACCTTCAACTTTTGCTTCGGTCATCGGACTGGAGCCTCATCCCTCACATCCATCCGCTTCGATCTAATGCCCATATCATCGGTCATCTCCTCACGCAACCTGACCCCCCTACATCTCGCTCAACGAAGCGAGATTAGGATCGATCTCCATCACTTTCGCCGGAGATCAAAGCATCATCCCACTGTCGCTTCCTTTTTTCCCGCTACAATAACCCATGGTTGAGCGTCGTCTTCGAGCCGCTACACTCTTTGCAGGTTCAGGAGAGCGAACAGAGCGTTGTTCGACTTCCAGTTGTGCAGGAGGAGCACCTCCATGTGGTGAAACTCCACCACACCCATCCGGTCGATATTCGCCCCATCTGAGGACCCCAATCAACGTAGAGCCCCCTCACAAAGGTGTTGGACTTCGTAGCGAGCCGATCAGGCTCGTGGATCGCCAAACATTCTCGATCGAAGCTCGCCCTGTTGCATGTTCTTCCACCCTGCTTCAGAGCTATCAGATGAGGAGTCAGCCTTCCATTCTTGATCAGGACCGTTAGCCACGCACAAAGGCTGACGATCCGATCAACTTTTCAGTAGATCCTCAGCGCACGTCCCCAGCATTTCTAGCACCGTCAGATCTTTCTCAGATGCGGATCAGGACCATATGTTGATGTAGTCCAGAGCCGTCAGATCCAGAGCAGAGCCACGTGTCGCCATTGCCTGCGAAGGATATATTGCACTTTTTACCCTTATTTTTTTCCTATTTCATTTTAGTTCAGTATTGTAATAATTAGTTAAAAATATTTTACAGTTTGGACCTTATATTATCCATATTTGCATTTTAGTCCAGTTGAGTCTGATTCACGTGCACCCACACGTGCTTTTGTAGATTAATTTTTGTGATTTCTATCATGAGCTTTTATATATTAATGAATTAAGTTGAAGTTTTAAGTAATAGCATTTAGGCCCCTGTGAGTGTTGAATCACGTGCAGTATCTGCTTTGCCTGGACTTTTTGCAGTAAGGCCCTCGAACTTCTTCTATGTGTTATTCAGTAGGCCTTAAAACTAAAAATAATTACAAAGAGGTCCATGTTTCATTGTTTTTAAATTGTCTTTTATTAATTGCAATAAATAGCATTTTGGCCATAAAAATCCCCACTTAAATTAATATTGGCTCCTACTAGTATCTATTTGAGGTGGTAATTTTTGTGTGCCAATTTTATTCATTTTTCTATTATTAAAAATTCAAAAACAGTAGAAAAAGTTCCTGTTTAGCATAGAGAATTCATAAAATTTTGAAAATAGTTTTAAAAATTTCAAAAAAAATAGATTAGTTATCTTTTGATTTATTTGATTTTCTCATCAACTTTCATTCCATTATCTTTTATAAAACCTAAAAAATTGCAAAACACCAAAAATCTTTTAAAAATCATATAAAATCAACCGAAAATCCTAAAATTGTATTCAATCTCTGTTTATAGAACTTTCCTTGTAGTTTTAATGAAATTTGTTTCCAGGAGTTTTGAATTTTCCTCTATTTTTAATTCGCAAAATACTCCTGAGTGTGAATTGTTTCTTGTTTTGTTGGATGTTGATTTTTAGAAAATTACAAAAATATTCAAGAATTCCCTAAAAATTCTCAAAAATAATATAAAACATACAAGACTCCAAAATATTTTTACTTAATTTTTCTAAGCATTTTTAGCATATTTGAAAAATCCAAAAAGAGTGCTTGTTCCCATTTTTCTACTTTGTTCTTATTTACCTTATTTTGAAAATTAAAAAATTAAAAAATTAACACAACTAAAAAGAAAATAAAAATCCTTTAAATGTCTTGATTTGGCTATATAGGATTAATTGTGCTCCTTGAGTTCGACCCAGGTCGCTATACCAGGTTAATAAAAGTATCTCTACCACTTGTGCTTGATTTGCTTGACTTCGTCGTGGTTAAATATTTTTCTTGTTGATTACATATCTGATTTGGGTCACGACACTTAATTAATCAACTTAACCCGAATCGGAACTGAGTCATCACAAAGGAAGTAGATTGATGAGCCAGTTAGAAGATGGAAGACATGAGATGTTGAGCCGGCTAAGAGAGGGCAAGGAAGGTCCAAATGTTGGAAGGAGACTATCCGAAGGGATCTTAGTTATTTGGATCCAAGCCCAATAATGGCCCAAGATAGATCCGAATGAAGGCAAAGAATCCATGTTGATGACCCTACATAATGTGGGAAAAGGTTTTGTTGTTGTTGGTTTACTTCATGGTCGGAAGCATGAGATCGCCATCCACAATTTGAAGATATGTGTGTCCCACCATGTCAATATCATCTTCCTTGTGTCTCCTAGTGCTGGGTAGAGTGACTTTCAGATTCCGGAGGATTGATGGATGGAGGAGGATGCTCTTTGTAACTGCTTCTTGAGGTTACAAGCACTGTGATCCAATTCTAGGGGGGCTATGTACATGATCGTTGGCCTGATTTTCTGTATTTTGAAGAATAGATTCCACAACTATTCAAGGTTGACAAAAGAGTTCAGTTTTATGAGTGGTCCTTCCTTTGACCTTAAGTACCACAAAGTACGGGGAGAAGGATATTTCTTTGTTGGCACTTACTGTGATACAATTTCAAGGTAATGTTAATCATATTGCATGTTGATTTGTTCCACAGCTATGCAAGGTTGACAAAAGAGTTTAGTTTTATGGGTGGTCCTTCCTCTGACCTTAAGTACCACAAAGTACGGGGAGAAGGATATTGCTTTGTTGGCACTTACTGTGATACAATTTCAAGGTAATGTTAATCAAATTACATGTTGATTTGGAGTTATGGACAAACAATTTCAAGGTGATGTTAATCCGATTGCATGTTGATTCAAGGGTTTGCCATATGCAAAGCTTCTTTATTATTCTAGCTTTTGTACTTTCGATGTTTGAATAATATATATTATGAGCAACCATCTAACAAGGGTGTTCACACAACAATTTCTCCCAAGAAAACTTCCTAGCAAATAATCTAGTGTAGTTAAATCCTCAAAGCGTGTTCAAATTACTCGCGAAATTAAGATAATTTTATGAGTTGGGATAAGGACTTCATACTTATCTACTTAAAGGAAAACTATGAATTTATTACCAAGCCATTATCTCCATAGTGTCAAACTATCATCTCTTCCTCCAAATATTTTTTTATGGAAAGAAGGACAATCCCCGAAATTGGGAGGGACTGCAGTTAATTAGAACATTAAGGAGTTAAAGTACAATATCAGGAGAGCCTAGATTGATACAAGGCATTACAATGAGAAGTTACATTTTCTAAATAAAACCTCTGATTATTGTAGATCAAGTCATTTCGCCTGAACTAGATGGCCCACAGATTCGCAAACGGCTTGGAACGTCATCGCTAGAGTTGCCGCCCACAGACCGAACTGACCTCCACAACTCCTTTGTCCCTCTAGTTTCCATCCAAGGAATCCCAACCTCTTCAAACTTGCACCAAGACCGGGCATATGAAGAATAGGTGATATGGATCCTCCACTATCCCCTTGCATCTGTCGCACATAGTGTCAGACACGTCAAACAACCTCCCCCTCCTAGCTTTATCGCACAAGCGATTCCTTCTTAGACACCACAAGAATATTTTAATTCTGCACAGGATCTTAGCAGCCCAAACCACCTTCATGTCCTGGCACAGTTCCAAGTTCTGCTCCTCCATTGCTCCCCTCATTTCTTCATATGCTTTCTTCACCGAGAATCGTGTCCCCCTCCAGGTGCGCAAAGTCCTCAGGCAGAGGGATATCCTCGTGCAACTTGATCAACTCCTTCAAGCATTGGTCCGAGAGATCCGACGAGAAGGCCGGCGACCACATACCCGCTTCCGCCATCTGCGAAAGAGTACTCTCCGTTGAGCCCTCCAAAGCAAAAAGTATAGGAAACCTTCCCTCCAGAGCTCCATCCCACGTCCATTCATCCCTCCAGAATCTGAAAGTGTGACCATCCCCCAACTCTCGGCTTTAGATTAGGTGCAATCATCGACAAAACCTCACGAATAGCCACCCAAAGCGGCAACCCAAACCTCACTGTATCGACCACCAACTCACCTTTGACCCCATAGATGCTCCTCACTAGCCTGGCCACCAACGAGGTCGACGGGCCCCAGATGTGAGTCACCTACTTAGCAATAAGCGCATTGTTCATACATTCCACATCACGGACCCCCAGCCCCGATCGCTGCACCCCTTCGACACCTTCTCCCACCTGACCAAATGCAGCCCGGATTTCTGTTGCTTCCCATCCGACCAAAAGAAACTCCTCGTTAATGTCTCAATCCTCTTTCTAACCCCCACCAGCATCAGTCGAGTGGAGTAGAAAAATATAAGGATGGCCGAGAGCACATGCTTTAAGAGTATAAACTCCCCCTCCCCCTCGACAAAGTGATCGCCTTCCACCCTGCTAGCCTTTGTTCCATTTTCTGCACCACCACATCCCAGTCCGCCTTCCTCAGCTTCCTAGCCATCAGCGGCAACCGCAAGTAGGAGATTGGAAGGTCCCCCATGGGGCACTCCGTGGCCTCCGATAGCCTGGAGCGTTCCCACTCATCCAACCCAAACGTGATAATCGACGATTTGTGCCTGTTGACCACAAGGCGCGAAAGACTGCTGAAAATTTCGACCAACAGAACCGCATTTCTGTTTTATTCCTCCGAGCCCCCAAAAAACAAGATCATGTCAACTGCATATTGTAGCAACGGGATAGAGATATCGTCTCAACATAGCCCTCACACCACTCGGCGTCCACCGCTCTCTTAAGTAATACGGCCAACGCATCCGCCACCAGAACAAATAGCATCGGGGTCAACGTTGCCGGACGACCCTTTGAGGTTGAAAAAACACCCCCTCAAGCTTGTCGTTCACCAGAATCAAGTAAGACGAGGTCATAACGCAATATAAGAAAAAAATCTTTTATCATTAAAAATTGGGTTTTTACAAAATCGTACCTCTCTAAGATTCGACAATTACAATTATGTTCCTACATTTTTTGCAATATCACTTGTTCTTCTACCTTCTGGCATCATCAACCGTTATACCCTTCGGGTTAGTTGTTATCCATTTCCCTCCCAAATGGACTTTAATTCAAGCACACACACATAATCAGAAAGAAAAGGGAGGGAGGCAAGTGTAATATTTTGGAGAGCCCCTAGCACCCTTCCTCCCACCCACCCCCGCCACAACCAATCCATCCTCTCCAACATCGATTACGATTTCCATAAGTGTTCCCCATTAACGATGTCAACGGCTACTTGAACCTTTACTCCTTCGACAACACCTCCAGCCTCCCTGTAATCAACAGGGGAACAACAATGGCCATCAAATTCGATATCAAATTTGATGCCCACCTCGATGATCCCAACAGAAACAACATTACTATGGGCCTCAGCAACATCTTCTCCTTACCTCCAACGATGCTCGGCAGCATCAACTTCAAGGTTGGCGTTTACATCAGTACCTAGACGAGTACAATGTTAGCACAAATACTGTGCGGGCCTGGGTAGGCAACACCAAAGGTTCCCGTCCTCGCAGCATGCCTCTTGTGGTCATAAATATGGGTTTGTCGATCACCTCAAAGATCCAATATGTGTGGGGTTCTCAGCATCTTGCAATGTTGATGGCACAGCCACAACGATTCACCTCGTCGAGAAAAACAGATTCAGAACCTTATACTTACACAACTTCTTATAGATAACTCTTGGGTTAGCGTGAGAAACAACAAGTGTCAGAATGTTCATCACATTGTCAGAAGGCGACCAAGTCCTGTTTGTACCATTTGGGCTAAGAAAACTCTGTGAAGGTCATGAGGTGCATCCTCTCATTCTCAACCTTCTCTAGCAGGGCCCTAATCCAACCATGGCTTTGCTCGAAGTGATAGAGGGACTTGAGTTGAAGAAGCAAGCCTCCTACCATGTTGCACATCGGCAAGGGTCTTGAGCATCATAACATGGCAACAATACCTCTTCTGCAAGACATTGAATAAGTTAGCCATGTAATTTTACAACAGGAATCTGACTTCAACTTCAGTTTTGCTAACTTATCAACGAAATTGTTCTCGTGATACTATAACATAGAGTAATTACGGTTGTTATCGTCCAATTACTTTATTCAAAAAAGCATGGACAAACGCTTTCATGGTACCAAAATGCACAAAATAACATCATTAATGAGGGAGAAGAGGAAGGATGGGCTCAACTTGCAAAGCAACAATCTTCCTTACGGTTGCCCTGCCATCAAACACTACACATGTGTCGACCACTTCGCCAACACTTCCGCGAGTAAGCTCAAGTCAGCATCGCCTACTACCAACACTACAACATCGTCTGCGCTCCATGGGTGTTAATGCAAGAAGAACAAACACTTGCTCGTCTATCAGCAGATGTCCAACAACACCCTCGATCGATGCCTCCATTCCTCGCCCCATGCCTCATGTGCCCACTTGGCAGTCGCAGCAAAGGAGCGTCCTCGGTATTCCTTCCATTGTTGCATTGCTCTAGTATGGATGCAAGAAGATGATATCCTAACCCATGTTTATGCAAAAATGTTGCACGACAATTGCTCCTCACCAACTCCATGGAGACTCTCGATGTCAGGTTCATGTAAGGCATCATAAACAATGGAACAACCCTCCCCCCTAGATCCCCGCACAACGAAGTTGCCTCAGTGTTCATCCCCTCCCCTACTTTCACGACAAATTTGCATCGACAATGAACACCACTGCACAACACGCCCGTCATGAGTAGAGGATGGAAGGAGGGAGGGTATTGAGAGGAATAGGGTACGTGATCAAAATTGTAGGGCACAGCTGTAATAAAATTTTCTTAACGACACTCAATTTCCATAAACCATTTGGTTAATTTAATAGACAATCAAACTTATGGAGGGACATAATTGCTAACAATGCAAGAAGGTAGGGGGACACAAGTAATATTACAAAAAGGTAGGGCCATAACTGTGATTGTAGAATCTCGGAGGAGCACATGTGTAAAAGTCCCTAAAAATGGATGGCATTTCTGCTTTATTAAAATGATGTAATTGCCATGTCTTTATTATATTTACAAAGTGGTTATATGGTAGAAATATCCACTGCCGCATAATAATGATCATCTCCTGATGAGTTTATCGACAACCAATCATCATCCACTAAAGGATCTCTGAAGACAAAAAATGAAGGGTAATGTTAAACCTACCCATACAGTACCCGAAGTATGAGTAAAATAAGTCAAACAGAAATGAAAAATATTTAAAAAAGGAATGCATGAAAATCAGCATAAAGAGAAGAATCCATGGCAGCAGTGTACACAGGAACATAGATAATTCCGTTTGTTCAGAATTAAGTTTATGTACAATAAGATAACTTACTATGTGTCTCACGTTTCAATACAGGAAGGCAGTAATTATGAGGCCGCAGTCCACCTTCAAACAAAAAGTTCCTATTGTAGAGAAGATGCTGGGGAGTTACAGTTGCAGCAACATTACCTGTGTAATGAAGTTAAATATAAAAACACACACATTTCTTTATTTATGTGCTTGTACTTAAGTTTTGACTAAAAAGGATTTATTGTATGTTTCACGTCACCATCCTTGCAAGACAGCACAAATTTGACAGCATCTTCAGTGGTGACATGTTCCATAACAATTTTCAGATGAGGAAGCCTCTCTGTAAGTGGTCTTAAAATAGTGTCAATGAAGACCTTTTCACGATCAAATATGTCGATATCTGGATCAGTAACTTCTCCGTGAACCTATCAATAATTTTGAAAGAGAATCTATCAGAAATGGCAAGAGGCTACAGATCGAAGAAAACATTAGATATTACAAGATCTTACAGAGAACTAAATAGATTCCTAAAGTTATCCTTCAATAACAGTTCAACATATTGAAGAATATAGTGTGTTAGCGTCCTTTCATAGGTGAATCTGAAATCTTTACACCAGTAAACGTTTCCTCATTAAAATCTGCCTCTATGCTATATGCTAACCCATGCCCGGTTTTCATGCTGATCCTCAAGGACAATTTTCAACACCACATAACTCCAATATAATTAGTGACATCAACCTCAATTGAGTTAAGAAAGAACGAGGTGTCAATTTAGTTTTCTTTGCACTATTCAGTTACCCTTTTTCTTTATTTGGATCCAAATTTTCTGTCCCCTCTCTAATAAGCACAGTGTTTTCTCACACCCCGATAATTAGGTGCCACTAAAACTAGCATCGTCCGCAGAATGCTAGTGCAACTGTTTCTTCCAAGAATCGCCGGCCCCATCACTATCGGAAGGTGTCACCTACTCCCATGCGTGCACATTCAAGAGGTTGGTTGTCTATCAATCCGTGGAATCTGTGTCAAATAAGTGAACAGTCTAAAGAAGAGATTGCCCTGATCTTAGGGTACCCAACCAATTACTCTCTCCACAGGCATCGACCTTGCATCGTTTTCTTGTCACCATAGAAAGATTGTCAATTTATAAAATCAAAGAAATAAGGACTGCCGGAAAATGACGATGTTTATAGCAAGCAAGGATAGAGCGAAGGCGAGCAGGACAAAAGTGATGTGAGGCTCTTGTTACGAGTTAAGGATTGGAAAGTCCTTAGTTGGGACATATATTGGCTTCCTTGCTTTGGCAAGGCAAGGAAGTTTCTCTTTTCCGATTGTCTTTTGTCATGGCCTTAAACACATATTGATAATGTATTCGTTGGTATGTTAGTATCCGGGAAGCGGCAAACTCCGAAGCACTACCTATACTTATTTCTTGAATATATGCGGCCATGTCGTCGATATATTGCCGATATGTAATCCAAATATCCACAATATGAGGAGCAGTTAAGATTCCTTAATATTGTTTATTGGAATTTCGCTGATATGGGTGATATCGGCCCTCATTTCCCCTATTTCACCCTGGCAACTGGATAGTGAGCATTTCATAGACAATTTTGAAGCATTTTACAAATCCTTGGAGCTCTTCGCTCCTTAATTTGACATTATGTGTTATCTCTAATTTTTTACAGGAGGGGTGATCAAAGAGTCTATTTCATTTTCCTTAATGTTTGGTTTATGAGAACGTGGTGATCAAAGCATTCAATCTTGAAATGTCGTTGAAAATTTTGTCTAGAAAGTCGATATTGTGCAAATATTCATCATTATATGTTTTAAAAGAAAGCTCTGTATGTCAAATCCAAAGGGTTTAAGTTAAACATTAGATCCGCATTGTTAGGTTAGAATTTGATTTTCAATGAACCTTAAGAAATTACGTTATCTTCTTTTATATTTATTAATGGTGATATTTTGATTTGATTTTGATTTGATTTTTTTAATCTTGGCAATGATGCATGTATTATTGGCAAGCTGGAGCTAGAGGTTGGTTGAAAGTATGTTCCTGTCATCGATAGCCCAAAAGGGAAGTCTAATTGCAATTTTTGTGGAACATAATTGAAGGAGGTGGGATAGCAAGATTGAGACAACATTTCATTGGTGGCTACAAGAATATGGTCAAATACCCCACTTACTCTAAAGAGATTAGGAACTACGTGACGGCTAACTTAGAGGGGCATACTAATTAGAAGAAAGAGAGAAACGAGAGAAAACTGGTTCAATGAATTCATGTCTGAAAGAGAATTCAACGTTTTATCCTTTGAATCATATGATGGTTTCTCATTCCCAAATGACAGTCAGACTACAACACAGATATATAGATGGCATTTGTGGGACTCTACAAGGACAAAACATAGACATGAATTCAATTGTCAAGGTGGTCTTGGACCTATTAATGGGCGTGAAAAATTTAATGTTGGAAATGGAAGTGGTGGTAGCAATGGAAGTGGTATAGTTGAGGCACCACCAAAGAAAAAGCAGAAAGACAAGGGACAAAAGGCAGAAAGGCAAAGGACTTGAACCATTCATTGCAAGGACCAACTCCATTCACTATGGTCTAAGCAAAGATCAAAAGTAGAAGATGTTAATGGAGTTGTTTGAGGATGTTAGGGAGCAAGTCGGAAGGGATGACAGCAAATTGTTTGTTGAAGAGGGCATTCTAGCATATGTGCCAAGGGAACTTTTTCCCCAACAAGAAACTAATGAGATTGCTGAAACAAAGATTGTGTGAAAGCTCCGACCTTACGATATAATGAACAAATATCTCTGCAAGGAGGAGATTGGAGAACATATCAATGAATTGAAGAAGATATGGACTGAATATAAAGTGAACTTCATATGCAATAACTGGACAAGCTATACAAGGAAGCAAATCATCAACTTCCTTATATATTGTGATAGGAAGACGGTGTTTATCAAGGCTATAGATGCAGAGTATGTCAAAAGCCTACATATTCAAGCTCTTAAAAGATGTCATTGAAGAGGTCATGCTTGATAACATTGTGAATGTGGTGATCCACAACGGCATCAACTTCAAGAAGGCATGTGAAATGATTATGTCTTCCAACAAGTAAATGATCTATTGGACCTTATTTGCTACACATTGCATTGACATGATCCCGAAGGATTTTAGGACGAGGAAGATCATCATGAATATGGTTGATTAGGTAAGATTGATTATGGATTCATCTAGAATCATTCTAGAGTCCTGTCATTGATGACAAGGATATGTGAGGGTAACATTCTAAGGCTTGGAATCACTAAATTTGAACCAATTTTATCGAGTTGCAAAGCATGCAACAAAGCAAGGTGGGGTTGAAGAAAATGTGTTGTTCGAGAGAATAGTTAGAGATCCCTGATGTTCGTGATAATCAAAGTAGAGAAGCCTTAATCAATGCCGTGAATTTTTGGGTGATATCGCATATGTAATAAAGATCATGGAACTGTTTGTGTCAGTGTTCAGGAAAGCGGCCGAGTAAACCGCATACTCGGTCGCATACTCGTACTCGGAAGCCTTACCGCTCCGAGTACGGTGAAACAGCCATGTATGCGGGTTGACCCGCATACTCGATCGAGTATACCCCCTATATGGCCACCTACTTGGCCGCTTTTCTAATATACATTTTTTATTTATAAACCCAAATAACCCCACCCGCAAAATAACATAAAACCGTATATTCCATGCATAAAATCGCATACTATCCCGCATAAAACTGCATATTCCACGCATACACAACCGACTGAGGATATTAACATAATATTAAATTTTTATTTATATTTTTAATAATAATATTACCAAACTGCATAAAATCGCATACTCCTCACATACTCTCCCGCATACTGCATACTCCCTATGCAATGACCCCTCCGATTGAATGTTGCATAGCGCCTTCCCAAACATTGGTTTGTGTCGACCTTAAGGATAATGGATGACAATAAAAAAATCAACCTTGATTATAATATATGATGCAATGCGGATAATGAGGGAGAAAGTGAAAGAAAGAGTTTGAAAATGGTACAAAATATGGTTCGACATCATTAAGGGATGTTGGACAAAAATGTTACACTGCTCTCGTCATCAGACCAAATTATAACTATGTATGTCGTCTCATATATCACGTTCTCGAATTATAACTTGAACATTTTCAATAGAATTCTAATGTGTATTTTTAGTGCACCATTTTATACGAAGTATCACTATAAGCACAACCTTTGCACTCACCCAGAGCTCTTATCGGCTCTTCAAGTTATGGGGGAGAAGCTGGTAAAGTCAAGAGACATGCAAATGAATTGAAAGAATGAGGTATAAAATAGGGGCCGTGGACCTCGTGGTCGAGGGGGATGCAGACATCGTAGTCCATGTGCTCATTGTCACGGTCCAGGCCATTCTGAGGAAACATGCTTTCACAAGCATGGTTTTCCAGCCTCTGTACGTGTTGCTGAACAGACTGTGATTCCCTCTGGGCCTATCCCAGACACTCGGTTTGACGATATTGTCTCCAGACTTCGGGAGATGATGACTACTCATGCGCCTCCGTCTCCGGGTTCCACAGAGGCTGTCGCTTCTGCCAAAGCGTCCTCTAGCACATCAGGTACTCATTATGCACTTACCAGTACTGCTTGCTCAGACTTGACAGATTGGATTATGGACTCCGGGGCTTCCCATCATATGTGTGGCGACAGGATGCAGTTTACTACCTACTGAGCACTTACACCTGGCAGATCTGTTGTCATTGCAAATGGGGTTCGATTACCCATTGTTGGTCAGGGGGAGATTACTCTAACGCCTTCCTTGAGTCTTCAGAATGTCTTATATGCTCCTAACTTTCAGATGAACATGTTTTCCATTAGTCAGCTTAAAAAAGATTTATATTGTCGTGCCATCTTTGACCCAACTTCTTTTGTGTTTCAGGACATACTGACTGGCAGGGTGATTGGACATGGCCGTGAGCAAAGAGGCTTGTATAAGCTTGCTATACCATCATGTGTTGGGCTCGCTACTATTCTGTCTGGATCAACTTCTCTATTTCTTTGGCATCTACGATTTGGTCATCTTCGTCTTCAAAAGATGCGTCATGTCCTACCACAGATCTCTACCCGTACCGTGTTGGATTGTGAAGCCTGTCAGCTTGGGAAACACCATCGGTCTTCGTTTCCGAGTCGTCCGAGTCGTCATAATAGTCGTTCTTTTGAACTATTTCATTTTGATATTTGGGGCCCAAGTCGTGTCCCTGATCTTTAGGGGCATCATTATTATATGGTTGTTGTAGATGATTATTCCAGATTGTCTTAGGTGTTCTGTTGAAACAAAAGTCTGAAGCTGGTGCTATCATAAGAAAATTTATTCTTGAAGTTAATAATATCTTCTCTGCCAACATCAAATTCATTCGCACGGATAATGCTTTGGAATTTTCAACCTTACATTTGTCTGAGTTTCTCAGTTCCCATGGCATTGTTCATCAAACTTCGTGTAGCTACACTTCGCGACAAAATGGTGTGGTGGAACGCAAACATCGCCACCTTCTTGATGTCACACGAACATTATTGATTCAAAGTCATGCTCCTCATTCTTTTTAGAGGGATATTGTTCTCACCGCTTGCTACCTGGTGAATCGTATGCCGTCTACTGTTCTTGGAGAAAAGGTTCCCTTCTTGATTGCGTTTCCCGAGAAGGACCTATTCTCTCGTACATCTCGAGTCTTTGGATCTATGGCTTTCGTGCATAATTTTACCCCTGGTCGTAATAAGCTCTCACCGCGAGCTATCAAATGTGTGTTTGTTGGATACTCTCATATTAAAAAAGGGTATAGATGTTTTGATCCGGTTAGTAGGAGATATTATGTAAGCATTGATGTTACTTTCTTTGAATCTATTATGTACTTCTCTCCTACAGGTGATAGGTTACCCAATACCAATGAAGAGGATATTGTTGTTCCTCCACATCCATCTCTTCCACCATTTGAAGCTGACCAACCATCACCTTCTCCATCACCTCCTCCTCCACCACCACCACCACCTACACCTTAGCCAAGATTATTACCCATTGTTTACACTCGCAGGTCTTCTACTATGTCCTCCACTCATAAACTGTCCACATCATGCCATGATAACATTATTTCTATTGATGGTACTGGAGTTCTACATCATACACAGGATGATTCTGGCGTAGAAGACAGAGGTGATGCGGATTTGGATGCTCCTATTGCACTAAGGAAGCCTAGGCGTAAATGCGCCACACATACCCACTTGCTGCACATGCCTCTTTGGATCATCTTTCATATGAGTACAGGAGGTTTGTAGTCGGACTTTCTGCAGTTACTATACCTCGAACATATATGGAGGATTTATAGGACGACAGGTGGTGCCATGCCATGGAAGAAGAAATGGCGGCATTAACGTCACAAGGGACATGAAGTGTTGTCTCTGCTCCACGAGGTGCTTCGATTGTAAGCTGCAAGTGAATATTTTCCACTAAGCAAAACGCAGATGGGAGTGTAGATCGTTACAAGGCAAGGTTGGTGGCAAGACGCGTCACCCAAACATATGGGGTGGATTATCAGGACACTTTTTCTCCAGTAGAGAGACACTCAATGCTACGAATTCTACTAGTTGTTCTAGTTTCATGGGATTGGCCATTATTTCAGCTTGATGTGAAGAATGCATTCCTCTACAGGGACCTTTAGGAGGAGGTTTACATGCAGCAGCAGCCACCTGGGTTTACTGCTGAGGGGGAGTCCCAGAAGGTATGCAGGCTACATAAGGCAATTTATGGCATGAAGCAGAGTCCTAGAGCTTGGTATCAAAAGCTGTCAGAGTTGATTGAGCAACAGGGGTTTAAGAGGTCCACTGTATACCACTCACTTTTAGTTCAGAAGATACAGAAAGGTACGGTTTCTATTCTTGTTTATGTAGATGACATTATTATTACAGGAGATGATGCTTAAGGCATTCAGATAGACAAGAAATTCCTAGGTAAAGAATTTGTGACCAAGGACCTTGGCACCCTTCGCTACTTCTTGGGGTTAGAATTTGCCAGGAATCATCGTGGTAAAGTGATGACCCAGAGAAAGTTTGTGATGGATCTCCTCTCTGAGACAGGTATGACCGGATGCAAGCCTGCTACTACTCCTATGGATCCAAGTATGAAATTGTATGATGAGATACTGAGGAAGTTGATAGTAGGAGGTATAGAGAACTAGTTGGGAAGTTTTTATATGTTACTATCACCAGGCCAGATATTATGTTTGCAGTAAGCAAGGTCAGCCAATTCATGGAGAAGCCCAGGAAGGTACATATGGATGCTATCTATATGATCTTGATATACTTAAAGAACTCACCTGGTTCGGGACTCTTATTCAGTAGGGATGTATCCCTTGAGCTGACAGCTTGTGCAGATGCTGACTATGCAGGATGTCCTATGGACAGAAAGTCTACTTCAGGTTTTGCAGTTTTTGTTGGACACTCACTTGTCTCATGAAAGAGCAAGAAGCAGACAGTGGTTGCTAGATCAAGTGCACAATCTGAGTACAGGGCTATGGCACAAGGGAGTGCAGAAATGATGTGGGTTAGATCAGTGTTGACTGATCTTACCATAGAAGTTCCCCTTCCTATGCAACTTCTATGTGATAATCAAGCTGCATTATTCATTGCAAATAATCATGCATTCCATGAACGAACAAAACATATTGAGGTGGGCTGTCATTACACTCGAGACTTGATACAGAAAGGCCTCATATCTATCTCTCATGTGTCTACAGGAGATCAGACGACAGATATCTTCACCAAGGCTCGATCTCGAAGTCTTTTTCAGAAGTGTTGTTCCAAGCTGAGCATGATAGATATATATGCTCCAGCTTGAGGGGGAGTGTTAAGATAAATATATCTTTATGTCTCTTTTATGTAATTTTATTTTCTCTGAGTACTTATCATGTAATTAACCCAAGGGGGCTATTCTCCTATATAAGAGAGCCCTCGGGTACGTCTAATGCATCTCAATCATTCTCTCCTATAAGTTACTGTTGACGCATAATATAGATTAACTGTACCTGTTCGTTATTTTATTTCTCTGTTGTTCTCCCTATGTAATTTACCCATAGGCTACTCTCCTATATAAGAGAGCCTAGGGCGTATGGAATAAACAGATCATTGGTTTTTCCCAACATGGTATCAGAGCGACGGTCCTAGACCGGAGTTCTCGAAACCCTAACCCTAACCCACCCCACCCGCTGGCCTCTCTTCTCTCTCTCGCTCTACTCGGCGCCGCCCACCTCAGCCGATCGGAGGTCTCCTTCTCCGATCTGCGGTGCCCCTGCGCGCCTCGCGCATCGCGCGCGCCTTGTGCCTCGCGCATCGCGCCTAGCGCGCCTCGCGTGCCTCTGCGCGCCTCTCGCGTATCTCCTCTGCGCTTCTGTGCGCACTCCTACGCGCACTGCTGCGCGCTCTCTTCAGCGCATCTGCGCCTCGCGCCTCTGCGCGTTGTGCGACAGCGTGCGCCAGTGCACGCGATAGCGCCTGCACCAGGAAGCAAGCCAACCCCTACGCCCGCCTGATCTTCTGTGCCTCACCAGTACATCACCTGCGCCTGGGCAGGTTCTAGTGCACACCTGTGCACCTCCAGTTGCGTGCGCGCGTGCTCCTAGGCTCCTAGCACGTGCCTACGTGCCCTAAGCCTAAAACCCTAGGGCACACACACATCTTGATCTACATGGGGATAGTTGCTTGACGTCTACACAAGCAACTAATCCCGTCTATGTCATTGTAGACAAAGATTATCTTCTCTCAGTCGCTCCAGTCTTCCGTCTCCAGTATGTCAGAAAGCAAGGCAGATATCCCGTCTATTGGCGCATTTCGTGGTCCAGCGCCCATTGTCAAGATGGATGGTACGAACTATGAACTGTGGGCAATGCAGTTCATGAGTATGATGAAGTCTACAGGTAAGAAGCACATTCTTACCGAGCCCGAGCCTGCAGAGAAGACTGGAGTCCATGCCTCATGGGAGGCAGATGATGCATATGCCAAGGTGTGGCTATCTGGCACATTGGCTATTGAAATTGCCAATGACATTCTACATCAACCCACAGCCAAAGACATGTGGGATATCCTGGCAGCGACATATTCTCACGCGAAGAACGAGACGAAGATCCTGCAGCTGCAACATGGTATATTCACAATAAAGCAGAATAGCCGTCCTTTACATTCTCTCTATACATCACTGAGAGGGATGTTCGAGAAGCTCTATAGCTTCATGCCTCTTACCGCCACGCCAGAACAGCAGAAGACATACAGGAATGCGACGATGGTGGGTGTGTTTCTCGCTGCACTCGATCCAGAGTATAAGGCAACACGGTCTCAGATTTTGGCTGACTCGACTATTCCTCCCATGGAGGAAGCCTTTCACAGATTGAGTAGGATTACAGTGCCTTCAGCAGCTGCGAGTCAGAATTCCTCAGCTATGGCGGCAAGCAAAGGCCGCGGGTTTCATCACCAGGGTCGTGGACGTACTCCTCGTGGAAGGGGTGGCCGCACTAGGCCAACATGCTCATATTGTCACCGAGTCAGACATAATGAAGACACATGCTATTCGAAGCATGGATTCCCTGCATCTGCACGAGCCGCTGAGCAGATAGAGCCCCCATCTGCTGCTACACTGGATCAACGATTTGGTGATCTAGTTGCCCGCCTCAGGGGCATTATCCCACCATCTGGTCCAGCACCGACTACGGAGAGTCATACTGATGCTGCTGCTTCTGCCTCTGCCTCTACTAGTACTTCAGGTAGTACACTTGCACTCCACAGTAGTCGATCTGATACATTGCCATGGATCATGGACTCGGGCGCTACACATCATCTATGTGGCGACCAGAGTCTACTTACAGGATACACTCAGATTCCTCCAGGACGGACAGTAGTGATTGCCAATGGCACACACTCCCCTATCACGGGTCAGGGGGAGATTAGATTGACATCTTCTATGCAGCTCAAGAATGTCCTACATGCACCGCATTTTTCTATGAATTTGTTGTCAATTAGTCAGATTACGAAGGATCTCCATTGTCGAGCTATTTTTGATCCATCTTCTTTGATTTTTCAGGACATCCGTACGGGCAACGTGATTGGTCATGGCTATGAGCAAGGAGGCCTTTACCGTCTGAACCAGACCCCATTTGCCGGAACCACATCTTCTCCTGCTGGACAAGTATCTCCTCTCCTGTGGCATCTGCGTTTTGGTCATTTACCGCTTCAGAAGTTGCGTCTAGTTCTACCCTATGGTCTCTCTCACATACCTATCCAGTGTGAGGCATGTCAGTTGGGAAAGCATCACAGGTCGTCTTTTCCCAGTAGTCAAGGTTGGAGTAGTAGCTCCAAGTTTGAGTTGTTTCATGTCGATGTCTGGGGTCCGAGTCGTGTTCCCGATCATCAAGGACACAGGTTTTATATTGTATTTGTGGATGATTTCTCTAGAGCGTCATGGGTCTTTCTAATGAAAAATAAATCTGAAGCAGGAAATATTATTATCCACTTTCTTAATGAAATTCAAAATGTTTTTTCCACATCTGTCAAGATTGTGAGAAGTGATAATGCCTTAGAGTTGTGCACCAACATTTTAGCCAATTACTACTCCTCAAAAGGAATTATTCACCAAACATCTTGTGCTCATACGTCTCAACAGAATGGGGTTGCTGAAAGAAAACACCGTCACCTTCTTGATGTCACAAGGTCACTTCTTATTCAGAGTCATGTTCCGTACTCCTACTGGGGTGATGCAGTCCTTACTGCATGTTACCTAATCAACCGTATGCCTTCGTCTGTCTTGAATGACCAGATTCCTTTTTCACTCATTTACCCTGGCAAGGATTTGTTCATTCTTACCCCTCGTGTGTTCGGGTCAGTCGCATTTGTCCATCAGTTGTCGCCTGGTACTGACAAGCTCTCTCCTAAGGCTGTCAAGTGCGTCTTTGTGGGGTACTCCAGAACTCAAAAGGGGTACAAGTGTTTTGATCCTGTGCGTCGGCGGTATATGATCAATGCAGATGTTACATTTTTTGAATCTATTATGTACTTTTCAGAATCTGGAAACATGCAACTACCACCTATATCTCCTGATGCCGTATTCATGGCACCACCACCACCATTGCCACAAACACCACCACCGCCACCGCCACCACCACCGCCATCGCTAGTATCCCCGCTACCATTCCATTACACCCGCAGGCCTCCTCCAGCTCATGGTCCTGACCCGTCAACTAGCTCGCCTATGGTATGTAATGAAAATATTAATGTTGATGGATCTGACGAAATTTCTCAGCAGGATGCATTACAGGAGCATGGTGATAACACAGATGATCTGGATGTTCCAATTGCTCTACGCAAGCCGAAGAGAAGCTGTGCCAAATATCCATTATCAGCAGCTGTGTCTTTTGAGAGGCTATCTGGAGACTTCAGGAAGTTTGCATTGGCACTTTCAGCTACAGACATTCCACGGAATCATCATGATGCTTTGCAGGATGCTAGATGGCGGCTAGCAATGGAAGAAGAGATGGCGGCACTTCAGTCTAGAGGAACCTGGAGTTTGGTTCCTATACCTCCAGATGTCAGCCCGGTGAGTTGCAAATGGGTGTTTACAGTTAAGAACAATGCAGATGGTTCCATTGACAGGTACAAGGCACGCCTGGTTGCACGGGGCTTCACACAGACATATGGGGTAGATTACCTTGACACATTCTCCCCTGTGGCGCGTCATTCCACTCTACGGATCCTGTTATCAGTTGCAGTTGCTAGAGACTGGCCACTTTATCAACTGGATGTGAAGAATGCATTTCTGTATGGCGACTTGCAGGAGGAAGTCTATATGCAACAACAACCTGGTTTTGCTGTTGAGGGGGAGTGTTCCAAGGTTTGCAGATTACATAAGGCCATCTATGGCCTTAAGCAGAGCCCCAGAGCATGGTTTCAAAAGCTTTCAGACCTCTTTGAGAAACAAGGATATAAGCGCTCCAATGCTGATCATTCCTTGTTTGTACAGAAGACGGCTAGAGGTATCATTGTAATCATGGTCTATGTTGATGATATCTTGATTACAGGTGATGATGACCAGGGCACTAAGCAGGCAAAGGAAAGGCTGGGGACCGAGTTTGTCACCAAGGACTTGGGAGTCCTTAGATATTTTCTGGGGCTGGAGTTTGCTAGAAATCCATATGGATTAGTCATGTCACAGAGGAAGTATGTTACAGATCTACTGAGTGAGACAGGTATGCTAGGGTGTCGACCTGCTACGACACCAATGGATCCTAGCATGAAGCTGTATGATGATGACACAGAAGAGGTGGACAAGAGAAGGTACAGGGAACTGGTAGGCAAACTATAGTATGTCACGATCACTAGACCTGATATATCATTTGCAGTGAGTCGTGTGAGCCAGTTCATGGAGCAACCACGTCAGGCCCATATGGATGCAATACACATGATTCTGAGATATTTAAAATCATCTCCAGGTGCAGGCTTGCTATTTAAGAAAGGAAAAGAAATCTCTATCACGGCATGTGCTGATGCAGATTATGCAGGATGCCCCAAGGACAGGAAGTCTACATCAGGATTTGCAGTCTATGTTGGGGACGCTCTTGTTTCGTGGAGAAGCAAGAAACAGACAGTGGTAGCTAGATCCAGTGCTGAATCCGAATACAGGGCTATGGCCCAGGCTAGCACAGAAATGATGTGGGTGAGATCTTTACTTGCAGATCTATGTATTGATATACCTCTTCCTATGAAGTTGGAGTGTGACAATCAGGCCGCCTTGTTCATTGCAAATAACCCAGCCTTTCATGAGAGGACCAAGCACATTGAGGTCGACTGTCGCTACATACGTGACATGGTTCAGAAGGGGTTCATTGCTACATCTCACGTCACATCAGAGAATCAGACTGCTGATATTTTCACCAAGGCATTACTTCGAGGCCCATTCCAGAAGTGTGCGTCCAAGCTGAGCATGATTGATATCTATGCTCCATCTTGAGGGGGAGTGTTGACGCATAATATAGATTAACTGTACCTGTTCGTTATTTTATTTCTCTGTTGTTCTCCCTATGTAATTTACCCATAGGCTACTCTCCTATATAAGAGAGCCTAGGGCGTATGGAATAAACAGATCATTGGTTTTTCCCAACAGTTACTATTCAAAATGTGTATTTAACTAATGAATAACTTTTCCTATTCATATTTTGCAAATAAAATACTTTAGAGATGTTTTGGGTTCCTTTGCAAGAATAATTAAAATAAGAGGATTGAATAATACTTTTTCTAGTATGTATAATAACAACTTATAATGTTGTAAATTAGGATGGGTAACTAAAATAATTCCTTTTTTTTGCAGTTCAACGGTGGATCCTTTATGGCTTTGATGCTTCTACCGTTGCGATAAGTGGCGGTGAGGATGTTGTTGCTATTGCGTCAATTGGAGGAAACCTTCAGCCTCATTACTAGAAGAGACAAAATTCTTTGGAAACAGACAGCTACATGATCAATTTATTTCCATTACAATCTCGTATTAAAGATGAAGCATGCAAGGGAAGGGCATGACAAGCAAGACTACATACACCTCACTGGCCTTGCATATATCTACAAAATTCAGGATTCATACGATGATGAGGAAGATGCCTCGTAGAAGCAGATAGATGATGACGATGACACTCATGTGCTCGTTGAGAGAGGATCGTCAAAGGCACAAACATCCTTGTAAATAAAGGTATATATAGAAGATTACATGGACCACATGGCAATAGTCGCTCGACTAGACCGATTAGTCAGTCAAACTATGCTATTCACTATGGTGACCAAATAAAATAACGTCAGCCAACTAATCGGCCAAGTAATGAATATTAGTATTATTTGAGTTTTTCATTCTTTTTTTTAAAGTAAAGTAAAAGTTAGATGCATATAATTTGAGTGTAATTCAACCAATACTTGTGAATTAATGACCATGTATGTATATATATGATTATATGTATTAGACATACATTTTATATTTAAAATAATTACAATACATAACTGATATTGCCAATAGTCACTCGGATATCGTTTTTCCTTTATTGGCCCTCCTAACTGAATATTGAATACCAACTTCCTAAAACACTGACATGATCAAATCAAGCAATATCCATCGTGAATGAATGGTTGGAAAGTGAAGATGATGAGTCCAGATCCAAATCACGTAGACGCAATGATGACGAAATGATGATGCAACAAGAGAGAATTCAGGTGGAGTGACATATTCTTGTGGGGGTGAATAACATGATAGTGGAAGCATATTTGAAAAACTACAGGCAAGATAGAAATATATATTCCAGCACACCAACATGCATGGACAATTAATTATTAGTCATTCATGAGGTTCAGTATCTGCAGAGTTGATAGATTACTATCCATATCCTGCATACATACATTTGCATCCATAGCCACCGGGAAAGCACCAAGACGAAACCATATGATGCAAGATATCTCCAGTGGGATCCTTGAGTATGGATGTTGGAAGAGATGCAATGTTAGGTAATGGAGCTACATCAAGCTCGTACGATGGATGTGGATCTTGAGGATAGAATGCATTATATGGTTGTTTTCCCTGTGAATTATGGTTATAACAGTTGTGGGTATGGATATTTCAAGAAAATCAACACCACCACGAAGATGCACCCTAGCAGCGTAGTGCAGGATAAGACATGAAAATAAGGTATTTTCTGCAATATCTCCAACTCAACTCCCAATAAGGTCATCTCCTCACGATCCATCCTCTTCACCACATGATTCTTAGGATGCATCTTCTTCGTAGCAACATCCTCATGATTCTACTTCATCCACTAATAGTCATCCTCGGATTGGATTCCTGTCAAATGTGGTTAACCATGAATAGAGGGAGTACTTGATGGACTACAAAACTATGTACTCCTATATGACATGGGGAATTAAGCAGAATATAGAGACTCGATCAGAAGATGATAAGGATGACATCAGGTAGCGCATACGGATTCAGCAAGACTCTCAACTATCTAACAAGGGATAAATCTGACACCTATTTATGTAGTGAGCATTATATAGGTAAAATATGGATTGTGAGTTTATGAGTCTATATTATTTGTCATTTCAACTTATTAGTGCATCAATATGACTAAACTTCTCATGCATGCCTTGTACTATATATCAAACTTCACATGATTCGTAAGATGCATCTTCTTCGTAGCAACCTCCTCATGATTCTACTTCATCCACTAATAGTCAGCCTCGGATTGGATTCCTGTCAAATGTGGTTAACCATGATTAAAGGGAGTACTTGATGATTTATAAAACTATGTACTCCTATATGACATGGGAGAATTAAGCAGAATATAGAGTCTCGATTAGGAGATTATAAGGATGACATCAAGTAGTGCATATGGATTCAGCAAGATTCTCATCTATCTGACGAGGGATAAATCTGACACCAATTTATGTAGTAAGCATTATATAGGTAAAATATGGATTATGAGTTTATGAGTCTATATTATTTGTCATTTCAACTAATCAATGCATTCCATATGACTAAACTTCTCATGCATGCCATGTATAGTACTATAGAGCAATTTTTACAATGATTAAGATGAAAGTAGTACCTATAAAATTTATATTTAGGCATCTACTTAAGCAAACAAGTGTATATTTCTATTTTCCTTATTTATTGAAGAACGTATGAAGCTTTAATTTTTAGGGGAAACGTTTTTAATAACTACTTCCACAATCTATGGCTATATCAACGATACTCACCAACAGATCCCTTTCCAAGCATGGCGAAATGACACCAACATCGATAGTGAAGGTCATGTCAGTTGTTGATAAATATCAAATCCTTCATGTGAGTAGATCGACTAGATGGAGAGATGTGAGAATGCATTTTCCTATGCAGATTAGGTGAATGGTATGCGGAATGTCAAGGTAGCTTCTTTCAACCATGACGTAGGGTTGGGCAGGGTTGTCCTTTGGCATTGCTGCTCTTTGTTGCTATAGAAGTTTATTTTATGTTTCTTATCTTTTATTTATTGTTCTTTTCGTTTGTCTACCGTATGTAATTTGCCCATAGATCTCTCCCTATATAAGAGAATCTAGGGCTCAAGGAATAAACATAACTCTGATTTTTCCCAACATGGTATCAAAGAGGTGGTCCTAGATCGGAGCTCTCGTACCGAACCCTAAACCTAGCCCTCCACCCTCAAGCCTCTCGCGTGCCGCCTTCCACGTGCGCCGCCTCCCTTCGTGCACCGCCTCCCTCCGTGCGCTGCTCCCACGTGCGCGAACCCTACACACGCTGCCCCCATGTGCACCGCCTTCACGTGCCCCCCTCCCCCCACGTGTGACGCCTTCCCGCGCGGCCCCTCCTCCTCCGTGACCTAGGCTTCGGTCGTGGTCTGCAGGGTTCGGTCGTGACCTAGGCTTCGACCTAGGGTTCGACCGTGTCGTTCTAAGGGGTTATTCTCTCGCTTCCAGGTTGATGGGTTTGGTTGCATAAAGGTCTACACGTGCAACTAAACCTAGTCATGTCGGTGTAGACAAAAGCTTATCTTTCCTACAACTCTAATTTTCTCCAGTCAAAATGTCAGAAAGCAAGATCGAGATCCCCACTACATGTGCCTTCCGAGGTCATGTGCCAATTGTGAAGATGGATGGATCCAACTATGAGTTATGGGCCATGCAGTTCATGAGCCTAATGAAGTCCATGGGTAAGAAACATATTCTTATCGAGGATGAGCCAGAGGAGAAAACAGGGTTGTATGCCTCATGGGAGGCTGATGACGCATATGCTCAGGTATGGTTGTCTGGTACTCTCATTCCACTAGACCAGTCTCTCCTTATCTATGGCATCTGCACTTCGGTCATCTTCCGTTTCAGAAACTGTGTCAAGTCCTTCCCCAAATCTCACCCTGCTCGTCGTTCAATTGTGAAGCTTGTCAGTTAGGGAAGCATCATCGGTCTGGCTTCCCTACTCGTCATAGTCGGAGCAGTAGCTCTCCTTTTGAGTTTCTTCATATTGATATTCGGGGTCCAAGTCGTGTTCCCGAACACCAGGGACACATGTTCTATTTAGTTGTTGTGAATGATTTTAGTCGTTTGTCTTGGGTATTCCTATTAAAGAATAAATCTAAAGCGGACACCACTATTACGAATTTTATTATAGTGTTGAATTTTTTTCTGTTTCTATCAAAATTGTGTGAACTGATAATGCCCTTGAATGCTGCACCCAAACATTATCTCAATTTCTTTCATCCCATGGCATTCTTCATCAAACATCTTGTGCCTACACCTCCCAACAGAATGGTGTCGCGGAAAGAAAACACCACCACCTTCTTGATGTCACTCATACGCTTCTAATCCAGAGTTGTGCTTCGCACTCGTTCTGGGGCGATGCGGTTCTTACGGCATGTTATCTCATTAACCGCATACCCTCGTTTGTATTGGGGGAGAAGATACCTTTCTCCCTTGTCTTTCTCGACAAGGAGTTGTTTTCTCTTACTCCTTGTACTTTGGGTCCGTGGCATTCATTCACCAGTTGTCTCCAAGGATTGACAAGCTCTCTCCTAGGGTTGTCAAATGTGTTTTTGTCGGGTATTCCACGACTGAAAAGGAGTATCGGTGCTTTGATTTGTTACATCGAAGATATTATGTCAGTGCAGATGTCACGTTTTTTGAGTCTGTCCTGTTTTTCTCCCCAACAAGTGACAGGTTGGTGCCATCAGACACAAATGATGAAATCTATATTCCTCCACCCTTGTATGCACCACAACATGCTCCTACACCTCCACCACCATCCCCATTACCACCACCATCTCCACCACCGCCACCACCTTCCATAACTTTGGTTCCTCCTCTACCACGCCATTACAATCGACGGTCAACCCATGCTCATGATTATGGCCGATCCTCAAGCATGCCCCAGGTTTGTTCTGATAACATTATTTCTAATGATGGGACTGACGGTATTTCTCAGCAGGAGCAGGTAGGGGATGACATGGATGTTGGTACAGTTGATGCAGATCTTAATTTGACGATTGCACTAAGAAAGCAGAAGAGGCCATGTGCTTTATATCCGATCGCCTATTATGTTACCTTTGAGCGTCTGAGAGGAGTTTACAGGAGGTTTGTAGTTGCTTTATCTGCTGTGAACATTCCATGGACTTACCAGGAGGCATTAGCTGATAGTAGATGGCGTATGGCTATGGAGGAAGAGATGGCCGCCCTTCAGTCGAGAGGTACTTGGAGACTTGTTCCAGCTCCTACTGGGGCATCCATTGTGAGTTGCAAGTGGGATTTTACGGTGTGAGGTAGAAATAAACCCCTTCTGTATCAGATCTCGGGTATAATGACAATCAACTTTGATGTGCTTTGTTCTCTCATGGAAGGTTGGATTATTAGCTATGAATAGAGCTGCTTGATTATCACATTGTAGATGCATTGGGAGAGGCACCTCGATAGTGAGGTCAGTCAGAACGGACTTAACCCACATCATTTCTGTGCTCCCTTGGGCCATGGACCTATATTCTGATTAAGCGCTGGATCTAGCAACAACTGTCCGTTTCTTACTCTTCCATGAGACAAGTGAGCTACCAACGAACACAGTGAAGCCTGATGTAGATTTCCTATCCTTGGGACACCCAGCATAATCTGCATCTGCACATCCAGTAATTGATAATGATGTATCTCTTCTGAATAGTAAACCCGCACCTGGAGAGGACTTCAGGTATCTCAGGATCATACAAACAGCATCCATATGAACTTGCCTCGGTTGCTCCATGAGCTGGCTAACCTTGCTTACAGCAAATGCTATGTCAGGCCTGGTAATAGTAACGTATAGTAGCTTCCCTACCATCTCCCTGTATCGTCTCTTATCTATCTCCTCAGAGTCATCATCATAGAGTCTAGCATTAGGATCCATGGGCGTAGTGGCTGGTTTACATCATGTCATACCCGTCTCTGCTAGAAGATCAGTAACATACTTCCTTTGAGTCATAACCATACCATGTTGATTGCGGGCAAACTCCAAGCCAAGGAAGTAACGTAGCTAACCAAGGTCCTTGGTCACAAACTGTCGTCCAAGGAAATCCTTTGCTACCTGAATACCCTGTTCATCACTGCCAGTAACAACTATATCATCAACATAGACCAAAACAACAACCGTACCTCTCTGAGTTCTCATAATAAAAAGAGAATGATCTGCAGTAGATCTGATAAATCCATTCTGTTCAATCAACTCTGAGAGCTTTTGAAACCAAGCCCTCGGACTCTGCTTGAGGCCATATATGGCCTTGTGAAGTCGGCACACCATAGTAGACTCCCTCTCAGCAGCAAATCCTGCTAGTTGCTGCATGTAAACTTCTTCCTACAGATCCCCATAGAAGAAGGCATTCTTTACGTCTAACTGAAAAAGAGGCCAATCACGTACCACAGCCACTGCAATAAGAATACGTAACGTAGAGTGACGCGCAACCGGCGAAAAAGTATCCTGATAGTCCACCCCATATGTTTGGGTGAACCCACGAGCAGCCAGCCTTACCTTATATCTATCAACAGTGCCATCAGCCAGGTGTTTCACTGTGAACGACCACTTGCCCCTACTACAGACACTCCAGGAGGAGCCTGCACAAGACTCCACGTACCTCTAGACTGTAAAGCTGCCATCTCCTTTTCCATAGCTAGACGCCAGTGACTACTCTTCAATGCATCTTGATAGGAACGTGGTATCTCTACCGTTGACAAGCTCATAACAAACCTCTGAAAGTCCTCAGAAAGGCGATCCAGTGACACATGAGAGGCAAGAGGATGCAGAGTGCATGCACGCCTCTGCTTCCGTAAAGCAATAGGAACATTCAGATCATCAGTGCTCACATCCTGGACCTCAAGCTGCACATGTAAATCACCATTGTCATCAGAAGAACTCAAATGCTCAGAATATACCTGGGGCGTGTTGGATGACGTTAATGGCACAGGAGCACGAGGTCGACGCTGGCAGACCTGAGGAAAGAATGAAGGTGTAGAGGATGGTGGTGGTGGAGGAGGTGGAGAAGGCAGAGTTGTCGGTGGAGATGTAGGAGGTAATGATGAAGGTGGTAGAGTGGAGATCGAAGGTAGAGGCATATAAACCTCATCCCCATCATCAGAAGGAACAAGCTTGTCACATGTAGGATAGAAGTACATAGTAGATTAAAAAAGGTGACATCAACACTAACATAGTACCTTCGTCGAACCGGGTCGAAGCAACGATAACCCTTTTGGCTCTTAGAGTATCCAACAAAAACACATTTGACAGCTCTCGGAGAGAGCTTATCAAGACCGGGAGACATCTGGCGAACAAAGGCCACAGAACCAAAGACGCGAGGTGTAAGAGAGAAAAGATTCATCTCAGGAAACGCAATCAAGAACGGAATCTTTTCACCTAGAACTGAAGACGGCATGCGATTAACTAGATAGCAAGCAGTTAGAACCGCATCTCCCCAGTATGAATGAGGAGCACGGCTCTGAATCAAAAGAGTCCTTGTAACATCCAACAGGTGGCGGTGTTTTCTCTTAGCCACCCCATTATGTTGGGAAGTGTATGCACAAGAGGTTTGACGCACGATACCATGAGACGCAAGAAATTTGGCAAGTTGATTAGTACAAAATTCCAAAGCATTGTCAGAGCGTATATACTTGATTTTTGCAGAAAAGATATTCGGTATTTCAATAATAAAGGACTGAATAACATGACCAGCTTCCAACTTGTTTTTAAGAAGAAAAACCCATGACAACCGTGAAAATTCATCAACAGCAACAAGATAAAATCTATGCCCCTAATGATCACGAACACGACTGGGACCCCAAAGATCAAAGTGAAACAATTCAAACAGACCATGACTACTTCGACCCTGACAACTCTGAAATGTAGACTTATGATGCTTCCCAAGCTGGTAGGCCTCGTACTGAAAGGTGGAGCAAGGTGAAATATGTGGAAGAACGTGACACAACTTTTGTAGAGGAAGATGACCAAAACGAAGATGCCATATGTAGGGAGACACAGAACCAGTAAGAATGGACGAAGCACCTGCATATGGAGATTGCACTAGTCTGTAGAGACCTCCCTGCTCACGGTCAGTACCAATCACCCTGCCCGTTAGAATGTCCTGAAACACAAGAGTAGATGGATCAAAACTGGCACGACAATGTAAGTCTTTGGTGATTTGACTAATAGACAATAAGTTCATTGAAAAATCAGGAGCATAATGAATATTCTGAAGACTCATTGCAGGAGTTAGCTGCACCTCCCCCTGACCAGTAATAGGGGAATGTGTACCATCGGCTATCACAACAGATCGTCGAGGCTGTATTGGACCAAAAACAGTAAACTGACTTCTATCACCACAAAGGTGACGGGATGCCCCTGAGTCCATAATCCATTCTGACAAATCTGCCCTGTAACAACAAGTGAAGGCATATGTTGTACCTGAAGTGGAGGCAGCAGTAGATGCAGCTACCTCTGAAGATCCTGAGGGAGAGCTGGATGATCACGATGTGGGCATGATCTCTCTGAGCCTAGCCACAAGTTCATCAAACCTCTGATCAGATACAGGTAAGGAACCCCCAACCTGTTGAGTCTGCTCTACAACACGAGCTGAAGGAGGAAATCCATGCTTAGAATAGCATGTCTCCTCAGAGTGACCAGATCTGTGATAGTAGGTACACGGCCGTCAGGGTCGACCACCCCCTCCCCTGCCACGGTTAGAGCTCCCTCTACCACGGTATAGTGTAGAGTGCCATCTTCCTCGAGATGCGGCCATGGCTGAAGATGTCTGAGACTGTAGAGTAACGCCAGAGGATATAAAGAGCCTGCTCAATCTGCGATATGCCTCCTCCATTGGAGGTATTGTAGCATCAGTAAGAATTTGGGCCCTAGCAGCATCGTACTCAGGATAAAGCGCTGCTAAGAAGAGCCCAGTCATAACAGAGTCTCTGTATGCCTCGAGCTGCTCTGGTGTAGCAGTCAAGGGAATGTAACCGTGAAGTCTCTCAAACATACCTCTTAAAGAGGTATAGAGAGTATAGAGTGGTCGACCATTTTGCTTTGACGTGAAGATATCATGCTGAAGCTGCAATATCTTCGACTCATTCTTCGCCGAAGAGTATGTGGCGGCGAGAATGTCCCACATAGACTTGGCAGTGGGCTGACTCAGAATGTCATTAGCTATCTCTGCTGACACGGTCCCGGATAGCCACACACGAGCATATGCATCATCGGCCTCCCATGAGGCGTTTATCTCAGTCTTGTCACTTAGATCTTCTGCCAAAAGTATGTGCTTCTTGCCATTACACTTCATCAAACTCATGAACTGCATGGCCCACAGTTCATAGTTTGTTCCATCCATCTTAACTATGGGTGTTGGACCTTTGAAGGCACCCAGAGATGAAACATCAGGCTTGTTGTCAGACATGATGACAACTATCTCTAAGACTGGGATGTGTAACCAACAAAACTTGTGCCTACACGGACGTATGGGAAGATGGTTGTGGTTGTAGGCTCATACCACAACCTCTTCCATTATTTTGAAGTCTCCTTTTGGGTACCTGGGGTGTTTTAGATAATAATGTTATACCTTAGGCACCCAACCGAATGATGTTAGGCCACAACAGACGGCGCAGGAGACCGCAGCCCCTACAGGCGGCGCAGGTTGATCACGGTGGACGGTGCAAAGGGCCGCAGAGATGGCCCTAGCGGTGCAGCCGCAAGAGGCGGCGGTACAACCGCGTAGTGGACGGTGCTGGGAGCCCTGCGAGCGGCGCTGGGAGGCGGCGCAGAGGGCCCCAACGCACGGCGAGTGGGCGGCGCAGGTAGCCCTAGCGGGCGGCGCTGGGAGGCGACGCAGGGGGCCCCAGCGGGCGGCGCATGCTCCGCGAGCGGTGGGGGCGAGGTCTTCGGTGGGGCTAGGATCTAGGGCATAGGCTCCGGTCTAGAACCGTCGTTCTGATACCATGTGGAAATGAAAAAAAATGAAAAGTTGTATTCCAAGTAACCCGAGAACTCTCTTATATAGGAGAAAGGCTCTAGGGAGAAATTACATTAAGACGACAAAGAGAATATAAAATATATAAATAAGGACAAAAGATAATATTTGCTCAACAATTATAGTAGCGGTTCATGATATCAGGCGATAGGGTATATACCAGACGGTACGTATACCTTTGTTTCAATTTTTGTTCGGTTCATAATGTAAATGTTTCCCTTTCTCTTCTGCATAAGATTTTGGGATTTCTATACAGTCGACTTCTGAAGCACATGTGTATATATTATGAAAATGAATGGAATAAAATTTTGGTGGCAATTGTCCTTGTTGAATCTGATGAATGTGGTTTGGAATGTCATGTGCAAATATTGTTGTGCGAAAAATTTTCCCTGAAATTTCAATACTTTGTGCGACCTCATGCGAATGTAATAGTGCGAAATGTGTGTAAACAGGCACCCGGATCCGAGGGAGTTCACATTCTCCTTTTGTTTGTTTTTTGGATGGTGGAGCCCATCTCTCTAAACTTTTAAGAGATATCAAAGACCCGCATTTGTCGATGAACAATACATCCTAAGGAGCTGCAGGGTGTACGATATCGCATAACATACCTATCAGAGAAAATAGAATAGCTTGCTTATTCCAATAGGTCTGGGGTCCTTAAATAAGACAAAACCCAGAAACCCTAGAGAGTACAGGAACGAAGAAATACGGAATACCCTTACAAGGGTTACAATGAGTAATGGCGTATAGCCGCTAAATATATTCATAACAACACTCCCCCTCAAGTTGGAGCATATTTATCAGTCATGCCCAACTTAGAAACAATCCATGATAGGCGCTTCTTGGGTAAGGCTTTCGTGAAGATATATGCAAGCTGTAGATCGATGCTGATATGTGAAATAGTAATTCTTCCAATCTTGACAGCATCCCGTACGAAATGGCAGTCGATCTCTATGTGCTTGGTTCGTTCATGGAACACTGGATTTGTAGCAATGTATGTTGCATATTTGTTGTCACAATATAGAGGAATAGGAATAATGACATTAATACCAAGTTCTTGAAGAAAATCCAATAACCAAGTGATTTCACAGGTGGCTTGGGCCATTGCTCTATACTCTGCCTCTACACTGGATCTGGACACAACGGTCTGTTTCTTGCTCCTCCATGTAACAGTGTTTCCTCCAACCATCATAACATAGCCTATAGTAGAGCGTCGATCCTCTGGAGAACTTGCATTATTAGCATCAGCATATGCAGTAACATCATTATGTCCACTTGCCCCATAAAAGAGACCACGGCCTGGAGATTCCTTCAAGTAACGTAGAATTTGTAGAACATCCTGCCAGTGGTTGTAACACGGTCATTCCATGTGTTGGATAGCTCTGCTTACTGCATAGGAGATATCTGGTATGGTGACAGTAAGGTATAGGAGTTTACCAACAAGGCTTCTGTATTGAGAGACTTCGTCAAAGTTAAAATCAGACAAGTGGACATCTTTCTTTGGATCTGCAAGGATACCAGAGGGCTTGCATCCGAGAACTCCTGCTTCAGTAAGAATGTCCAGACAGTATTTCCGCTGTGAGAGGTGAAGTCCTTCTGTAATGCGAAGTACTTCTATGCCCAAGAAGTAGCGTAGAGGACCAAGATCCTTAGTAGCAAATACCTTTTGAAGGAATGTCTTGGTTTCTGATATCCCATTGTAATCATCGCCGGTGACGACCATATCATCAACATAGACAGCAAGTATAACAGTACCAGTTGCTCGCTTTCTGACAAATACTGAGTAATCAGATGTTGTTCTCTGAAATCCAAGAGTGCTTATTTCTGTAGTAAGCCTGTCAAACCATGCCCTTGGACTTTGTTTCAGCCCATATATTGCTTTGCGAAATCGGCATACATACTCCCCCTCGACTTCATAACCAGGAGACTGCATCATGTACACCTCCTCATCAAGATCGCCATAGAGAAAAGTATTTTTCACATCTAACTGAAAGATAGGCCATGGTTTATTGGCCGCTAAAGAAAGAATAGTTCTGATGGATCCCATTCGTGCAACGGGTGAGAATGTCTCAAAATAGTCTACGCCATAGGCTTGTGTAAAACCTTTGGCCATAAGGCGAGCCTTTAATCTGTCAATTGAGCCGTCAGGCGATTGTTTAGTAGTAAAGACCCATTTGCATGCCACTGGTCGTGTCCCTTTCGGACATTGAACAAGGTCCCATGTTCCTCTGGAAATAAGCGCATCCATTTCTTCATTCATAGCATGTTGCCATCCAGAGTCCTGTAAAGCACTGTTGTGATCTAGTGGAATGGAATAGACATGAGAGCATATGTGTACCGTCTGTCAGAGGGAGATAAGCTAGCAGTAGAGGTGTAGTGAGACATTGGATAAGAAGTACATTGTCTCTTACTCTTCCGTAGAGCAATGGGAAGCTCTAAAGGATCATCCGGGACATCCTTAGAGGGGACAGTCGGAGAAGGCATATCATCCTGCATAAAAGATACAGGTAAAGGGATTTCTGGTGGTGTAGATTCGTGTCTTTGTTTGCCGACAATGGGTGGAGGTGGAAGATCAAGAGAAATATTAGTGTTAGAATGAGAGAAGAAGCTTGTTCGCTCAAAAAATGTGACATCGGTAGAGATGTAATAGCGATGACCATTAGGATCATAGCACCGGTAACCTTTTTGAGTGCGAGAGTAACCCAGAAAAATACATTTGATTGCACGCGGTGAGAGTTTATCGGCCTTTTAAAATCTGTGAACAAAGGGCACACAACCAAAGATTCGTAAAGGAAGTGGGAATGGAGACTCAGTGGGGTAGAGAAGAGAGAATGGAGTGGACCCACTTAGAGAATGCGAAGGGACCCTGTTGATAAGGTGGACAGCGGTTAATATAGCATCACCCTAGTAGGTTTTGGGAACTTTCATCTGAAATAGAAGTGACCGGGCAATATTTAGAAGATGTGGTAATTTTCTTTCCGCTACCCCATTTTGTTGGGATGTATAGGGACATGAAGTTTGATGTATGGTCCCTTGGGATGCGAAGAAGGTGGCGAGGTAATTCTGGATGAATTCCAAGGCATTATCAGAACGAAAAATTTGAACATTGGAGGAGAATATTTTTAACATAATGAAAGAAATTTTTGGTGATAATATTAGTCTCTGAACGTTCTTTTAATAGGTATACCCAGGACAACCTACCGAAATCATCAATAAAACAACGAAATATTTATAGCCACTCAGTTTCTGGACCGGATAAGGTCCCTAAATATCACAATGAACTAAAGAAAAAGGGATAGTACGACGGGGCTCAGTACGAGCAGGAAAGGATGCTCGATGATGTTTACCAAACTGGCACGCCTCACACTCAAAAGGTTTGAGCAATGAAAGTTTAGGGAACATCATGGAGAGTGTTTTGGCAGATGGATGACCAAGACGAAGATGCCATAGCAGAGGATCAGTGGAAATGAATGCAGTGCCCGTAAAACTAGAGTCGGAAGGGATGTCAAGATAATAAAGCCCATTCTTCTCATGTCCCCCACCAAAAATCTGCCTCGTCCGGGTGTCCTGAAAATAACAGCAAAACTCATCAAATATCACCTAACAGTTAAGCTCAGTGCAAAGCTTATGTACTGATAATAAGCTAAGAGAAAAGGCAGGAGCGCAATGAACCCCTATGAGTCAGAGTTTGGGGGAAAACTCCATAGTGCCCACACTAGTGAGAGGCGAATGAGCTCCATTGGCCACACGTACATTCTTCACAACTGAAGAAGGACGGGAAGAGGTGAGAAGGCTACCTTCCCCTGTTAGATGAGTCGAGGCTCCAGAATCAATGATCCATGTAGGTGTAGATGTAGAAGCTGTGATGGCGACTGTACCAGAGGTTGTGGCAAGACTGGCAGTTGAAGCAGAAGCACTGGCATTATTCTGTAGTAGTTGACGAAGACTAGCATATTCAGAGGCAGTAAGAGAAGGTTGTAGGTCACTGGCAGGTTGTTCTTGGTTAGAGACAGTAGCTTCATAATAAGTATCAGAGGGGGTCGTCTCGTATGTACTGTTGGCATTAGAAGGCATGCCAAATTTGGCCCAACAACGTTTCGACGGATGATTCAGGAGACCAAAATGAATACAAGCAGGAAAGCGGGCAGTAGAGTGATCACGCCCTTGGCCACGTGTTGAGTCTCGTCCTCTTCCAAAGATACGGCCACGTCCCCGGTTAGAGCCACGTCCACGTCCCCCGTATTGGATGGATCGTCCTCTCCCAAAATGAGCCGATGTCTTAGCAGATGGAGGTGGTAGTGGAGACTCAAGTTCTTGAAGACGCCCAAAGATGGTCTCCAGAGTAGGCAATGTTGCAGCGGTCAGAAACTAATCCTTCACAGATTTATATCGAGGATGTAAGCCTGGTAAGAATCGATATACTTGTCATTCTGCTCGCTCCCCTACCTGTTTATCACAACAGGCTGGTTGAAAAATAAGAAGCTCCTCAAATAGACCTGTCAGCAACCTATAATACTCGATCAAGGATGTATCTCCTTGATTTGTAGAAAAAAGTTTAGTGTATATGTCTGAAAGCCTGGATTTGGTTGATTCTGCGAATAGGTGTTCTCAAGACTTTCCTACATCTCTTTGGCAGTCTCCTTGTATAGGAGATTAGATGCAATAGATGGATCAACGTTGTCTGTCATCCAAGTGATGACCTGGCAGTTATCAACGTACCATATATCATAGTCTTTGTCCGTCTCTGCGGGCGAAACTTTGGTAAGAACATAGTTCTTATGCTGGCCATAAATGAACACCTTAAAGGACCGAGACCACAGAACATAGTTCCCGGAGTCTTTGAGTTTTATAGTAGTGTCCTGAACCATCATAGTAGAAGCTGGGTACAGGGACTTGGAGTTCAAAGATGTGAGAGTAGATGCCATGGCGGCCGCACAGAGCAAGAAGAAAGGAACTAGATAAAGTTCGTACACTCAGAGAACATGAGTACTTAGTATATCATCACCAGAGAGCGTTACGGGATGCCTGAGATGGCGTCGCACAGGCGCAGATGTCCTGATGTGCTGCGAGTTGCTGTGCAACCTGGAGGTACCAGCAGCCTGTGTAACATCCATATTCTAACAAACCCAAACTCGTCCGATTTTGGGTCCAATAAACCCAAAAACTTCGTCGGTCAATACTAAACAACCTAAAACGACCAATTGATAATGAATCAAAAGTTGTTCGGGCGAAATCGACCAAAAATCGGTCGTTTCGTAATGCGTGCCGCGAAAAAGCCGCGACGCAAATTCGGAAACCGCGAAACGAACCGAGACCGTCATTAGATCCGATTCGATGACACGAGACCAACGGAATCGACCGTTCGTCAATCGGAGGTCATATGATATTTTAAATTACAAAATTTAGTCTTAGACAAAAGCCGTATCCGAAAATTTCGGGTATTCGAAACTCGACCGAAAGTATATCAACATTGTACTCATATTGATCGTCGTTCCGAGACGATCAAAACAAGATATTTCGCGCCGAAATCCGACGCTCGAGATGTGCGTACGGTCCGTTTTAAATATGTAAAAAGAAAAAAAATTATTAAAATATATAAATTTCAAGTAAACAGTCGGCTGTTCTGTATAAAAAAAAATTTTTATATCAATTGTTGTTTTCTCTATATAGCAGCCACCTCATCTTTTCCCTTTCTCCACTTGTCAAATACCCTTAGAGCCTAACTCCTTATAAATAGCCCTCCCCCTACCTTCCTCTCACGTAATCTCTCCCCAAATCCCCCAAATTCTCTCCTCTTTTATTTCTCCAACGAAGGAGAGCTTCCAGCCCTCTTCTCCTTCTGAAATCCAACTGCTGTTCCAAATTTCCAGCACTGCATGCAAAAATCTGACCTACAAAAAATTTCCCCGTACTTTCAGTTGCTTAATGCGATAGAAATGAATGTTGTAATGCAAAATGTGTGATTAACGGGTACCCAGATCCTAGGGGGTTCACAGTTTGGTATCAGAGCAGTGGTACCCCGATACGCACATTTGCAGTATTTCAATTCCGATTGCATTGAGTTCTCGGATAGCGGCAGTCTTCCGACTTGTCGTGAGCCCGAGAAGGGAAATATGACATTCAGATTCAATCACCACAGATGTCACCAATTTCATTAATTTTCATATTATATCCCAAGAAGAGAAAAAGCATATAAGATGAGTTTCTGCAAGTGGCATTTTTATGACAAAAAATGGTTCTCATGCAGATCCATGTCATCCCGACCAGACCAGGAGATGACTAACCAACTAGCACACATACTGATTACTCTTATAGACCTTTCCATGTTCTAATTGATTCTAGTGTGACGCATTCTTTTCTTCTTTTGAAACTACTAGTTTCTTTAGGTAGAGTCGCAGAGACTCTCTCTCTTCTCCGTATCACATTCGAGGGCCAGGTGGTCAGTTATTTGTCATATCCCTGATAGTCAGGCAATTGCCCATACTTATTGACGGACACGAGATGCTCGCAGATTGTCTACTTCTACAGCTTGATGAGTTCGACTTGATTCTAGGCATAGATTGGTTATCCGCTCATCATGCACTTGTTGATTGCTTAAGGAAGACGGTTGTCTTCAGAATTCCAGATTTACCCGAATTCACTTTTGAGGGTACTACACACGACTCCACCACGGAGTACATCTCGATGATGCGAGAACAACGACTTGTTGATCAAGGTTGCGATTCCTACCTTGTATTTATTCGGAAGGTATCTGATCAGGAGCCAATGATACAGGACATCCAAGTAGTATCAGAATACCCAGACGTGTTTCCGGATGAGCTACCAGCATTACCTCCTGAGAGAGAGATCAAGTTCGAGATCACCGTGCTACCAGATACGCAACCGATCTCTATGGCACCATATCGCATGGCACCAACCGAGTTGAGGGAGCTGAAGGTGCAGTTACAGGAGTTACTTGATTTGGGATTCGTGAGGCCGAGCACTTCACCTTGGGGTGCTCCGGTACTATTTGTCAAGAAGAAGGATGGATCCATGAGACTGTGCATTGACTACAGGCAACTGAACAAGAGAACGGTGAAGAACCGTTATCCCTTGCCACGTATCAATGATTTGTTTGACCAGCTCCAGGGATCTCCGGTGTTCTCGAAGATCGATCTTCGCTCCGGCTACCATCAGCTGAGGATTCGCGAGTCGGACATTCCGAAGACAGCCTTCAGGACTCGCTATGGACACTACGAGTTTGAAGTCGTTTGGACACACCAATGCACCTGTGGCTTTTATGGATATGATGAACAGGATCTTATGTCCATACTTGGACAAGTTTGTAGTGGTGTTCATAGATGATGTGCTCATATATTCACGAAATGAATGTGATCATGCAAATAATCTACGGATCGTCTTAGATACATTACGGGAGCACAAGGTATATGCTAAGTTGAGCAAGTGTGAGTTCTGGTTATCTCAGGTCTCATTTCTGGGCATGTCATTTCTGGAGAAGGCATATCGTTGGCAATGGGTGAAGAATGGGAGACGAAGGAGAGATTTGGGGTAATATTAATAAGGTGGGAGAAGTCTTTGTCTTGACATGTGTAGCTTTTGAAGAGCCACTTCTTCTCCTACTGCTGGAGCTTCTCCATGGGCACGTCTCCTTGCTCACTTGCTGAATTCCAGCAACTCTGCTCTTCAAGCACTGCATGCAAGATCAGCCACAGCCCTCATTCTGCTGGAAATCTCCACTGGAGAGCTCCAATTTCAGGCCCTTACTGCTGCTTCTTCAACCTAATAGAAGCCATTGCATGTTCGTTCTCCAAATTTTTGGAGGAATTCAAGGTACAACCATTACCTTTTCATTTCTTCCCAATTCTCTCTTTCCATTCTCTTCAACGAGGGATGCAAACCCCCAGCTCTTCACCTCCAGCTGATGATATTTCTTTAAATTATTTCTTGATTCTTTGGAGCCCCTACATCTACCATGACTTCTGCCAGCAACTACTGTTGCTGTTGTAGCAGCAGGCACGGTTACTCCTAACAGTCATGCTGCTAATCCAAGGACCAGTCATTTCCTACTGGTGTGGTGCTTCAAGAGAAGCTAATGCTGGAGCTGCTACTCATCTCTCTTGGAGCTACTGCATGCAACTGGAGTAGCTACTGTTCTCACTAAGTTGGAGCTATTATTCCTCTCCCAATTGGAGCCATTGCATGTTACGGGATCTCCAAATACTTGAAGATCTAAGGTACCTCCTTCCCCACCTTGCTGCCATGCATGCCTATTATACTAGTTTTCTGTACCTCCTTCTCCATCCTTATTGCTGCCATGCATGAAGTATACACAAGATTTTGGTGTTCCTTTGATATCTAATCTTTCTATTAACCGACCACTCTATTCTGATTGTGATTGCTTTTTTTTATTTTTGATTCTTCTTTGTTCGTTTGCTCACAATCTGAATCTGGGCATATTTCTTAAATGAAATCCTCCAATCTGGAGATTCTCTAAATAACCCCTACTTCTGCTCATCTTTCGAGTACTCTGGATTCTTTGTATGAATAAATTAATATACGAAGGAATTGGGTTCAATCTTGCAGTAAAATATAGAATATCATTGTACAAATTTTCTTTTACATATGTTAGTTGCTTGCTACTGCCACCTCAACAATAGTTGGAAGAGCTGCTGATTTTATCCCCTAGAACTTTTGATAATCTGAAAAGTCACTACTGCATGCTGAGTTTAGTCTCTAAAACATACTGCAAGATTGTACATGAATTCCATTCAACAATACACGTCATGTTTGTGCCATTAATATTGCATTTCAAAGGATCTGCAGTTTTCCAGTAGAAAAAGGCCAATTCTATCTTGAATCTATTTCATCAAGAATCTCAATTTTTAATTTTGCTCTTAAACTATTTTCTTAGCATATATGTATATATAGATATATACATTAGACAACTTCACACGCATTTCTTTGGGAAAGCTGTAAATAAGGTTAAACGATATAAACATTTAGCTTACTCATTATCCATAGTACAGACCAATACCAATATTAAAATGTTGGTTAAAATACTTGAGATTCTCACACAAGTTGATTCGTTGAGCAGATCGTATATCAAGTCAACATACAAATTCTGCATCTATGTTCTATAATTTTATCTTGGAACAATAGCATAAAAGTTCTTGAAATTAATAAGATGAAAGTCCTTTCTTATAGAATACATGTTCGGTCAGGGTAAAAGCATGAAATCAACTGGTATATATATAAGGATGTATATATATATATATTAATGTTCTGCAAACTCCTCACACAACTTTATTATGAAACTCATTAACTTAGCACCTATGAAGTTGTGTAAATTCATGCATCTCATATATTTTTAATTGGTTATCTCACATTTCCTTAGCGTGGTTTCAGACACATAAGCCATTCTTCTATCTTGTAACATCCATGTGAACATAATGGTCCTCAATCTACCGTGGGATATCAATGTATGCCCACATTATTATTCCCTATTAAAATCTGGAAACAATTAGGCTGAGTTCCTATACCATCTTTGTAACGATTTTGCTACATTCCCTGGAGCACAGGATACTAGAAACACATGTTATTCTTGTAAATAATAAATGTGCTTGCAATAGATCATGGTGCATCAATCAGCTATTAATCACGATCGGTGAGTACTTCGATCTCTACAAGATTATCTATGAGATCCATGTTATATTTTGAGTTGCTCATGATCTGCCAACATGTTATCGTACTTTATGTATATAAGGGAAACCCATAGAAAGATTCAAATGATTTTTCTTAATCACTTCGATTTATGGAAATACACATTTAGACTCGATAAGACATGAACATGAGTAGTTCAGACAATCAGTCCATCATAAGGAGACCATCTGGTAGTAGGAACTCATATTAACCAGTACTAGAGCTCTATCCCGGCTTAATTTCTGACATGTTTTCTCTTAATTGCAAATATAGTCACTATATACTTTACATTAAATGATCCAAGGTCTAAACATTTTCATAAGGCAATCTTTTATATGAGATCCGCTAACAATAGATCATTACAAATGGAATTATTGACAAGATAATCAGATATGTAAAATTGATCACATAGAAGATTAAGGAGGGATTGAGGAATCAAACATGTATGATGGTGGATCAGGATATCAATTAATTGTGCCGGTCATGGTGACCTTTGCACCTGACCGTGCGAGGGCGCGGTGACCCTCAACTGGGCGGAAGATAGGAAGCCCAGATTGGGCAGCGGCCGCCAAGTGCGCGGGTCTAGGATCCCAGTCCCCCTTCGGTTTTTAACGTGAGCTCACAGTGTTTTTACACCTCGTTGGGATCCCGACTTTAGACCATTCCGCTGACCCTGTTTTAGGATACCCAGGCGGGGGATCCTTGGTTTTCAGTTTTACGTGCGAGCTCGGTTGCCCGTTACCGGTCGGGCTGTTTGCTAGAGCGACTTTTCCGGGAAGTCCCTCTCACCCGTCTCAGTGGCGTAGTTTGGGAGTGTAGACCTATCCCTCTATTGGACCGTCCTTCCAATTAGAGGGCGAGACGGAAGAGCCTTTTGTTGGCTTCTTCACCGCTTGAGTTTTTCTTTCGCCAACAGACTTGGCGATTCTACATCCAGATCATCCATATCTATATCTATATCATTTAGAGTTACATTTGAGACTGTTGCACTAAGGTTTGAAGGGATTGATTCTACATCCAGATCATCCATCTCTATATCCATACCATCTAGAGTTACATCTGAGACTGTTGCACCTAAGGTTTTAAGGGATTATAATTAAAATTAAGTAACTGGAAAAGATACTAATCTGATTCAAAATTCCTTTGAGTTAGTGGACGCGTTGGGAACTTAGTTAGGATGTTACACAACACCGCATGCCTACGGAGGCCCCCCAACCCTAAGACATTCCCCAAGTCTTAGAGTCATAGTGTGAGGTTCACAAGAACCAAGACCACAGACTATCCACTAACTTAAAGGAGTAACTAGGCTTCAGAATTAAATAAACCATTATATCTTCTCATCTTATTTTTCCCATCATCAAAATCCAAAAATATGATCTCTGAGTAATATGAGAATAAAATATCATACTTATGATCAATTAGTCACCATAGAAATATACTCATGTGGGAAATGTTGGGATAATGGCTGATCATAAGAGGTGCTTGCTAGAAATTTGGAAACCTTTTACAATTGCAAGTAGAAATAAATTTTAAATTTGAGTTGCTCATGCCTCTCTACTTGCTTTCTTTTGGAAATAAATGCCTGTTATTTTTATATAAGTTTTTGGGAGGTACCAGCAACCGCTGACGCCTTTTCTTCCTTGCACGCTTGGCAGGCAAACAGCCTGCAGTTCAGTAGCTATACATGGATTCAGAAGATAAATTTTATACCCAACGGTATGGTTTATTTTGTGCTAGTTTCTGTTCAATGTATAATGTATTATGTTTCTTTCTCTTCAGTCAGATTTTGGGATATAATGTATGTACTGTCAGACTTTGTACATGTAAAAAAATATGGAAGTTAATGAAATGAAATAAGATTTTGGTGACCATTGTTCTATGTGTTTGTGGTTATAAATGTTGATTGTGAATGTCAGATGAAATTGTTTCATTCGCAAAAAAAAATTTCCCCGTACTTTCAGTTGCTTAATGCGATAGAAATGAATGTTGTAATGCAAAATGTGTGATTAACGGGTACCCAGATCCTAGGGGGTTCACAGTTTGGTATCAGAGCAGTGGTACCCCGATACGCACATTTGCAGTATTTCAATTCCGATTGCATTGAGTTCTCGGATAGCGACAGTCTTCCGACTTGTCGTGAGTCCGAGAAGGGAAATATGACATTCAGATTCAATCACCACAGATGTCACCAATTTCATTAATTTTCATATTATATCCCAAGAAGAGAAAAAGCATATAAGATGAGTTTCTGCAAGTGGCATTTTTATGACAAAAAATGGTTCTCATGCAGATCCATGTCATCCCGACCAGACCAGGAGATGACTAACCAACTAGCACACATACTGATTACTCTTATAGACCTTTCCATGTTCTAATTGATTCTAGTGTGACGCATTCTTTTCTTCTTTTGAAACTACTAGTTTCTTTAGGTAGAGTCGCAGAGACTCTCTCTCTTCTCCGTATCACATTCGAGGGCCAGGTGGTCAGTTATTTGTCATATCCCTGATAGTCAGGCAATTGCCCATACTTATTGACGGACACGAGATGCTCGCAGATTGTCTACTTCTACAGCTTGATGAGTTCGACTTGATTCTAGGCATAGATTGGTTATCCGCTCATCATGCACTTGTTGATTGCTTAAGGAAGACGGTTGTCTTCAGAATTCCAGATTTACCCGAATTCACTTTTGAGGGTACTACACACGACTCCACCACGGAGTACATCTCGATGATGCGAGAACAACGACTTGTTGATCAAGGTTGCGATTCCTACCTTGTATTTATTCGGAAGGTATCTGATCAGGAGCCAATGATACAGGACATCCAAGTAGTATCAGAATACCCAGACGTGTTTCCGGATGAGCTACCAGCATTACCTCCTGAGAGAGAGATCAAGTTCGAGATCACCGTGCTACCAGATACGCAACCGATCTCTATGGCACCATATCGCATGGCACCAACCGAGTTGAGGGAGCTGAAGGTGCAGTTACAGGAGTTACTTGATTTGGGATTCGTGAGGCCGAGCACTTCACCTTGGGGTGCTCCGGTACTATTTGTCAAGAAGAAGGATGGATCCATGAGACTGTGCATTGACTACAGGCAACTGAACAAGAGAACGGTGAAGAACCGTTATCCCTTGCCACGTATGAATGATTTGTTTGACCAGCTCCAGGGATCTCCGGTGTTCTCGAAGATCGATCTTCGCTCCGGCTACCATCAGCTGAGGATTCGCGAGTCGGACATTCCGAAGACAGCCTTCAGGACTCGCTATGGACACTACGAGTTTGAAGTCGTTTGGACACACCAATGCACCTGTGGCTTTTATGGATATGATGAACAGGATCTTATGTCCATACTTGGACAAGTTTGTAGTGGTGTTCATAGATGATGTGCTCATATATTCACGAAATGAATGTGATCATGCAAATAATCTACGGATCGTCTTAGATACATTACGGGAGCACAAGGTATATGCTAAGTTGAGAAAGTGTGAGTTCTGGTTATCTCAGGTCTCATTTCTGGGCATGTCATTTCTGGAGAAGGCCTAGGAGCAGTATTGATGCAGAGAGGACAGGTGATTGCTTACGCATCACGGCAGTTGAGACCGCACGAGCGGAACTACCCCACACATGACTTAGAGTTGGCGGCAATTGTATTCATCTTGAAGATATGGCGCCACTATTTATATGGGGTAAATTATTAAAATTTTCACGGATCACAAGAGCCTAAAGTATATCCTTGATTAGAAGGAACTGAACATGAGACAACGCAGATGGCTCGAGCTACTGAAGGATTATGATTGCACAATCTCTTACCAACCCGGTAAGGGAAACGTGGTGGCTGATGCACTTAGCAGGAGAACGCATGCTAATGGTACGACGAACTGGCCATATACATGGGATACGCTTACCGTTTTGACAGATTGGCATCCTCAGGAGAGCGCATCCATTTCTACTGCCGTGCCTCCACGATACAGCAGTCTTTGGGATCGTATTTTAGAAGGCCAGAAGACTGATCCTTGGATCCGAGATAGATACATGCGCGTCGTCAAGGACGAATTTGACAACTTTGTTGTGATGGAGTCTATTTTATGGAAGGCAGGACGGGTTGTTGTACCCAATGACGAGCAGCTACGCAAAGATATTCTTGGTGAGGCACACAGTTCACGGTTATCTATCTATCCAGGCAGCACGAAGATGTACCATGATTTGCGTCGACATTTCTAGTGGGATAGAATGAAACGTGATGTGGCACTACATGTCAGCAGATGCATGACCTATCAGATGGTCAAGGCTGAGCACATGAGACCACCAGGATTACTGCAGTCTCTCCCCATTCTCGAGTGGAAGTGGGAGAGCATTTCTATGGATTTTGTTACAGGATTGCCGGAAACACCAGGTGGCCATGATTCCGTTTGGGTCGTTATTGATAGGTTGACCAAGTCAGCCCATTTCATACCCGTCAAACACGACTTACACTCCATCCAAATTGGCCAAGCTCTAGGTGCAGAACATTATCAGGCTGCATGGTATACCACGAGAGGTGGTGTCTGACAGGGATTCGAGATTTACATCTCACTATTGGCATCAGTTCATGTCAGCACTACAGACAGAGCTGAAGATGAGTTCTGCTTATCATCCGCAGACAGACGGGCAGAGTGAGCGCACCATTCAGACGCTTAAGGACCTACTTCGCGCATGCACTTTGGAGTGGAAGGGATCCTGGAAGGACCATCTACCGTTAGTAGAATTCACGTACAACAACAGCTATCACTCCAGTATTAGTATGGCACCATTCGAAGCCCTATACGGGCGGAGATGTCTTACACCTCTCAGTTGACGGGAGGTAGGTGACCATGCTCTCTACTCCGTAGATCTCTTGGAGGAGACTGCGAGAGCTGTTGATCTTGTGAGACGGAGGCTTCTAACGACACAAAGCCGCCAGAAGAGCTATGCAGACCGTCGGAGAAGAGATTTGGAGTTCCAAGTAATCCAATCTTTCCTCTTCATCCATTCAATTATAACATATGTATGACATCTAAATAATCACATACTAATGACATCCCTGTAAATTACAGGTGGGAGATTGGGTATTTTTACGAATATCTCCCATGATAGGAGTACAGAGATTCAGTGTTCGTGGCAAGTTAGCGCCGCGATATGTTGGACCATTTGAGATTCCTGCTAGAGTAGGGAAGGTGGCATCTCGATTAGCCCTTCCTCCACATCTATCATCTATTCACGGCGTCGAAGAAGCAACATGGGAGACTGAAGCCGACATGCGGACACGATACCCGCAGCTTTTCTGATGTAATCATCAAAACAAGCTTTTGTAATTGATACGTGATAAATATATGGCTTGTTTTCTCTTTGAGGTTTTTATGGGTTCAAAACCCTTTGAGGTTTTTATGGACATATGAAATCCCAACCAGACACCTAATAGCCTTAACTCGAGTCTCGAGGACGAGACTCCCTTTGAGGTTTTTATATTTGTAACATCCATATTCTAACAAACCCAAACTCGTCCGATTTTGGGTCCAATAAACCCAAAAACTTCGTCGGTCAATACTAAACAACCTAAAACGACCAATTGATAATGAATCAAAAGTTGTTCGGGCGAAATCGACCAAAAATCGGTCGTTTCGTAATGCGCGCCACGAAAAAGCCGCGACGCAAATTCGGAAACCGCGAAACGAACCGAGACCGTCATTAGATCCGATTCGATGACACGAGACCAACGGAATCGACCGTTCGTCAATCGGAGGTCATATGATATTTTAAATTACAAAATTTAGTCTTAGACAAAAGCCGTATCCGAAAATTTCGGGTATTCGAAACTCGACCGAAAGTATATCAACATTGTACTCATATTGATCGTCGTTCCGAGACGATCAAAACAAGATATTTCGCGCCGAAATCCGACGCTCGAGATGTGCGTACGGTCCGTTTTAAATATGTAAAAAGAAAAAAAAAATTATTAAAATATATAAATTTCAAGTAAACAGTCGGCTGTTCTGTATAAAAAAAAAATTTTATATCAATTGTTGTTTTCTCTATATAGCAGCCACCTCATCTTTTCCCTTTCTCCACTTGTCAAATACCCTTAGAGCCTAACTCCTTATAAATAGCCCTCCCCCTACCTTCCTCTCACGTAATCTCTCCCCAAATCCCCCAAATTCTCTCCTCTTTTATTTCTCCAACGAAGGAGAGCTTCCAGCCCTCTTCTCCTTCTGAAATCCAACTGCAGTTCCAAATTTCCAGCACTGCATGCAAAAATCTGACCTACAAAAAATTTCCCCGTACTTTCAGTTGCTTAATGCGATAGAAATGAATGTTGTAATGCAAAATGTGTGATTAACAGGTACCCAGATCCTAGGGGGTTCACAGCCTGTAAGGGTGCAAGGGTGGAGAACTTCAGCCGCTGAGCACCAACTTGGGCGATCTCGAGGGCCTGGACAAGTGGAGAGGCAACCTGGGGAGTGAGGTTCCAGAGGGGCTGCGACCTGGGATGTGGGGCAGCGGCCTGAGAGGTAGGAGGCGACCTGGGAGGTAGATGGCGGCCTGGGAGGTAGGCGGCGAACTGAGCAGCAACGTGGGCGAGCGAGGTTCCAGGGGGGCGGCAACCTGGGATGTGGGGTTGCGGCGTGGGAGGGAGGCGATCTGGGGAAGGGAGCGGCTATCTGGGAGGCGTGGCGTGAGGAGACGCTGTGAGGAAGGGGTGGCTGTGGTGGGGCGGCTGCGATGGGGAGGAAGGGGCGACTGTGGTGAGGCGGCTGCGATGGGGAGGAAGGGGTGGCTGCGATAGGGAGGAAGGGGCGACTGTGATGGGGTGGCTGCAACTTGGGGTAGGAAGCGATGGCGTCGTAAGAGGGAGGCGTGGGCGTGGGAGGCGATGGGGAGAAGGCAGGCGTGAAAGGGAGGCGTGTGAGGATGCGGGACGTAAGTATAGGGCGGTTGTGGTGGCTCTGATACCATGTCAGAGAAAATAGAATAGCTTGCTTATTCCAATAGGTCTGGGGTCCTTAAATAAGACAAAACCCAGAAACCCTGGAGAGTACAGGAACGAAGAAATACGGAAATACCCTTACAAGGGTTACAATGAGTAATGTATATACCCGCTAAATATAATCATAACAACAATATCAATGTCTCGTCATCTACATGAGCTAGAACCTGTGAAAATGATTGATATAACCAACTCGCCAGCACTCTTGATCCTTGGATCTCATACTCCGTTGGTCACACTCCTAGTACTGATGTGGAAGCAAGTTGATAGCATGGCAGTTACGAGAGTTATATTCACTGTTGGGAAATGGGTTGATATTTACGAACTACTAGGTGTGCGACCAATGGAGTCTGAGATCCACGGATCAAGAGTGCTGACGAGTTGGTTGTATCAGTCATTTTCATAAGTGTCAGCACATGCATTTGAGGAGACATTGATACGTTATGCGAGAGCATATATCCTGCAGCTCCTTGAGGGTGTATTGTTCACGGACAAGAGCGAGTCTTTCATATCTCTTATTATTTTACCACTTTTGTCTGATCTTGATGTCACCGGGACGTTTAGTTGGGGATCAGTCACATTGGCATACTTGTACAAACATATGTATTACGTCGTAGATATGGAGACGGGGGAGATAGATGGCTCTTTTATACTTTTGTGGCTTTGGGTATGGGAGCACTTTCCCCATATTGTCCATGTTATTAGAGTGAGGCTCCAATGGCATGAGCAGCCATTAGGTGTTCGTCAGAGGGCAAACTTTGAGAACATACGCCAGCCAACACACATTGTTAGGCTATATCGTGATGCATGCATTCGATATGCAATCTCCGAGCAGGTATATCTTTTAAAAAATAAATCATTTGGTATATAAATGAAGTGATCGAAATAACTTACGTGCATGTATTGCGGATGACGTTAAGGGTGGACATCTTCAAAGCTCTCCTACAATATTGTGGTCGATGGTTAACATATTTGGACTTTATGTGTTCCTCCCATCTACTTCCACATGGTCGAGTACTACTTTTCGGACCGTATCATACATCAATTCGATGGTTGTCAGAGTATCCCAACTCCTTACGACACGTATGAGGTGCTATATGTAATATACTTGCAGGGTAAGGTGGATGTAGATTCGAGAGAAAAGCATATGCTGATTACATCACTACTTGGGTCACTCGTCACGAGAAAGTTCTCTACATAGACCAATCCACTGGGGTTAGTACCTCTCCAGATTACAAGGATTAGTATCTTTGGATTACTAGAAGATATGTGGGGAGATTGTGTGCAATCCTCGTATACAATATGAGTATAAATATTCACTTACAGTCTAAATAATTCAAATAGATTTCATTATGTTATAAATATCTAACTCCAAATTTATTTAAAATTTCCCGATGCAGAGATGGTATCATGTTATAGAGTTGGGAGGAAGAGATCCAAGCCACTACCAGTATAGAGACAAAGCACGGGAGACCAAATTTGAAACGAAGCGTTCGTTGACCATTCAATTTGCAAATGTTATGACCTTGAACAAGGAGTACACACAACAAGAGCATGTCCAGGGAAGAGGAAGAGGATGTGAGAAAGGAAGAGGTTGGGCTAGGGCACACCAACAACAAGAGGGTCATGGACGAGGTCGTAGATGAGGGCAATAAGATTTTATGCATGGCGTCGAAGTGGGGGGAAAACCAAGATATGAGTTGTGTACCATCACGAGATATGGGCGAGGTCCTCGAGTATGTTTTGGAGACACAATTTGCCACACTTATCGTTGAGCCTCGTAATGGGGAGATGACAACTCCACAAGCGCCTACAAGGAACATGAGGGTTGGGGGGGAAGAAGCTCAATATATGTATGCTACACTGACCCCGCCACCCATACCCACCTTCGACAAGAAAGAAGGCATAGGAAGTTTGCAATTACAGGGAATTGATCTTAGATATGGAACAAGAACCTATCAAAGAAGGAGGAACAGATAAATAGATTTTTGTAATGCAACTAAAGAGATGAATGTCTTACTCATAGTTGTGTATAATCTGTGACGATTTTTGCAAATTTATTCTCTGATGAACTACTTTCTAATCCAATGGATGCTTTCATCTGGCAGGTGCTTTTCATGCACAACCAACGCCAAGGGCTCTCCAGCAGCTGCAAATGGGAGCATTGCAATTAAATTGCAACAGGGCCATGGGGCGATGGAAGATGACGACTCTGCAAGGATTAGAAGGAGGAAGTGTATCCAGAGAAGAATTTTAAAAGCTTAAGGAGGATGAAGGTAAGGTGAGTTGCGTGAGGAGAAAGAAGATATGAAGTTTGTGATTCTAATTTTTTATTGATATGCATTTATATTTTACCTCGTTCCTGATTTTCCAAAATAGCGGGGCACATGTGTTATATCAAAAAATTGTGGAACATCTTAATACCCATATAGAAATAAGATACCAAATATTCTTGAGTATGTTCTATACTCATTATCTAACACCACCCCAACCATAACCCCGACTATCATCTTCTGCAACTTTGATTAGGAAAGTAGAAATCATTTATCATCCCTAAAGAATCGAAAAAGAAGGGGCAGATACACTATACAGCAGCTTGATTAGAAAAAATAATCTATACAGGATTATCCAACTGCCATGTGTAGAAGTCGATAATAAGAGAACCATGGTATCTAATAGAAATTTGGCTTGCCTCTAGTGCCCAAAAGTGCCTTAGATTTTGAGTAAATGAGCCGGCATAGTTTAGACATTGTCATCACCGTCATTCTTTAACAACAGGTCATGAGAAAAAACTAAAAAAGATTGACTTGGCAGTGATAAGGTTTGGAAAGCATGAGATGCATTTTATGTGGACAGCACTATTATAAGAAAAGTGTACCAGCAAGGGCATATTATTCTCAGCCATTTCCTCCAGAACTGGTAGACACTTTCCAAATATATCAGTTACACCATATTGGGAGTTGGTAGTTGCACCAGCAGGATATAATTTCACAGCATAAACCACTCCGCTCTTTCCTGGAAAAAGAAGCCAACAGAAATCAAATTTGGGGATTTTTTATACACTATTCAAACCTCATACATATCCATTTAGGGCAGAATAATGGCCAAGTCATGACAGCAGCAGAATTGAAAGGTAGTTTTTTTCCCGTTTCAAAATACAGTGTGGATGAAATGCCATTAAAAATGTAAAAAATCGAACGAAATGAGTTGATCATTACTGAGGGTATAAGGTTTCTTATATAGAGGAAAATCCTAATGTCGAAGGGGGGATATTACGATAGTGACCTCAAGCAAAAAGAGTAAAGACCAAATAAGTAAAATATTAAAATAAAAAGCATAAAAAATCCACCTCAAGTTGGATCATATTCATAGACCATGCCTAACTTGGAGGGTGTGCGAATAGTTATGTGTCTTTGGAAGCGTCTTGATGAAGATGTTTGCAAGTTGGTGTTCACTAGAAATACAGGAGTTGTGATCTTCCCTTGTTGCACAACATATCCAATAAAATGAAAATCAATTTTGATATGTTTGGTGCATTCTCATTCCCTTGTTGCACAACATATCCAACAAAATGAAAATCAATTCTGATATGTTTGGTGCATTCATGAGAGACAAGGTTAAAAGCAATATAAATGGCAGACTTGTTGTCACGTAGAAAGGAACGGGAGTTTTGACAGAGTCAAACTAATTTACAAGTAGGTTAAGCCATGGCCATGTATCCCACCTCTACAATGGATTTGAAGGCAACAGGGAGCTAGCATAACCTGCATCTGCATAAGAAGTGATATGTATTCATTTGAGACATAGTAGATACCTCTATATGGGGAACTCTTCAGGTTTTTGAGGAAAAGAACATCATGCTAGTGACAATAGTCTATACCTCACACTCTCCATGTGATGACGGGATCTTCTCACAGCACAAGAAATATATGGTCACTGTAAGATATAAAAATATGCCTACTAAGCTTCTATATTTCTTGGTGTCTTCAAACAAGGCATCTATAGTGGCCGCTAAACATTGAGATTCTGCTTGTATAGGTGATGGTTTACAATTAAGACAACTTCTTCAAGGGTGTCAAGATAGTACTTTCTCTATGCAAGGAGTAGTCCTCCAAAGTGACATATGACCTCAATACCAAAAGTACAGTAAGTTACCAAGACCTTTGGTAATAAAACCATCTGAAAGAAAGCTTGTCCTCTAGTGTCATCACCATTTCTTACAATATCAACAACAGAGACAGCAAGAACGGTAGTACCATCAACATCTTGTCTGGCAAAAACTGAGCAGTCGTGGGAGGTCTAGTAAAAGCCAAGAAAGCTGATCTTAGTGATGAGTTTGTCAAACTAAGCTATGGAGCTTTGTTTTAAACGAGCTTGTTTTGCAAAGGCGACGTACATTCTCTTTTTAGACAATGTAACCCAGTGGCTGAAACATATAGACTTCCTCTTGAAGATCACTTAGTAGAGGAAGAGGGACCATTCGAATATGCAAGGAGGGATCACTCAAGGAAAACTCATCATTCTACAAGTCAAAAGAAACATGCAAAGGGACAAACTCAGATACCTAATGATATCTCCTTCATAGACCTAGAGTAGACGAGGGAACTTCAAGGGAATGTCATTGATTGGCTCGGTAAAGAAACTTGTTTGTTAAGATTTAAAAACATCAGTGTAGACATAGTAATGATGACCAACCATATCATAAAATTTGTACATTTTTATGTTCTGCATTAGCTCAAGAAGGCACACGTGATTGCTCAAGCGGAAAATCTATCGTAGGCATGAAAAATTGTGAATGAAGGCAACAGAACCAAAAATACGAAGAAGTAAAGGAGAGTAACGAGGAATGTACTATCCTGCCAAGAAGAGAGTAAGGGTCCTAGTTTTTTAAGATAAGTGGCAATGAGAACATCTTCCCAGAAAGTTACATCTTTGTTTGGGTAAGATGAGTACGAGCAATATCAAGATGATGAATCTTCCTTCCCATTATTCCATTTTATTTACACAGTATACTGTCTGATGAAAGGTCCTGTGTGTACTAAAGAAACAAGCCAAGTCATTCTAAACACACTCAAAGGCATTGTCAGACTTAAAATTCCTAATCACTGAAAAAGAATTTTTTTATTGGAATGAAGAAAAACTTGACAATTTTATCGATCTCAGATTGTTCCTTCATAAAATAAACCCAATAAGATATGCTGAAATCACTGATAAAAACAACAAAATACATGTGATTGCTCATTATATGGACCAAATAAGGATCCCACACATCACAATGAACTAAAACAAAAAGGATCCAACTATGAGTGTTTTGTGAGGAAATGACACAATGAGATGTATCCCAAACTAACAGATTCCATATTCGAAGGATTCAGCGAGGAATGTTGAGATATTTGCTATCTTATGTATTGTTTTCTTATTATCTATCTTTTTTGTCTTCTTCCTGTAATTTGCCCAATAGGTTCCTCTCCTATATAAGAGAACCCAAGGGTCTCTCATTAATTCAATTCATTCTTTTCCATCAACATGGTATCGGAGCGACGGTCCTAGACTGGATTTCCCATATTTAACCCTATCCTTACTCATCCCAGCCCCAATCCCCCCCCCCACGCAACTAGCCGCAAGCCTCGTCGCCGCCCAACCCTCCCCGATGTCGCCCGAAACTCAGCCCAAACACGGCCTGCCCTCAGTCCTGGCTCCCAGGCTATCTCTTATTGGCCTGCAACCACCTGGGCAGTTGCCCTAGGCCCCTCTGGTTGGCGTTCAGATAAACCCAACATCACCAAGGCCCCCTATGGCTGTCTTGGGCCACCCCCAGACCTCCCGTACCATATCGTGTGCCCCTACAATGTGATTTGTGGTTTGTTTTGGTCAGATTTTGATTGGAAATCACAACTTCATACTTATAAATCATGGTTTCCGATCCTAAGGAGCAACAGATATTGACGAGGATGGTTGTATGAGTCTACATGTACAACTGATCCTTCGTATGATCGTGTAGACTTTTTTCTTTCGATCTACTCCTCAGTTGAGTTCCATTGGTCTACTATTCTTCCACCATGTCAGAGAACACGTGTGATATTTTTTCATCTGGAGCCTTTAAAGGCCTGGCTCCCATTGTTAAGATGGATGGGACCAACTATGACTTGTGGTCCATGCAGTTCCTCACCCTTATGCATTGCAACAACAAGGAGCACATCATGACAGATCCAGAGCCAACGAATAAGACTGGGGCGAATGCTTCTTGGAAGCAAGATGACGTATATGCGCGTGTTTGGCTTTATGGGACACTCACTACAGAGAGAGCAAATGATATTCTTAATCAGCCCACCGTCAAGGCGATGCGGGACACTTTGGCATCCACCTATGCTCAAGTGAATAATGAGGCCAATATTCTTCAGCTACAGTTTGATATCTACAATGCCAAGCAGAATGGATGTCCTCTGCATGTGCACTACTCTTCACTCCGTGGCATGTTCGAGAAGCTTCATAGCTACATGTCTATTACGACATATGTTGAGCAGCAGAAGATGTACAGGAACTCCGCGATGGATGGAGTCTTCGTGGCTGGACTTGATATAGAGTATGATGTTGTGTATACTCACCTTCTTATTGGAGCTACCATACCTCCCATAAAGGAGGTCTATAGATGTCTCAATCGGACTATCATGCCTTCTATAGCCATGTCTCTACCCTCTTCAGCGATGATCGCTTCTCGTGGCCGGGGGGGACGATCCTGTCCAGAGGATGCACCCCTCGCGGCAGCGGCGGTGGACGCAGGTGTGGCTCTTGCACCTACTGTCGTAATCCTGGACATGCAAAGGATACATGCTACCAGAAGCATGAATATCCTGTTTCTGGTCGAATAGCGGAACAGATTGTCTTCAGAGACTCTAGCCACCCATGTCTATCCTCGCTTGGATGATATTGTCTTTCGTATTCGAGAGATCAAACTCCTATTGCTGGCGCCACCACTACAAATACAGCTACCGCAGCCAGATCCTCTTCGAGCTCCTCAGGTATCGCATATGCTTTTATTGGTAGTACTGGTGCAAACATGACAGCGGATTATGGATTCTGGTGCTTCTCACAATCTGTGTGGAGACAGAGCGCAGCTGAGGTCCTACAAAACTATACCACCTGGCAGATGGGTTATCATTGCTAATGGTGACCACTTACCCGTTATAGGACAGGGGGAGGTGCATTTGACGCCATATATGTGCCTTCAGAATGTTTTATATGCTCCTGATTTTCAGATGAATTTACTTTCCATTAATCAGATCACTAAAGATATGCATTTTCGTGCCATCTTTAATCCTTCATCTCTTGTGTTTCAGGACATACTTATGGGCAAGGTGATTGGATGTGGTCGTGAGCAGCGAAGGATTTACAGACTGATCCAACCTCCTCATGTTGGTGTTTCTACTATACCTACTGGACCAATTTCTCCATATTTGTGGCATCTTCATTTTGGTCACATTCCTCTACAAAAGCTACGTCATGTTCTTCCTCAGATTTCTATGAGATCCTCCTTTCAGTGGGAGGCATGCCAACTTGGGAAGCATTATCGTTCGTCCTTTCCATCCCATCAAAGTCGGTGCAATTCTCACTTATTTGAACTCCTTCATTTAGACATTTGGGGTCCGAGTCGTGTTCCTGATCACCAAGGACACCGTTTTTATCTAGTTGTTGTCGATGACTTTTCTAGACTTTCCTGTGTCTTTTTATTTAAGAATATGTCTGAGGATGGATCTATGATCAAGTATTTTATTAATGAGATAAAGAATATTTTCTGCTAATGCCAAATATTCGTTCTAATAATGCCTAGGAATTTTATACCTTACAGTTTTCTGACTTTCTTAGATCCGTTGGCATTGTTCAACAGACCTCATGTAATTATACTTCCCAGCAGAACGGTGTTGCCGAGTGCAAACACCGTCACTTACTTGATGTGACAGAATCTCGTTGATATAGAGTCGTGCTCCTCACGCTTATTGGAGCGATGTTGTCCTTACTGTTTGCTATGTGGTGAACCGCATGCCCTCGTCTATGTTGGGAGAGAAGATTCCTTTCTTGATTGTGTTTCCCGAGAAGGATCTTTTCTCCCTTACACCTCTTGTGTTCAGATCTGTTGCTTTTATTCATGATGTATCTCATTGTCGTGACAAGCTCTCTCCTAGAGCTGTCAAGTGCATGTTTCTCGGCTACTCTTGTACCCAAAAGGGGTACCGCTGCTTTGATCTGTTAAGGCGGAAATACTTTGTCAGTGTTGATGTTTCATTCTTTGAGTCTGTTATGTATTTTTCTCCTACAAGTGACAAACTTTCTCCATCTGACTCTAACGATAAGATCTACATGCATCCATTTCCTACTGTCATTCCTCTACCACCCTATACTCATGCTCTACCACCACCTCCTCAGCCACCACCTTCACCTACTCTCGCCTCTACACCTGCTCCTGTGGTTCCTCCTCATGTTGTGACTCAGTTTTTGCCACGTGTTTTTACTCGTAGGCCTCGCTCTGTTTCTCCCACTCACAGGTCTTACCCATCATCCAACACGCCTCAGGTATGTAATGAGCACATTGTTTTTATTGGTGGCACTACTGAGTTGTCTATTCAGCAGGATTCTATACATGATGTGCAGTGCCCTCTCCAGAGGGAAACTTACAACCTCAAGACTTGGCAGATGATCTTAATGTGCTGATTGCTCTGCGAAAGCAGAGACGTACGTGTGCTACTTACCCTATTGCATCCCAGGTTTCATTGAGCAGATTGTTAGAGGATTTCAAGAGGTTTACATTGGAACTATCAGTCATGGAGATACCACGAACATATCAGGAGGCTCTTAGGGACAGTCAGTGGAAGTTGACCATGGAGGAGGAGATGGTTGCGCTACAGTCACGTGGTACATGGAGTATTGTTTCTGCTCTAGTTGATGCACCCGTTTTGGGATGCAAATGGGTGTTCAATGTGAAACACCATGCAGATGGCAATGTGGATCGTTATAAGGCAAGACTTGTGGCACGAGGGTTCACCCAGACATATGGGATGGACTATCAGGATACTTTTTCTCCAGTGGCCAGACATTCTACTATGTGTATTCTACTTTTAGTTGTTGTGACACGAGATTGGCCTCTTTACCAGCTTGATGTGAACAATGCATTCCTCTATGGTGATACAGGAGGAGGTCTACATGCAGCAACCACGTGGGTTTGCTACTGAGAGGAAGTGTCAGAAGGTTTGTAGGATACATAAGGCTATCTATAGCCTTAAGCAAAGTCCAAGAGCATGGTTCCAGAAGCTCTTGGACATGATAGAGCAGCAAGGGCTTGTGCGGTCGATTGTCGCATTCTTTGTTTGTGCACAAGACCCAGAGAGGTACTACTGTCATTCTTGTTCATGTTGATAGCATTATTATTACAGGGGATGATGAGCAGGGTATATAGGTTGCCAAGGACTTCCTAGGTCAGCAATTTATGACCAAGGATCTCGGTACTTTATGTTACTTTCTAGGACTGGAGTTTGCCAGGAACCAGCGAGGTCTTGTGATAACACAAAGGAAGTACATTACATATCTTCTTTTAGAGAAAGGCATGGCAGATTGCAGACCTGCCACTACTCCTATTAACCTAAGCATGAAGCTATATGATGATGACACTGAGGAGGTCGACAAGAGGAGGTACAGGGAGCTTATTGCAAGATTCTATACATGACTATTACCAGGCCCGACATATACTTTGTCATGAGCAAAGTGAGTCGGTTTACGGAGCAACCCAGACATGCACATATGGATGTAGTCCATATGATTATGAGATATCTGAAGACATCACCAGGTATGGGACTTCTTTTCAGTACAGGCACATCTCTTTCAGTTATAACGTGTGCATATGTAGATTATGTTGGGTGTCCAAAGGATAAGAAATCTACTTCAGGCTTCGTTGTGTTCATAGGGAATTCCATGGTTTCATGGAAGAGCATGAAGCAGACTGTGGTTGCCAGATCGAGCGTTGAGTCAGAATATAGGGTCATGGCATAATCTAGCATTGAGATGATGTGGGTTAGATCTGTTCTTACTGACCTGACTATAGAGGTGCCTCTTCCCACGCACCTCCAATGTGACAATCAAGTTGCTCTTTTCATTGCCAACAACCCAGCATTTCATGAGACGACCAAGCACATAGAGGTGAATTGTTACTACACTCGTGACATGATACATAAGGGTCTTATCGCCACTACGCATGTCAGCTCTGGAGACCAGATAACAGATGTTGTTACTAAGGCCCTAGCAAGAGGGCCTTATCAGAGATGTTGTTTCAAGCTGAGTCTGATTGATATCTATGCTCCAGTATGAGGGGGAGTGTAGAGATATTTACTATCTTATGAATTGTGTTCTTATTATCTATCTTTTTTGTCTTCTTGTAATTTGCCCAATAGGTTGCTCTCCTATATACGAGAACCCAATGGCCTCTCATTAATTCAATTCATTCTTTTCCATCAACAAGGACATTTTAGGGGCACGTGGGAGAGAGCTCTGGTAGAGGGTAACCTAAACATAAATGCCGCATGAACAAATCAACAAAAATAGAAGTAGAGCAAACATGGAATTAATGAGAATATCAGGATAATATAGGCCATCCTTCTCAAAAATCTACATCAAAATATAGCAAAAGTGCTCCTAACAAACCACTATATAATTGAGTTCTATACATAATCTATATGTAGATAATAAGGTCGAAGGAAAATATTTTGCATAGATAAACTCCAAAAAGTTTAGTCTGGATGAAAACTCTGCGATAAGAATGAAGGTAATATGGAAAGAGCACCATTAGTCAATAGGATAGATTTCACAGTTATAGATGGTAGAGAGGAAGCCAGGAATTACCTTCACCTATTAGATGAATAGAAGCACTAAAACCAATAATCCATGTATATGGAGATGCAGATGCAGATACAATACTGGCCACAAATCTAAAGTAGCAGATGACACAACATCAGAACTAGGAGCAGGATTACTCTAAAGAAGCTGAATTAGATGAGAGTAATCTAAAGGGATAGACAGATCATCTGCCATGGATCTGTTATCTTCTCAACAGCTACCTGAAAGTCGTCAGATTAAACAAAAGCTTGGTTAAACCCATGATGCCTACCAATTTTGCCAAATATCTACTAGAAGGATGATTGGACCAATTGCCAAAATAAAAGGAGGAAAACGACATCTACAACCACAACCAGAATCAAGTCCTCTGCCACCATGATAAACTGAATGGCAAACACATCCCTTAGACAAAAGAAAAGTTGTGATCTTATTAGTCTGAAGTGAAGGAGCAGAGGAAGATCCAGACAAGTTGATAGTAGAGTTGAGCTATCGACAACACCCGAAAATCTTACATAGAGAAGAGACCATATTAGAAGTAACGAACCAGTCCTTCATCATCCAATAGTGAGGGCCCATTCTAGTCAAGATATGCATGCCCACCACTCAGCCCACTCAGTAACCTTCTTGGCACAGAAAGCATGTTAGAAGATTATCAGGTCTTCATAGACTCATGTAATACGCTACTAACAATGAATGAGAGAGGAGTCTCCCTGAGAGATCGATCAAATCTTTATGTAGATATCAGCAATGCATGACTTGGTTGTCTACTAAGAGTATGTACAAGACAACGCCTCCCATGCGTCCAGGGTTGTCTCTTAATATGAAAGTTTAGCTGCAATGAACTAATCCACAATGTCTGCCAATTAACTCATCACCTGATAATTGTTCGGCAACCAATACTCTATTATTTGGTTGTCTCCTTTGAGGAGACTCCTTTAGTTAGAAGACAATCATCAATAATAGTGCTAGAGGAAACGGGTGAGCATCCAGAGCAACATTATTGGGGATCTTGTCCAAAAATAGCCATATGTGTGCACACCATTAGGAATAAAGACAAAAGGTACAAACTCGTCTCGTTTCTGTCTCCCATGATAAACATGTAATAGAGAAGCATCACAGGACAAAGGGTGAAGAGTGTGGATCTCACAGCTTTGTTCAAAGTAACAAGGAAATCATCAATAGTACCACTAGAGGAAGCAAGTTGAGAGCATCTGGAACAGCACTATCAAGGGGTCTGGTTAAGAATAGCCATCTAAATGCCCACCATAACGAATAATATGCTAATAAACATGCCCATACTCCCTTTTTTAACTCTGTAATAAACTTGTCGCGAAGACAGGAACCCCAATGGAATATCTCCTATATTACCAGTAAGGAAAGAAGCTTGCTCATAGAAAGTAAATTCAGTAGACAGATTGTTCTGTTGAGCAGAATATGGAACAAACTTAAAGTTGAGTAAGACACATATTCATCATATATCAATGAGGTGACTTATTTATAATAAAATAATCAACTGTGTAATAAATATTTCAGGAAAAATACAAACATTCGATCTTGTGCTTACAATGTATTGCAGTGCGCTTCAGCTAACTCTTAAATATATTTTATTTGCACAAAAGCTAAGAGATCATTAACAATGGTTAGCAAATATTCTATGTAGTGTGGAAATTGTTTTAGGGTGGGGAAACCCTTCCAACCTAATTGACATCCTACATAAATGAATGGATTGGACATAACCCGGCCTGGGAGAATAATAATTCATGTACTTCAACTTTATTAAACAGGCACTAAACAACAAATGGGAGGAAATGAGAAGTCAGAAAAAGAATAACATGTCTACATAAGAAGTAGAAACATAGACATCGTACGCACTTGCAAGCTTGATTTCCTCTTTCTTTGTACTATCCGTCAAATATAAGGTCATCAGAGGATCAAAGTTACTCCCTTCAGGAAGTGCCTTCAAAATGGATTCCCGATAAGCAACAGCAGCAGCTGTAGTAGTAATTGGAGGCTTCAGATTTGGCATCACTATCGCCCTACCAAAATGGCTCGCACTAAACAAAGCTCATAGAAATCAGGCAACATATTCAACACAGCAAGTACCAATAGCAATATATAGGAAATACCTGAGTGGCACCACTGCATGAAGAAGATCACCCTTACGTAAATGGAGATGCCAGTCATCAGGTTGCTTTATTGTTAGCTCCATCTTGATTGGTTTCACTTTTCTTTTAGTGTTGAAGGCAAAAGGAGACACCTACAACCCACAGATATTTCCATACAATAATTTACTCAAAAAAGCTGAAACAAAAGTGTTTTCCGAGATAAAACTAGGTTCCTCTCATAGAACCCATTAACTTCAAAAAAATACATTTTCAGAACTAAAAAACAATAACTTTGAATTCATGGACGACAACAGTCATACAAATCTCAGGAATGTACAGAATTTATAACCTGTAGAACCCTTGAACACTCTACATATGCATATAAAATTACTTTGACTTCTACCAACAAGGCCAATTCTCGGCATGACTTCTAGATATTGTCTTCTATATAACCATTGCTAAAACACATCTTTTTATTCAAGAATCGTTACTGAACTTCTGACAAAGTTTAGAAACTATTGTTATCAAGCAAATTCAATCAATTCTGGCCTCTTCAAACCTCTACCTCAAAAGTCAATTGGCTTAACACGGCCAAAACTCTCTCTTGGCCCATACATAAGTGAACTATAATGGTGTGTAACGAGCACAATCATCAAGTATTAGAATGAAATAGACCCCTCTCATCCCTCTTGAAAAAAGGAGCTTGTGATGCTTGCGAGCCACCATTAAGCAACTTCGCTTTTCTCTCCCGCGCTACATATTCTTTTCCCCATCTTATTCGACTGGGTTGTCATCCTTGCTCGGCAATTGAGGTTAATACCTTCCCAGGTGATGTTATGAGGCTGGGACCAAGAGTCCTTTATGCGTAGCGTTTCCCAGAGGCAGTGAGTTTGGGCCCGGTGCTCGGCTCCCTTAATGGTCAGGTGGTGTCATCCTCTTTTATAAAATGCTATGGTTGTCCATAAGCCCAGTTGCCTGGTGAAGGTAGAAGAACTCTTTATCCACTGTCAGAGCTTTTCAGGGGTGAAGGTGGTGCTTGCAGGGGGAGGTGATTGCGGTGGTGAGTAACAATCTCCGATTGGGAGATCGCTTCGATCTAATGGAGGAGCTTGCTGGCTCTCTTTGAACGATTCTCTAGACTCTAGTCATATTGGTGGGTCAAGTTGTATTCCCACTACAAATCTTCGTTCTCTCGGACATTAGAGTGGTTGTGCCATCAGCTTCCCCAAAGGTTATGGCATTGATTAGGGTGGATCCTAAGTGGCAAATTGTGAGAGAGGTTGTTTCGAAAGGTAGAATTATTGGCTTCCCCTTGACAGATAGCTCTAACAATTATTCCATACCCGGGTCCAATCTTAGGTTGCCCCTCCCCCATCGTGTTCAGCTTAGATGGGTGTTCTTCTAGTAGGCTGCTACTTTTATGGAAACACCGTCAGTGATCATCTCGAGTGAGTTTTCTCCTCCATCAAGTGAGCAAGTGGAGGTTTTGGCAAACAATCATGGAGTACGCCTGGAAGTAGAGGCAACGTTCTTGCTCCTTTTTAAGGGGAAAATGGTGCGGCATCAAGAAGATGCCTATCTGTATACTTCTATGTATTCACATTATCAAAAAACTTGTAGCTGGTTTTTTGCATGCTCTAATACATTTACCATGTACATTTTATCTCCCAATAATATGGACACATTCTGTGCGAGTCATATAGACCTTAAGATAGATGTCACCCAAGTCATTGTGGGGTGTAACATCCGAAATTTACACAAACCCGAGCTCGACCCGATTTGGGTCCGATTAGCCTAATAAAGTTGTTGGTCAATGCCAAACAACCTAAAATTATCAATTGATCGTGAATCAAAAGTCGTTCGGGCGAAATCAACCAAAAACCGGTCGCACTGTAGTGTGTGCTGCGGAAAAGCCACGACGCGAAGTCGGAAATCGTGAAACGAACCGAGACCGTCATAAAATCCGATTCGACAAAACAAGACCAACGGAATTGACCGTTCGTCGATCAGAGGTCGTTTGATATTTATAAATTACAAAATTTAATCTTAAACCAAACCGTATCTCGAAAAATTGGGGGATTCAAACTCGCTCAAAAGTATATCAATATTATACTCAAATTGATCGTCGTTCAGATACGGTCAAAATGAGATATTTCACGTCGAAATCCGACATTTGAGGCACGAATAAGGGTGACATGTATATCTTAAATAAAAATTATAAAAAAAATAAAATTTTTAGTTACAGTAGTAGTAGCAGACTTCTACTGTATATACAACAACAACAAAGCCTTTTCCCACAATTAAGTAGGGTCGGCTTCGCCTCCATTCAGATCTATCTTGGGTCAATCTCGGACTTATATCCAAAAAAACTAAAATCCCTTCGTATAGTCTCTTTCCAACACTTCTTGGGCCGTCCTCGCCCTCTCTTAGCCGGCTCAACATCCCACTACTCGCATCTCCTAGCTGGTGCATCAGTTGACCTTCTTTACAAATGACCAAACCATCTTAAGCGGTTTTCTCGCATCTTATCCTCGATCGGAGCTACACCAACTTTCTTTCTGATTGCATCATTCCGAATCCGATCTTTACGTGTATGTCCACATATCCATCTTAGCATTTTCATTTCTGCTACAGCCATTCTCTGCACATGTCTATGGTTCACAGGCCAACATTCAGAACCATAAAGCATAACAGGTCTCACGGCTGCTTTGTAAAACTTTCCTTTAATTTTTAAAGGAATTTTCTTATCACAGAGAACAGTGGAGGCTCCTCTTCACTTTAGCCAGCCTGCATTTATTCTATTAGTAACATCTCCATCAATTTCCCCATCATGTTGCAAAATAGATCCCAGATATCTAAAAGAATCTCTCTTCTGAATGTTATCGTCATCAATCTTCACCTCAATTCCTTCACCATCGCTTCCATCAAAGGTGCATTCCATATATTCCGTCTTAGCCCTACTTATACGAAAACCTTTAGGCTCCGTTTGGTTGCAGGGTTGGGCAGGGTTGGGTTGGTCCAACCCGGGGTACCCCTCCTTCCAAACACCCCAATCCTCCTCACAGTTTACAATTCACAGGGGTACTCCAATCCAACCCAACCCTGCCCAACCCTGCAACCAAACGAACCTTTAGTCTCCAATGCATGTCTCCAAACCTCAAGCTTCTCATTTACTCCATCTCTAGTCTCGTCAATCAACACAATATCATCAGCAAATAACATACACCAAGGTAACTCATCCTGAATGTGACTTGTCAACTCGTCCATAATCAAAGTAAAAAGAAATGGACTCAAAGCTGAACCGTGATGTAAACCAATGTTGATATCAAAATAGTCAGTCTTCCCCGTCGGGGTCCTTACACAAGATAAAGCCCTATCATACATATCCTTTATGAGATTAATATATAGGACAGGTACTTGTCTCTTCTCCAAAACTCTCCACAGTATCTCTCGTGGGACGGAATCATAAGCCTTCTCCAAATCAATAAAGATCATATGGAGATTCTTCCATTTAACTCTATAAATCTCCATTGTTCTCCTCAGCAAATGGATGGCTTCAATAGTTGAGCGACCTGGCATGAATCCGAATTGGTTTTCTTTTATTTGGGAAACTTGTCTCAACCTTCTTTCGATCACACGTTCCCAAATTTTCATAGTGTGACTCATCAGCTTGATACCTCTGTAATTTGAACAATTTTGAATGTCTCCTTTGTTCTTATAAAGAGGCATCACGATACTCCTCCTCCAATCTTCAGGCATTTTCTTGCTTTGCCAAATAACATTGAATAGATTCGTAAGCCAAGTCAAACCACGCTCACCTAAAACTTTCCATACTTCTACAGGGATGTCATCCGGTCCAACACCTTTCCCAGGTCTCATAACCTTCAAAGCCTCCTCTACTTCTTTTCTTTGTATTCGTCTATAGCATGCACGATTCAAGTAACTTTCACTACTAGCTAGATCACCCAAAGTGATCTCTCTATTTCCTTTTCCAATGAAAAGTTTATGGAAGTATTGCTCCCATCTAGTCTCTATATCCTTCTGAGTAATAAGCACGTGACCTTCCTCGTCCTTAATGCATCTCACTTGAGAAAGGTCTTTGGTCTTTCTTTCTCTTTCTTTGGTCAACCTGAATATATCCTTCTGGCCCTCCTTAGAGTTGAGATTTTTATACAAAACCTCATAAGCTTTTGACTTAGCTTCGCTTACAGCCTTCTTTGTTTCCTTCTTCGCTATTTTATAGTCTGTGACAGTTTCCTCTGTTCTATCCTTAGACATAGCTTTAAAGCAAGCTCTTTTAATTTTTAGCTTCTCTTGCACCCCTTCACTCCACCACCAAGCCTCCTTTTGACCCGGAGCTCCTCCTTTTGACTCGCCCAGCATCTCTTTGGCTACTGACTTCTACTGTATATAAAAAATAAATAAATAAACATAAATACATTAATAACATCAACATGATGGCATCAGCATGCTGATGTCATCATGTGATGTCACCAGTGAGGTCAAAAAAATAAGAGAGAGAAGGGGGAGGGAACAAGGAAGCTTCCTTTCCATCTTTTTCTCTCTCCATTTCCAACATTAAAAGGCTCTCACCTCCTTTATATTTCTTCTTTCCTATGATTTTCTTCAGATTCCAACGGTCTTCCTTTCTCCCTTTCCCCCTTATTCTTTCACATTTCCCTAAAATTTCACTCTCTCCTAATGAGAGATCAAAAGCCTCCAGCATCTTCCCTGCATGTTGCTACTCCATGTTAGCAACCTCTACTAATGTTCGATCAACTGTTGGAACCAGCAAATTGCATTTGCTGGTCAGCCCTATTGAAGGAGTTGTTGCTCCTTTGCTTCAACTTCCAGCCCTGCATGCCGATTTTCTTCAAGTCATGAAGATTTAGAGTACATTCCCTCCCCAATTCTTTGTTGTCATAGCATGTAGTTGCTACACAGTTTAATTTCATATTGCTGCCTATTTTTTTGAGGTTCTATGGGAGTAGGATGGTATCATGGAGTGGGTTTGTTGCTGATCTTGTAAGTGGTGTTTGAATTTTTTTTAATCCCATATGAGAATGGATAATCTGGGTTTAGATGATATGTAAAATAAAGGAAGAACAGCAGTTAAATCTTTGCTTTCGAATATTAAAAGAGGTTTTAGAATCTGATTTTTTAACGTAATGGATGCATGCTGTTGGGTATATCTCCTTATCGTGTATATTTCTCTTTCTCGTTGATAAGCTCTGTATCTACATCTAGTTTAGGATCTTTTAATTCCTCTAGTCCTTCTAGGAGCTTCTCTGCCGTCATCTCCTTTGCTATTGCCTTAGAAAGCCTTCCCATTAGGTTCAGATATACAGTGTTGATTATGCCTTTAAAACATATCCAGCATGTCCTGCAAATTTCAGGCATGTCATATAATAGGAAAAAGCCTACCGTGGACTATTCATAAATTTGAGAGTATTCAAGCTTGTCTTTCATAATAAGCTTGTCTTTCATAATAAGTTACCACAGTTACTCTCGATATATAAATTGTGCTCAGAAAATAACAACTAAATTACATAGGTGAGGATATCTATTGCCAGAAATTATTTGCTAGGATAAAATAAGTCCTGTAAAATCTAAATAATAGAGCAATGAACTTTATTTCTGTTCATTGTCCAATAAGCATAGCAGTGTATAAGGGCAGCGTTGCTGTGTGCATGGTCCCAAGTTTACATATCAGTAGTTTACATCAGTATATATATGTGAGTGACAAATAAAGCTTAAAACATAGTATGTTGTTGAGATGTATCTAATTGAAATTTCTTTTGACATTTGCTGAGTTTATGCGAGTGCATGGTTCACTCAACACCATGAGAATACATGTTTGTAAGAAAGGTCATTCAACAAATTACAGTGCTTGCCTAACTGAAGAACAAAAAGGGGGTGGGCTTATTGTCAAATGCCATAGATCGCAAAATCCTGTAATAGTTATCCTAACCCCACTATTAGTAATTTAATTTTATACAAACCAAAAAGCACACCTTACACGTTTTCAATCAATGACATCACTCAATTTTATAACAAATGAACATCCTTTAGGTATACTCTACTGTCTATGGACCACTATCACTAAGATCATTGAGCGAAAGACCTAAATCTTTATAGTCACCCACAATCAGGACTGAAAATGAAATGGATCTTCAAGAAAGGAATAAAAATGGTGATACAGTGATATTAAAAATTAATAGTACCGGTCATTGTGATCCTTACACCTGACTGTGCAAGAGCGTGGTGTCTCTCAATTGGACGGAAGATAGGAAGCCCAGTTCGGGCAGCGGCCGCCAAGTGCGCGGGTCTAGGATCCTAGTCCCTTTCACGGTTTTTACGCGAGTTCGCAGTTTTTTTACGTCTCGTTGGGATCCCGACTTTTGACCAGTTCCGTTGACCCTTTGTTTTAGGATACTCAGGCAGGGGATCCTCTTTTAATTTTTCGTACGAGCTCGGTTGCCCGTTACCGGTCGGGCCGTTTTTCTAGAGTGACTTTTCGAAGAGTCTCTCTCACCCGTCTCAATGGCGTAGTTTTAGAGTAGACCTATCCTTCTATTGGACCGCACTTCCAATTAGAGGGCGAGACGGAAGAGCCCTTTTGTTGGCTACCTCACCACTTGAGTTTTACTTTCGCTAACAGACTTGGCGATTCTACATCCAAATGATCCATATCTATATCTAAATCATCGAGAGTTACATCTGAGAGAGTTACAGTTAAGGTTTGGAGAAAATCACAATTAAAATTGAGTTGATTAGAAGTGACTATAATCTGATTTAAAATCCCCATAAGTTAATGGGCGTGTTGGGAAGTTAGTTAGGATGCATTACACAACACCGCATGCCTACGGAGGCACCCCAACCCTAAATTACTTTTAATACCTTAGAGTCATAGTGTGAGGTTACACATAGACCAAGACCACAGACTATCCACTAACTCAAATGAGTAAATAAAAATTAAGAATCAAATCGATCATCATCATATCAGTCCATTATCAACAACCATGACATAATCTCAATAACAAGAAAATAGCATCTACATGTGCCATCAACTATATATATATATATATAATCCACAACACGATCTCCAAGACCCAAAACCATGATCTTTAAAACACAGGAAATCAATATATGTTTAGGGACCGTCATCTAACCTTATATATATATGGGAAGAATGGGAAAAAGGGGTGAACAGGTGAACTGCATACCAAACAGTTGAAAACCATTCTCTACGCAGGTAGCGGTAGATTTTTCATCATACATGCCATTCTACTTGCTTGCTTTTGAAAATAATTAAATGTCTGCTTATTTTATAAGTTTTTGGGAGGTACCAGCGCCCGCTGACGCCTCTTCTTTCCTAACATGTTTTGGCAGGCAAACAGCATGTTGTTCAGTAGCTATTCATGATTCCACGCGATAGAGTATATAGCAGATGGTATGTTATTTTTGTTACAGTTTTTGGTTCACTTTATGATGTAAATGCTTTCTCTTCTATACAAGATTTTGGGATATACTGTGTATACTGGCAGATTTCTTGTATATGATGTAATTATATGAAAAGTTATGAAATGAAATGGTGATGGTTCTTGTTTTCTTATCCTGGTGGTTTAGGCAAAAGAATGTGAATGTCATATGCAAATATAGCAGCGCGAAAAAATTTCCTGTTTTCCAGTAGCTTGTGTGATCTAATGCGAATGAAATGCCGCGAAAGTGTCGTAAACGGGCACCCGGATCCTCGGGGGTTCACATGAGGCTACTCCTATATCTCAACTTGGCTAAAGACTCCCAAAACCCAACCCTATAAGAGGTTAACACCGCCTCAACATGCAATGCCGCCCAAACCTTCCTCATGAAAGAGCAACCAAGAAGAGATGCTCAACGTCCTCTTTCATTGACATACAACGTTGACACGTGTCGACGATTTCAAGGAAAATTCTGGCTCTTAGTTATCTAGAAATCAACATATCCCATCTCAACAACCATATAAAATATGTACTCGTAGCAGGACCTTCACCTCCATAGGTCCATGAATTGATCCAAGGCAATCCTTGGATCAGAAATTATCAATAAATATAAGGCTTTGTTGATGAATTACTAATACTGAGGAGGGATCCTAACGTCCAGTCTTGGAGCGTATGCAGTGCCCGACAAGTTGGGTATGGCAATCATTGTATCGACCACTCTCTCGGCTCTCAGATACCCGCAATAAAGTGCAATAAAAATTAGCCCACAACAATAATCAAGCAATGAAGAATGTGAGCTAAAATTTATTATAACCTATAGATTGATATCTATAGTATGCAAGTGAAGGGGTCAAACTACAAAAGAGCAATGGAGAGAACCACAAAAACTGGAAAAAAATCAACAAATGTTTTTGTGTGTTTTATAGTGTTTTTCTAATTTTTGTGGGTTTCTAATATTTTATGTTTTTATGGATTTTTAATTTATGATTTTTTGTTGATTTTATAATTTTTATTTTCTTTTTATAATTTTTTGATTTTTCGATTTCTCTTTTTAATATATAAAAAGGATTATGTAAGTATATATCTATAATATGTAAAATACAATATCTATATAGGAGATAAATATATAACACATAAAAAATGGGAAAAAATACCCTAAGGTACGGTCTTTTTTATTTTTTAAAGGGTTTTTAAATATTTAGGTTATTTAGAAATATTAATAATAATTATATAAGATATACATAGTGTTCTATTGGTCTATAAAAATTTGCAAAATAAAATAATTTTGTGTTTTTAATGTTTTGGTCTATTTTTGTTAATTTTCTTTTAATTTTAGCATTTTCTGAATTTTTAATTGGATTAAAATGTCAAAACAGTGACTAATGATACGAGGCAAAATTATCTTCGAATTTAAAAATAGATAAAAATCTCAAAAATTTCCCAAACTATTTTAAATACATAATAGATATAATAAACAAACTTCACAAACAGAAACTAATATTTTGGGTTTTTAAATAATTTTTAATGATTTTATAATTTTAAAGCGTTCTAATTTTTAGCAATTTTCTTTTGTATTTTTTAGTGATTTTTGGTTGAGTTGCAAAATACAATAATAAAGATACTCTATTTTTTATTTTTCAAAACATGTTTATAATTTTTATATATTTTTAGATGCAAACAGGAGATGCATTGTTTTTTATTTTAAAAATAGGAAAATATTTTTAATTTCCTTGCAAAAGATATATGTGATTTAAAATAGTCTCAAGCACTTGAAATACTTTTCTGACAATTTTTGCATGCAAAATGCTATTTTTAATAATAATACAAGAAATAAAATTAAATGCTCTGGCAGGGACCTAAATGCAATTAAAATAAACAAAACATGCATTCCAGAACACAATCATCAATTAAATGCGCCTGGCACGGGTATATTTGCGATATCCAAGAAAGTACAAGGCCCACGTGAAAATTAACCACAAAATATTACACTTAAATCAAAAGATCTTGGATTAATTAGTAACAAAAATACGCGAGGGGGTCCCTGCAAAATGTCCAATCCCCTTATGCGCACAGGCGCGTGAGGTGACGTGGACTGGACTTAGAAGCAAATAAAATAAGTGTAGGGGCTAAAGTACAATATTCTAAAAAGTTTACACTACAACTGAAAGTTTCTGGACTAAAATAAAAATGCAAAAGCAAAGGGGTATCGGGCAAAATTACCCCAATGCGCGCGATCCAACGGTCGCGGCACCTGCTCTTGCCATGCATTGCTCACCAATCGCAAGATGACAGTTCGTAGATGAATGGGTTGTAATGTCTGGAGCGGGTACACGATCGAACGGCCACAAGCCAAGAAGGAAGAATAGGGAAGAACACCTGGCTGAGTGAACTTCGATATGGCTTCCTGATCGGCTTCGACCACCGGAGGGGATTACAGAAGGCACAAAAGATGATTGGACGGCCTCTGTGTCGGTTGGGGCACTCAGATGGACCCTGGACCCACTGATGGGGTCTTGGAATGGTGATGAAGCTGGAGCTCCAAGATACCTACGTCTCAGCAAAAATCGAGCCAGATAGGGTCCTCGGACGCTAGAACCTACATGGTTAGTCTCGCACGAGAAAAAGGGGTGTTCTGGGTCTAATTTGGTGCTTGGATAAACGAGGGTGAGGTGCTACGGTTGGTCTCCGGCAAGAGGCGGAGGAGGAGACATGATCTTCTGATCAAATCTCGATCAGTGTGAATGAGGGTGCCTGGGACGATGAGAAGGCGAAGGGGGAGATGATGGAGGTGTCAGGTGTGGCAGAGAACAGTCGAGCCATAGCAAAATGGTGGACGGAGCAGGAGCTCCGACGAATTTTGGTTTGGGATTTTTACGAAATAAAAGCAAAAATTAAACAAAACTAAGACCCAACCTAAACAAACATTAACACTAAGAATGAAAATAGCTAAAGAATTAAGGCTCTACCTGAAGAACATGAAGCCAAGGAGGAGCTCCGCCTGAAGGTCTCCGGTGATGCTCAGATCACCAGCTCATGCCCTCTTCCTCCATACCAAATGCTCCGATGAGGATGTTGTTGTCACCAACAAGCTCAAACACGAGATAATTTGGGGATTTCGATGGTGAAATGGGATCAAAATTCAAATGAAGGCGGAGGAGGGGTAATATGTACATGGGATCTTGTTTTTTAATGTAAACCAGGTGAAATCTCAAATTGTGACCCACCTCGCAAAAAGTGTATATATTACCTATGGTATACATGAGTTACAATGAGTCACATATTCTAACATGCAGATAAAGCCCTACAGTGTTCGGTGATTTTTGAGTAGAAACTTCTCCCCCCAAAAAAGACCATTCCTTGCACACCAATTGGCCCAAATCACCACAAAAGTGCGTGGAGTCCTCGTAGCCGAAACCATAGCCAGGTGGATGTTCTTGCTCGGATGGCTTGCCAGGTGGTCGATTGTGGTCTCTCAAAGGGCTTCTCCTGCAGCGGGACGGTGGTCCCTCTCCTTCAGTACGCCGATGACACGATCTTGTTCATTGAGGGGGGACAGGACGAGGTCTCTGCCATGGCGGCAACTCTGTAGGGGTTCAGCGAGATGTCGGGCATGTTCAAGAATGTCGTCAAATCAAAGGTGGTTCCTTTTGGTACGGATGCGGAGGAGGCGGCTGATTGAGGTTTGATTTTGGGCTCTCTGCCGGGCCCGTTGCCTTTTGATTATTTGGGTATGCCACTGGACACGGGCAGGACGCGATTGAGAGACTGGTCCAAGGTGGTAGAGAAGATGGAGATGAGGCTGACCGGCTGGAGCTCGGCTATGCTTTCGAAGGGTGGCCACCTTGTCCTCCTCAAGGCGGTATTATCGTCTATCCCCGTTTACTTTTTGTCCAACCGGCAGTTGCCAATTGGGATTCGTTGTCGAATTGAAAAGCTGTTACGGAGGTTTCTGTGGGGAAGGACTGGGGAGTCTGGGAGTGGGTTACACTTAGTGGGATGGGATGAGGTGGCGAGGCGTAAGAGCGAGGGGGGGCTTGGCATTCGTAGGCTGGACCATGTTAACGACGCCCTTCTTCTTAAGTGGGTAAATAGATTATGGGGTCCTAGCGAAGATTTCTGCACTGTGGTTTTGCGTAAGATCCGTGGCGTGGGTGGGTCGCTTCCGGATCTGGGGGCTAGTCTTGGGCTTCGGACACCTTTATGGCGTGGGGTGTTGGTGGTTATCTTAAAATACTCTTCTCTCTTTGCTCCGGTGCTTGGTGACGGTCAAGTTTTCAGATTCTGGAAAGACATTTGGTCCGATGAGGCACCTCTTTATGAGAGGATTCCGCGTTTATTTGCTATGGCGGTTGATGGGAATGCTTATGCTGCCTCTTCATGGTCCGAGGATGGTTGGCTCCCCTCCTACGTAACAACCTTTCTGACCAGCGGCTCCTCGACTTTCTCCGTCTCTTAAATTCTATAGGTGGGGCTTGTCGGCCCACGGGGGGGAGGGATCACTGGGCTTGGAGGGGGGGCCCTTCATGACGAGGAAGGCTTATTTGAGGATTTCTTCTTCCACCCAATTGGGGATGGAGGTGTTGGTGCGCGACTGCAGCTTTGTTTGGGGTTTGAAGCTTCCTGAGAGGGTTGGTGTCTTCCTTTGGTTATTTCGGAGGAAGAGGTTACTGACAAGGGATCGCTGCGCTAGGCTGTTTGGCTCTGTCCCGGAGGATTGTGTTCTCTGCAACAACGGCGTGGAAACTCTGGAGCATCTATTCTTCACCTGCCCGGTGGTGATGGGCGTCTGGGAGGCGGCGGCAGTGGATTGGGTCAGCACCACTCATATGGCTTCTTTTTGGGATTCAATGGTATCTAACAAGGATAGGGACCGTGGAGAACTCTTGTGTCCCATGGCGAGTGTTTGGACAATCTGGCTTGGGCGGGATGAAGCTATCTTCAAGGGGCAGTCGTTTTACAAAGAAAATGTTGTGTCTCACTGTACCCGTCTTCTTGTTGATTGGTTCTTGGTTTAGTTCCCTCTCGAAGGTCGAGTTGGGTTCCATGTAAAGTTTTTATTCGTTTTTTCTGTCTTTGTTTATTCTCTTTTGTTAATAAAGTAGGGGCGAGCACCTTCGAGTGTATCCCCCGAGTTTTTAGATTTCAAAAAAAAGCTTCCCCCTTATCCCAACATGCAAAAGGTGTGTAAAGTCGTAGACAGGAAAAACCGGGGATAACCTAAAGAACAGCATAATGTAGCCAGTTCTCGACTGACAGGTCACGTCGGAACTCACCAACTTCTACTCCATCTTCTCAATAATAGGGTAGCCAGTCAGACCATAGCAATCTACTCTCCACCAATAGTAGCCCAATGTATAGATTAGGAGGGCCCTCCGCTATTTATGGAGGGCAGTCCCACAAACCTCCATCACGTCCTCATTCATCAGAAAAGGGATAAAAGAAGACTTGGCATAATTGATCCTTAAGCCAGAGATCAACTCGAACAACTCAAGAACAATGGGTATACCCTCCATGGAAGAAGGCTCTCCCTCCACACACAAAAATAATGCCATCAAGGTGGTGCTAAGGAGGGATGGGGTGGCGACAAAGGGAGAGCTTCCGACTTCGTGAGAGGCAGCGTGAGCGACTTCGTTGGGTCGCCCGAGGAGGAGAGGAGAGCAGGAGGAAAAAGACCGAAGTGCGGGCGGGGTAGGGAACGTCGAAGGGGTGGGCGGAGATTGGACGATGGTGTCGCACAGGAAACCTGGGCGTCGTTGCGTCAGATGTGGTGAGGGTAGGCATCTGGCTGCGGGTTGCGCCTCTCCTCCGCAGTGCTTTTTGTGTGGGATGGTTGGCCATCTCCATCGCTATTGTTGTTAACAGGCCGCGCGGCGTTGGGGGTTGGGGTTCAAACGTCTTCTCATTCTTTGGAGGGGGAAGTTTGATGCCTTGGTCAGGCGAGCTGCGAGGGAATAGGTCTTATGCGTCTGCGGTCGCTGCTTCCTTGGAGGAACCGAAGTCCGACTTCTTGGTGGGGTCATGAATAAAGGAATCGTTGGTGGTGTCTTCGGTGCAGGAAGGCCTCTCGCTACTTTTTGGCGAGGCTTTCACGGGCGATGTTGCGAGGCTTAGTGATCAGAGGTGTTGCGCGTGTGGTTTGTCGAAGCAGCAACTAGCGCGGCTCCTAGCTTTGGGACCATAAAGCAAAGTCGAGGGGAAGGCGCCTCGCTTTGCCGATGAATTTACTGACCGCTCGATCAGAGTTCTTGCGTAGGTCCGCGGTGTGCCTTTTCTTTCACAATCTGTGACTTGCTTAGGGCCAGCTTTAAGTCACTTGGGATCGGTGGTCGGGATTCTAGCGGACGGAACATTGTCGGGTTCCGACCCGGGGCTAACCATGTTGTGGATGAATTATCCCTCTGGGCCTTCGCTGGTAGCGAATTCCGTGGTAGATTTAGGCGTTGGTCGCTTCTCGTTTTGCCTGAGCATTCGGTTCCTACGTCCTCCGATGTCGCCCTGTCAGCCGGAGGCTGAATGCGGCGATTTGTCTTCCGCCTCGAGTTTGGGCCATTCAGTTGTGGCTCCTGCGGATGCGCCTTTCGAGGAGGTACGCCATGAGGCGTGCGGTCCGCCTTCCCAGGATGTGGTGCCCTCGCTGGAGGCGGAAGGTCAACTGTCGGTTTCGATTACGCTTGGGTCCTCGGCTTTGACTCTCGTGGGTGGATCCTTTGGGCGGAGCGTTTTGGGGCTTTACATGGGAGCGTGGATCCGATCCTAACCCGGTGGTGTTCGCGGATCCTGCCAGGTTGACGGACCCTACTCTTCCTATTGTGTTTCGCAATCGTATACGGGAGAGGCCTCTGGGTTTTGACTCTTCCACGAACTACCCCCTCTGGGAGGGGTCCCAGACTCTGGACGGCAGCTCTTCTTCGGTGGTTTCAGCTCAGGGCCCGGCCCAGGACATCCATGTGGTGCTTAAGCTCGGGGGATCGGCCCCCTTCCTTGGCGCAGGTGGTTCGGCTCCGTTGAGTGGGGTCCTACAGGTTCCCGATGCTGTGAGTGAGCACCCGACGGATAGGAAATCTGGAAAGAGGCATAGAAGGCGACAACATTCCAAGGTACAGCATGTTGAACCTCCGGCGATCGTAGACCAAAAGGCTCCGGTGGCCAAGTTGGTAGGGGTGGTTCGGGTTTGGGGATCCGCCTCTTGTCTTAAATGAAGGTCCTTAGCTGGAATGTAAGGGGTTTGGAGACCCGGAAAAGAGGAGGGTTTTGGGATCGTGATTCATAGAGTGGGGATGCTATGTTGTGCTACTGCAAGAAACGAAGCTGGATTCTCTCACGAATGCGGTTTGGCACTCGGTCGACGTGGGTGCCCCCACAGGCTTCCTGTCAATTGAGGCTTCTGGCTCTGCGAGGGGGGCTGCTTGTTGTATGGAAGGAGTCCGCTTTTGCATTCCGTGTGGAGTTTGTGGGGACTCAAATCCTCATGGTGCTTTTGGAGGAGCTTTGTTCGGGTACCTGTTTTGCTTTCTCTTACATTTATGGTCCCTGTCAGCCCGCGCTCCGACAACAGCTTTGGTCCGATATGAGTGATGTGCAGGCCGCCTTCCAGGGTCGTGTGTGGTTACTAGGCGGTGATTTCAACGTTACCCTTTACTCCTCGGACAGGTCAGGGTTGCGGGGTGGTCAGGATCCAGGCTCTACGGATTTTGTGGAGGTTGTTAAGCTATTGGAGCTGGAGGTTTTAGATGTTGCGGCCACCAAATACGCTTAGAGGAGCTCAGGCTCTTGTTCTCGCATGGATCAGTTCATGGCTTCTACTGAGCTCTTGGATCTGGCTCCTTTGTCCTTCGTTTCCATTAGGGCTAGAACGCAGTCGGATCACACTCCGATCATCTGGGATTCGGGAGAGCTCTCGCCTCCTAGGGGTTTATTTAGATTTGAGAAGGCACGGCTTCTTGAGGAGTCCTTCAGGGAGATTGTTTCCTCCAACTGGTCTTCGTTGCAGGTTTCAGGTTCCGTTGCGTCAAGGATTGTTCAGAAGTTAACCTCCTTGTGTGTGCGGCTATGTGCTTTCAAGAATGTCTCCAGAGTAGCTCGTCAGGCAATCAGAGTGGAGGTGGAAGAGCTGGACTCTTCTCTGGATAGGTTGGAGGATGTTAGGCCTCTGAATGGAGAGGAGCTCACGCAGAGAGCTGAGGCCCAGAGGAAGATTGCTAAGGAGGACAGAAAGCGTTTGGTTAAATAGAAGCAGAGAGCTAGACACAACTGGCTCAAGGAGGAGAATGTGAATACTGCTTTCTTTCACAGAGTGTCTAGTGGCAGGCGTCGTGCCAACACTATCTGGTCAATCATCGTGGATGGCGCCAAAGTGGTTCGCAATAGAGAGATAGGAAGGGTGATTGCGGATCACTTTCATGACTTCTCGACGAGAGATTTTGATAGGCGTTGGAGGTGGACTAGTCTTGGTGCCTTGCAGCCGTCGCCCGCCAATGCTAGCAGCCTCATTCAAACTATTACTTTGGAGGAGTTGAAGGTTTCTGTTTGGAGTATGAACACGGACGGGGCCCCTGGTTTAGATGGCTTCCATGTTTCCGTCTATAGGGACTTCTAGGACACTCTGGGGAGTGAGGTGTTAGAGTTAGTAGAGGAATGTTGCCGGGGTAATGAGGGCTTCAATAAGCTAAACAAGGCTCTGATCTTTCTACTTCCTAAGCACAAGGCGGTTAAAAGGATTGAAGACTTTAGGCCGATTACACCTTCCAACGCTTTGTATCTTACAGTGACGAAGGTTTTCGCTATCAGGCTTAGCAGGGTGCTTGAGTACATTATCTCCCCCTTCTAGTTGGCCTTTGTCCCTGGGAGACAGATTATGAATTGTTTGGATTTGGTGTCCGAGATCGTTTGCAACTGAAAGAGGCGCAAGGTGAAGGCTTTGCTGTGGAAGATTGATTTTGCAAAGGCGTAAGACACATTGGATTGGCGCTTTCTCTGGTCAGCCTTGCTTAGGAGGGGATTCTCGGAGATATGGATTTCTTGGATGAAGCGTTGTGTGACCACGACTTCATTAGCAGTTCTGGTGAATGGTCGGCTGAAGGGCGGTTTCTTTCAGCCCTGGAGGGGTGTCTGGCAAGGGTGCCCTCTGGCACCGTTGTTGTTTGTCATTCGCTCTGACATTCTGGCTTCTTTGGTGGACCGGGATCAGACCAGTGGGCTCACCAGTGGGTATTCGAGGGATGGGTTGGTTATCCTTCTTCTTCAGTATGCCGACGATACCGTCTTCTTCATTGAGGGTGGCAAGGAGGAGGTCAGTGGCATGGCGACGTCGTTTGAGCTGTTTGGGGAGATGTCTAGTCTGTCCCTGAACAGTGACAAATCTACATTTGTTCCTTTTGTTGTTTCTGAGGATGAGGCACGCATCTGTAGTTCTGTGCAGGACACGGAGTGTGGTTCCCTCCCTCTGTGCTACTTGGGTCTTCCACTAGCTATTGGTAGAGTCAAGCTGGCGGATTGGTTATTGTTAAGATAAATATATCTTTATGTCTCTTTTATGTAATTTCATTTTCCTTGCGTACTTATCATGTAATTAACCCAAGGGCTATTCTCCTATATAAGAGAGCCCTCGGGTACGTCTAATGGATCTCATTCAGTTTCTCTCCTATCATGGTATCGGAGCAACGGTCCTAGACTGGGGTCCCGGTATACCACCCAAAACCCTAACCCTACACCCACCCCTCACCCCCCCCCCCCCGCGCTGCCGCCGCCGGCTGCAACCACAGCAGCTCACGGCCCCGCCACCCTCCCCAGGTGCCCTAGCGCCACCCAGCTGCCCCAGCGGCAACCCTCCCAGCCGCCCCAGCGATGCCAACGCCGCCGCCAGCCGCCCAAGCGCCCCTCGAGCGGCTCCACCCCCCCCCCCCCCCCCGAGCGGCTCCACCAGCCTAAGCGTTGACCCCAGCGGCCCCTAGATTTCTCCAGCGCACCCGTGCATTTCGTTGGTGTGTGCGGGTGCTAGAACGAGGATTAGGGATGGTTGTATGAGTCTACACATACAACTTATCCCTCATATGATTCTGTAGACCGCATATTTCTTCTTCCTCGGTCGGTTTGTGGCCCGTTTCCAAACATGTCAGAGAACAAGGGTGACGCTTTCACATCTTCGGGTGCCTTTAAAGGCCCGGTCCCTATAGTGAAGATGGACGGGACCAACTATGAACTAGGGTCCATGCAACTTCGTACCCTGATGCAGTGCCATAATAAGGAGCACATCCTGACAGACTCTAAACCGGAAGACAAGACTGGGGCGAATGCGACGTGGAAGCAATATATGGCTCTCTGGGACCCTCACTACAGAGATTGTGAATGATATTGTGAATCAACCAGCTGCAAAGGCTATGTGGAACATACTGGCGGCTATATATCGACAGTCGATGAATGAAAGCAAGATACTTTAGTTGCAATTCGACATTTTTTCCACCAAACATAATGGGAGACCACTCCATGCCCATTTCTCTCATCTGTGGGGCATGTTTGAGAGATTGCATAGCTTCATGCCAATCACAACCAGTACGGTACAACAGCAAGCATATAGAAATGCCACGATGAGGGGAGTTTTCTATCCTCCCTTGACCCTGAGTACGATGCAGCACGTACTCAACTTCTGACTGGCAAGACCATTCCACCTATGGAGGAGATCTAGAAGCGATTGAGTAGAATTACGAATGCGTCGGCGTCTACAGCACATCCTACTCCTTCTGCTATGGCTGTTACTCATGGTAGAGGAGGTTCGTCCCACTTTTGGGGTCGTGGACCTCATGGCCGAGGGGGAGGCCGACATCGTGGTCCTTGTGCTCACTGTCATCGTCTAGGCCATTCTGAGGAAACATGTTTTCACTAGCATGGTTTTGCAGCCTCTGCACGTGTTGCTGAACAGACTGAGACTCCCTCTGCGCCTATCCCAGATGCTCGATTTGATGATATTGTCTCCAGACTTAGGGAGATGATGACTACTCCTGTGCCTCCGTCTCCGGGCTCCACAGAGGCTGCCGCTTCTGCCAAACCGTCCTCTAGCACATCAGGTACTCATTTTGCACTTACCAGTACTGCTTGCTCAGACTTGTCAGAGTGGACTATGGACTCCGGGGCTTCCGATCATATGTGTGGCAACAGAAAGCAGTTTACTACCTACAGAGCTTTTACATCTGGCAGATCAGTCGTGTCCCTGATCATCAGGGACATCGTTGTTATATGGTTGTTGTGGATGATTATTCCAGATTGTCTTGGGTGTTCTTATTGAAACAAAAAAAGTCTAAAGCGGTGCTATTATAAGAAAATTTATTCTTGAAGTTAATAATGTCTTCTCTGCCAATGTTAAACTCATTCGCACAAATAACGCTTTGGAATTTTCAACTTTACATTTGTCTGAGTTTCTCAGCTCCCAAGGCATTATTCATCAAACTTCGTGTAGCTACACTCGTAACAAAATGGTGTGGCGGAACGCGAACATCGCCACCTTCTTGATGTCACACATACATTGTTGATTCAAAGTCGTGCTCCTCGTTCTTTTTGTGGGGTTGCTATTCTCACCCCTTGCTATCTGGTGAATCGTATGTCGTCTACTGTTCTAGGCGAAAAGGTTCCCTTCTTGAATGCGTTTCCTAAGAAGGACCTATTCTCGCTTATACCTCGAGTCTTTGGATCTGTGGCCTTCGTGCATAATTTTACCCCTGGTCGTGATAAGCTCTCACCGCGAGCTATCAAATGTGTGTTTGTTGGATACTCTCGTACTCAAAAAGGGTATAGGTGTTTTGATCCGGTTGGTAGGAGATATTATGTTAGCGTTGACGTTACTTTCTTTGAATCTATTATGTACTTCTCTACTACAGGTGATAGGTTATCCACTACCTATGAAGAGGATATTGTTGTTCCTCCACCTCCACCTCCATCTCTTCCATCACTTGAAGTGACCAACCGTCACCTCCTCCTCCACCACCACCACCTACACCTCAGCCAAGATTCGTACCCATTGTTTATACTCGCAGGTCTTCTACTATCTCCTTTGCTCATAAGCCGTCCACATCATCCAGCACGTCTGAGGTATGTCACGATAACATTATTTCTAGTGATGGCACTGGAGTTCTACATCATACACAGGATGATTCTGGTGTGGAAGACAGAGGTGATGCGGATTTGGATGCTCCTATTGCACTAAGGAAGCCTCAACGTAAATGCGCCACATACCCACTTATTGCACATGTCTTTTTGGATAATCTTTCAGATGAGTACAGGAGGTTTATAGTCGGACTTTCTGCGGTTACTATACCTCGAACATATATGGAGGCTTTAAAGGATGACAGGTGGCGTCATGCCATGGAAGAAGAAATGACGGCCTTAACGTCACGAGGGACATGGAGTGTTGTCTCGGCTCCACGCGGTGCTTCGGTTGTAAGCTGCAACTGGATATTTTCCATTAAGCAAAATTCAGATGGGAGTGTGGATCGCTACAAGGCAAGGTTGGTGGGGAGAGGTTTCACCCAAACATATGGGGTGGATTATCAAGACACTTTTTCTCAAGTAGCGAGACACTCAACGTTACGAATTCTACTAGCTGTTGCAGTTTCACGGGATTGGTCGTTATTTCATCTTGATGTGAAGAATGCATTCCTCTATGGGGACCTTTAGGAGGAGGTTTACAAGCAGCAGCCACCTGGGTTTACTGCTGAGGGGGAGTCCCAGAAGGTATGCAGGCTACATAAGGTCATTTATGGCCTGAAGCAGAGCCCTAGAGCTAGGTATCAAAAGTTATCAGAGTTGATTGAGCAACAGGGATTTGTGAGGACCACTGCAGACCACTCACTTTTGTTCAGAAGACACAAAACAGTACGGTTGCCATTCTGATTTATGTGGATGACATTATTATTACAGGAGATGATGCTCAAGGCATTTAGATAGCCAAGAAATTCCTAGGTAAAGAATTTGTGACCAAGGACCTTGGCACCCTTCGCTACTTCTTCGGGTTAGAATTTGTCAGGAATCATCGTGGTCTAGTGATGACCCAGAGAAAGTTTGTGATGGATCTCCTCTCTGAGACAGGTATGACCGGATGCAAGCCTGCTACTACTCCTATGGATCAAAGTATGAAATTGTATGATGAGGATACTGAGGAAGTTGATAGTAGGAGGTATAGAGAACTAGTTGGGAAGCTTTTATATGTTACTATCACCAAGCCAGATATTATGTTTGCAGTAAGCAAGGCCAGTCAATTTATGGAGAAGCCCATGAAGGTACATATGCATGTTATCTATATGATCTTGAGATACTTACAGAATTCACCTAGTTCGGGACTCTTATTCAATAGGGGTGGATGCATCCCTGGAGGTGACATCTTGTGCAGATGTTGACTATGCAGGATGTCCTGTGGACAGAAAGTCTACTTCAGGTTTTGCAGTGTTTGTTGGACACTCACTTGTCTCATGGAAGAGCAAGAAGCAAACAGTGGTTGCTAGATCAAGTGCAGAATCTGAGTACAGGGTCATGGCACAAGGGAGTGCAGAAATGATGTGGGTTAGATCAGTGTTGACTAATCTTACCATAGAAGTTCCCCTTCCTATTCAACTTCTATGTGTTAATCAAGTTGCATTATTCATTGCAAATAATCGTGCATTCCATGAACGAACAAAGCATATTGAGGTGGACTATCATTACACTTGATACTTGATATGGAAAGGCCTCATATCTACCTCTCATGTGTCTACAGGAGATCAGACGGCAGATATCTTCACCAAGGCTCTATCTCGAAGTCCTTTTCAGAAGTGTTGTTCCAAGCTGAGTATGATAGATATATGTGCTCCAGCTTGAGGGGGAGTGTTAAGATAAATATATCTTTATCTCTTTTATGTAATTTCATTTTCCCTGCGTGCTTATCATGTAATTAACCCAAGGGCTATTCTCCTATATAAGAGAGCCCTCGGGTAAGTCTAATGGATCTCATTCAGTTTCTCCCATATCAGTTACTTGTGGTGGAGAAGCTCGAGAAAAAGCTTTCAGGTTGGAAGTCTTCTATCTTGTCTTGTTGGAGTATTTGTTATGTGTGTCATATGTATGGGAGATGGGTAAATGGATCTCTCTAAGATCTATTTGCCCCATCTAGAGTTTACTCTCACATATACCAGTTTGGAGACATGGAGACTCCGTGGGTGCTATATATAGAGCCCCACACCCTTGTAGTCCATTGAGAAAAAGCAATGCAATATCCTCCACTTTGAGAGCTTCTCCCGTGGTTTCATCCCGCTCCTTAGGGAGTAGGGTTCTACATTAAATCCTTGTTCTTCCATGTTTATATTTCTCTATATTATGCTTTGTTTATCATTCTACTTCCGCATTCTCTATTTTCTAACATGGTATTAGAGCGGGTCGATTCTCGGGGTTTTCGTTATATTCTTTGTTTATGATTCGAGAATTAATTTGAGAGAGAAGATTTGATTCGTGTTTATCGTTGGAATTTTTTTTTCATTTGTTCTGTGTCAACGAAGAGCATCAAGTTCTAGGGTCAAGAAAACCTAATCAAGATCTCTGTGTTGCGATCGTCCAGGCCTCTCAAGAAGGCAATCTCATGTTCCAGCCTTCAACTCCAGGCTGCGGCAGCGTCTCCATCTTCCCCAGGAATCTTGCCAACATCTTCCGGCCCTAGCGGCGTTTAGCTATCCAGGCGTGCGGCTGCAGGTCTGCCCCCAGGCGAAGAACCTTCGTGCTTCCTCATCTCCATCGGCCCTCGAAAAAGGCCCCTTCCTCCTTCGACAAAGTCCCAACCGATCGGCATGGATATCTTCCATGCCAAGCAAAAGCCCACACCAGAAATCTCAAGACTTGGGGCGGACAGTCATTTACCGTAGATGATGGTAGCTTGTTTGGATTCCACGCCAGATTCTACGGCCTGGAGCGTCTCCCGATCGATGGCGCGCACCTCCCGCACGTGCAGCCGCTGCGACCTTCTTCGGGGGCTCCAGGAACCCCAGTCTCCCACGGCGACGCTCCCTCCAGTGCAGGTGGCACCTCTCTCCATTGTCTCCCCCAGGCGCGATCGTCCGCGCTCCAAGCGCAGGCGACGTCGAACTCCAGTTCTGTGGCACCCTTTCTCCTCCTCGCGCGACTCGAAGACCTCCCTTCCGCTCTCTCCGCCTATGCAGGAGGTGTGATCTCCTCTGACCTCGAGCTCCTCCAGGCAGGCGATGGCGATACCAACTCATCCAGTTGCATGCATCCAGGGAGCCTCCAGGCGCGCCTCCACACTTCACGGGAGCGGCACAGGGAACCAAAGGGATTCCCACGATTGGGAACCCTAGTGAGCCCATGCGTTACAATTTAAAAAAAATAATTCCTGAGGGCTAAAAATTGCAGTTGTGTAAGGGCCCTTCCTTTGGGTCGTGCGTGGTTTAAAAAAAAGTTGTATGTTTTTTTTTAAAAAAAGGCAAGTATAAAAAAACGTACATATATTTGAAAAAAAAAGACTAAAGAAATAGGAGAAGCCTAAAAAAATGTGTTGAAACGGCTTTAAAATGTTTTAAAAAAATGTTGGGACGGCTTATTAAAAAAGTGATGAAGAAAAGCCGCAAGAATTTTTTTTTAAGAATGGTCATGTTTTTCTCCAATATCTTGTCTTCGCCCAGCTTTGTCGATGTCATTTTCGGACAAGTATGGGAGAAAGGGGGAGTATTGTGTAGAGTCACAGGTCAAGTTCCGTATTCAGATTCTCCAGATGTCAGGTATCAAACCAGCCAAATTTTCAAAGCCTACAGCAGTTGTTCAGACACGACGACGGATTCTGAGTCAGTTTCAGACAAGCACGAGTATGCGGTCTTCATTCAGATGAGCAGGTGTTTGCCATCTCTTGTAGAGGTCCCCATCATTCTTCTTGTGTTGTCAGACTATAGTTTTCATGTGAGCCATAGGGACTCCAGAGCATAGGACCATTCCCTATGTCATGATGGCTAGGGTTTTCATATGGTATCATAGGTACTCTAGAGTAGAGTACCATTCTCTGAGCCAGATGGGAGAGACCCAGTTCTTCGACGAGGAGACTTCTTTCAGACTCTATTCTCCGGCGACCGTGGACTCCGACGAAGATTGCACTTCCACGGCCTTTTCAGTTCGACCCTTTTTCAGAGATAGAGCAGTTGTCCACATAATTTGGTGGGCCAGAGTACTCCGACGAGGAGACTCATTTTCAATTGCAGTGACTCTGGCAGGCACAGTTCAGAGCACATGCTCTCCGACGAGGAGATTCAGTAGAGTCACACTCCAGCTCGTTCGTCCTCCTCACTTGCACGGCATGAGAAGCAACGTCCTCGACAGCAGCCAACAATTGTGCGCGTTGAGTTGATATCGTCTGTAGGTCATGAATTATGAGTTGAGTTTCTTTCTGTTTGTCCAAGCTGAGCATTGCATGCTCCATCTTGAGAGGGAGTGTTGGAGTATTTATTATGTGTGCCATATGTATGGGAGTTGGGTGAATAGATCCCTTCAGGATCCACTTACCCCATCCAGAGTTTACTCCCACATCTACCAGTTTGGAGATGTGGAGACTCCGTGGGTGCTATAATTAGAGCTCCACACCCCTGTAGTCCATTGAGAAAAAGCAATGCAATATCCGCTCCTTTGAGGGCTTTTCCCGTGGTTTAATCCCACTCGTTAGGAAGTAGGGTTCCACATTAAATCCATGTTCTTCCATGTTTATATTTCTCTATATTATGCTCTGTTTATCACTCCGCTTCTGCATTCTCTATTCTCTAACATGTCCAAAAGGGGGTTGCATGATGTTGTTAAAGACGGTGTTGTTTGCTATTCTGGTGTTCTTTATGTCCACTCTCCCGATGCTCGTGGGGATTAGAAAGCATCTGGAGAGAATTATGCGGAGATTTTTGTGGATCCGCAGCGGCCATGTAGCGGTTGGTATGTACCTTGTTGATGGGGAAGTTGTCACTCTCCCAAAGGCAGATGGCGGCCTCGGTATTAGGTGTTTGGATGCGATGAATGAGGCCTTGCTGATGAAGTGGGTTAGCAGACTGTAGGGGAGCGGTGGCGATGTCTGTTGTACTCTCGTTCGCCGGATCTATTCCATTTCTTGCTCGTCGCCATTGTCTGCTCTCCTGGGGGTTTTGCCATCTCCCTTTTGGAACGGGATCCTTTCGGTTCTCCTGCATTTTCACGAGCTTTCTCGACCTATTTTGGGTAATGGGGTGTCCTTTGCCTTTTGGGCGGATGACTGATCAGACAGTGGGTCGCTTGCGAACCGTTTTCCTCGCTTTTTGCTTTGGTTGTTGACCGCGAGGTGCATGTGGCTGACTGTTGGTGTGACGAAAATTGGATGTCGCTTTTTCGAGCCAACTTTTCGGACCAATGCCTAGAGGAGTTCCTCCTTTTGCTTTACTTCCTACGTGATTCGTGGAGTCCCTCGGCAGAGCGTGATCATTAGGTATGGAGAGGTGGCTCTTTCTCGGTCAGGAAGGCGTACGGGGCAATATGCAGACCGCCCCCTTCATGTTCGGAGGACCTCATTAGGGATTGCAACTTTATCTGAGAGCTTCTCCTCCCTAAGAAGATTGGTTTTTTCCTTTGGCTTCTCAGGCAAAATAGAATTATGACGAGAGATCGATGTGCCAGAATCTTTGTGGTGGTTTCGGACAAATGACTTCTTTGTGGATCCGAGATTGAATCAGTGGAGCATCTCTTTTTCAACTGCCAGTGTACGGCGCCTATATGGACCGATCCTGACCTGGACTGGGTTTGTGTGAGGAACCTTGCTGCTTTCTGGGGCTCCCTTCTGGAGGCGAGGCAACGTCCAAAGAGAGTATTGTTTCATCCTTTGGCCCTTCTGTAAGCAATCTGGTTGGTTAGGAACGCCCTTCTTTTCTCTGGGCAAAGGATCTATAAGGAAAATGTCTGTATACAGTCAAGGGGCCCTATCGAGTCCTGAATTTTGTAATGGTTTAGCATTGTAACTTTTTTAATTTGTGTTTAATAAAATCTTGAGGCGGACACGTGCATGTTTCCCCTTCACCCTGACTTCAAAAAAAATAATGCCATCAACTTACCAGAGTATGAGCACAGAGATTTCACAATCATGGAATCCTACCCAAAAACCTCCTCCTTGCCTTTATCACCATTCTAGCCAATGTATCAACAACAACAGCGAAAAGCATCAGGGCCAACCGACAACCCAGCCTAAAACCACGATGCGGTTGAAAGAAACCACCATCCTACCTACCATTCACCAAAATCACGTAGGAAGATGTCGTCATACATCGCTTCATCCAATCGATCCACTTGATCAGAAAACCTTAACGGTGCGATGAGATTGAGATGAATATCCAATCAATGCAATCGTATGCCTTGGCAAAATCTACCTCCCACAAAAAACCCTTTGTCCTCTTTCTTTTCCAATCCGCAATGATCTCATAATCCAAAACAACTTCATTCATTATGTGTCGGTTTGATATAAAAGTCGTCTAGGCTAGATCGACAATAGAGCCAAAAACCTCATGTAACCTGTTAGCCAACACCTTTTCCACTGGGGTAAATAGCATTAGAGAAAGCAATAGGGATCAGATCCTCCACACATTACACTAAATCCTTCTTTTTGGCAGAGGAAACAAAAGGGACTGGTTAAGTTGCTTGAACCCACGGTTCGACTGTCATAACTCTTCCACGATGTCTAGCGTCTCCTGACCTACCAGATCCCAAAACTCCTTGTAGAAAATGACCGCAAAGCCATTAAAGCTTGAGGATTCATCCATGTTCAAGGGAAAGGTCGCATGCCCAACCTCCGACAGTAAGAAATGTATCGTCAACTCCACGGATTGCAACTCGCTATGCCTCGGGACATCTCTTCCCACCCATATGGCACTACTACCATGCACACACCTACTAAGCTCAAAGTAATGGCGCCTTATCGCATCACCAATGATGTGGTCATCCATCATCTCCTACCCATCAAGGCATCAACCTCGATAGAGTATATTAGGTAGTGCCTTGTATACCCACTAGCCATTGCATAGAAGAATCTTATGTTCGTATCTCCCTCCTTCAACCATGTTTACCTCAACCATTGCTTTCATTTTGTCTTCTTATCCTTCTCTAGAAGAACTTGGTTTCGCTCACATCTCATTGGCTTCTTCTCCACCTACAGCTTCCTAGAATTCTCAAGGCGATCAAGACGCACAACCCCTCCTTGTGCCAAGTTTCTCCGTTGGCCTTCGTGAAAGGATCTAAACTTCCCAACCATTTTCCTCAACGTAGACCCCTCCACATGCTGCCCCAACCATTACCTTATATACTTCTCACGAAAACCCTCCTCCTCCAGCCAAGAATGCTTAAAAAAAAATCTTGTTCTTAAAGAAGATTTTTATGAATCTTTCCTAAAGAACAAGTGTCACAAAGAGTTTTATGTTCTAAAGTTTTTACAAGGTAGTCCTGACAAGGTTATTCTTGACTAACTTATTCAGGTACTTGTGGTGAATATGACCAAATCTTCGGTACCAAAAAATTCATTGCTATCAACAACCAAGCAATCATAAACATTATATTTATCTTATTCTCCAATCTAAATATTTTAAACATTGCTTTAGATAAAGAATCTCACTTAAGGTGACATCATTTTTTTGGAAACTATGAAGAGAACATAAAATAACTATTTCCTTGCATCTCTTCCCACGCATAATATTGAAACATAAAAATGTTTTTTTGGATTTCAATACATTTTTTCTCAAATACTGACCGATATCATCGATATATTGCAGATCTCTATGTAAATCATTGATATCACCCATGTGTATTATTTAGCTTCTCCTAATATTAATAATACACTATGATTTATCATTCTGTTTCGACATTAGGGGTGTTGCTCATGCATGTCTTCAGAGAGAGAGAGAGATCCCCTCCCCATAAGCTCGTTGATCGGGCAACAAGACCCGCGTTTTGAACAGGGGCTTTGCTCCCCCCCCCTCCCCCAAGTAATGGAGATGAAACAAAATTTATGGTTGTTATGAATGATGTTCTTTATAATCTATATGTTATTATATCTAATTGCTAGCATGTTTGGTTTATAATATAGTTTTTAGTTTATACATAATATGCGATATAATGCATATTATGTAACGCTTAGGTGATAAATATACCTCATTTATGTTTATAAATTGTTATATGCATATTTCTTATGTCTCCTCTGATATCTCTCAACATCTAGAAATCAACAGTAACCATTTACATCAGTGATATGTGCGATATATTGTGCATTGAAGTGTTGAATGCACCTCGTTATTGCATATAAGTGTGTATTTGCATGTTATTTCTTATTTAAGAAATAAGGTGATCTTAATTTGCAAGAAAATCACTTTTTGAGCCATTTCTGATATTTTCAATGATATCATCGACATATCCCCGATATATCCCTTTTCAGATTGTGACAGACACGATATCGATATTTTGAACTCTGCCTACTTCATAAGTAACTAAGAGACTTTATCATATCTCCTAGGTTTTACAACATTATGAAACCATGTATTCTTTTGTTGATATTGCAAAATAAAGAACATCCATCGCATTAGCGTTCCTTTATATTTCTTACATTTACACTTCATCAAAATTATCTCTATCTTCAGCAATCTTAGGCTTTCTGAAGGGCTTGGAAGTATAATTCCACATAGTATGGTCAATGGATTATATGAAAATCTCCATTGGATTATGCGGCTCAAAGATGAAGAATCATGATGCATTAGAGTTGGCTATAGGAATTATGACATTTTATTTTATTTTTCCGGATAATGAAAAGGGTGGAGTCCCAAGGTGGAACCCACTCACGGGTATGTATTAATACTCAAAAAATAAAAATTACATCATGACATTTTATTAGAGGCCAACGAAAGGGAAACACGTGCAATCGGTGCCCAAATCAAAAATATATTAATAAGGAATAATAGGTTAGCAAAAATCAAAACTCGACAGGAGTCCTAGAAAGGTGAGAAACATTTGTAACATAATCTTTCTTTACTGAAAATGACACCATTTTTGTAAGCCAAATTGCCGACAGCTAGAAATGGATGCGATCTCTCACCATCGATTTGAACTTACTAGATATATGTCGCCTCCAGGATTTCGTGTGCTCTAGAAAAAGTAAAAGATGATCCAGTTCTTTTGGACAAGGATTGAGAATTGAGATATCACCGATATATAGTCGATATATCAGTATCGACATGGGACCGATATCGAGATGGATATGACCATCATCATGCTTTTTCCCGTCCTGCCTTCATAAATGCGCATCGATATTGGCAATATTTCAACAATTATCATTGAAATATCATAATCGGCGCCATATTGATATGTTGTCGATATTGATATTTAAAATCTTGCATTCGCATGTCTCACAGATTAAGAAATAACAATCAACCTCGGAGTCAAATTCCTAAGTAGTACCTGGGTATTACTTAAATACTCAGGTTCTACGAATTGTTTTTTTACTCAAAAACTACAGAGGTGTCGCATGTTGAACATGCGACACCCCTTAAGTTTTTTTTACCCAGGAACTACGTATGTGTCGCATGTTGGATATGCGCTATAGATAACGCATATTCAATATGCGATATCCAGCCTAAATAAGCCCCGCGCCCAGCGGGCTTGCCATTTCCCAGCCCTCGCGCCCCGTGCCCTTCGTTCTCCAGCACCCTAGCCGCCCCCGACGCCCACTTCAGCACCCGCCTCCTGTGATCTCCTCCTCTCTCAAAAACGCCCGTTTTGGTCACTCCTAGCCCCGCAGAACACTCCTTTTCCGTGGTTTCACTGATTGGCACCGTCCTAGCCACCACCGCGTCTCCACGGGGCTAATCCCTTGTTGCGAACAATTGCACTTGGTAAAACGTTTTCTTTAGTTTTTTTTTGTATCATATGCATATTATATTCATTTCTCGAATGTATGACGTTTGTTTGTACGTTGTGTCACGTATTAGGTTAGAATGGAGCAGTTGTATTGTATGTGTCATTTGAGTGGTACACTCATGTCCGGATCGTCAACCAACGTGAGGGGGTTTGTGTTGACTCCTAATATGACGTTCGATGAGATGTTGAACTTGGTTTACCGTAAGTTCAACTTGGATGTTGACAGTCAAAAAATCCGATTATTACATCGCATCCCTCGAGGCCCAGGGGAGGAACTGTCATTTTCATCTATTGTCGATGATGATGATGTGCAGGCAGTTCTTGTGTACGCTCGGACCATTGGGAAATCAATGTCTACCGATATTTATGTTGAAGATGTATCTGTGAGCGAAGTCCCCACTGTTATGACTAACAAGGGACCGTCTGGAGTCCCGAGCACACAAGCAGCAGTTGTCCGCAGCACGCCACCAAGAAATGTCCCAACCATGGGACCCTACTTTGATACGGATGCGCCTGTAACGCAGCCAAGCACGGTTCAGGATTTGGGCTTGAGTGAGCCGTTGCTGCAAGAGGTTAACCGGATGGATCAGGATTTCATCCCTTGGGGGACCGATGATGACCTGGAAGAAGGTAGTGAAGATGTCGAAGATGATCTGATGGACGAGGAGCTCCCAACTGATGAACAAACCGCGCATACTATTACACCCGGTATACCCTTTTTTGGGGTTAGAGGGTCAAACACCCGTTCAACATATGAAGACGACATTCGAAGCAAGTCTAGACTTGATGGTGTTGCTGACGAAATCCGCAAGGGTAGGACGTTCAAATGTAGGGAGGATTTGGTTTACGCTGTGAAGAAGTTCCACATTCTATCACATTATGACTTCATTGTCAAGGAATCCACCAGCTTGATATGGTCGGTTTTTTGTACGCAGAGATCGAATGGTTGTGTTTGGTATTTACGAGGACATTTCAGAAAATTTGATGGACTCTGGGTGATCTCCAAGGTTGTTGGGGCACACACTTGTATAAACCCAACAGTTAATCAGGATCACCCTCAGTTGGACTACAAATTCATGTCCAGATCATTGCTAACTCTTGTTAGGGATGACCCTAATGTTCGTGTATCAAGTTGTAGAGCTCACATCCACGAGATGTACAATTCACATCCACGAGCTTACATTTAATTTCTTCCTTCTTTCAATTTTTTTTCCTAACGATTTTCTTGTAGGAATCTTCATGGTTGCGTTGCCGACGACGAGAGACCCATGTACGTCGGATCCCTTTGGATGACTGGCTACTGCCTTACGTAGTCGAAGCCGGATTTGGATGCATTTCAGAGCTCGAGTTCATTACCCTGGATTGGCATCTGGTGACAGCGTTAGTCGAACGGTGGAGGCCCGAGACGCACACCTTCCACATGCCTAGTGGGGAGATTACTATTACCTTACAGGATGTTGCATTCATCATGGGGTTGCGAATTGATGGGCCTGCGGTTACTGGGGAGACAACACCTGGAGCGACATGGGCAGATACATGCGAGGAATTGTTGGGCGTTAGGCCACTGCCCGCAGACATAGTTGGCAGCAGGGTGTTAGCAAGCTGGTTGTCCACCAATTTCTCAAAGTTGCCAGAAGATGCAGACGAGCTAGTAGTACAGAGACACGCTCGAGCGTACATTTTGCAGTTGCTTGGTGGAGTCCTATTCACGGACAAGTCAGGGTCCTTGGTTTCACTTATCGATCTACCACATCTACATGATTTCGAGTCCTCTGGGACACTGAGCTGGGGATCAGCAGTACTTGCATATCTTTATAGGAACTTATGTTTAGCAGCAGACATGGCGACCGAGGAGATTGGAGGCTCGGTCATACTCCTTCAGCTATGGGCATGGGAGCATTTCCCCCACATTGCTCCAGTTGTGAGGGACGGCAGAGAATGGTACGGGCGCCCGTTAGGAGTCCGCTGGGCAACGACGTTTGCCCATCGTAGACAGCCCACACACGTGGTGAGACTCTACAGGGATGCTTTTGACATGCAATCACCAGACCAGGTAATTTTGCATTCACAAATTTTTCCTATATCAACAAAAGAAATACTAATCGTAATACATTTTTTGCATTCAGGTATTTTGGACTCCCTATACCGATGAGATCCGCGCCCATCTCCCAGCCAACTCTCTTGAAGGCGAACGCATTTGGAGAGCGGAAGTGCCTTTGATATACTTCCACATTGTGGAGTATTACTACCCAGATCGTTTCAGGAGACAGTTTGGGGGTCTTCAAGATATTCCAAGTCGTTGCTCCACCTTTCAAGAACTCCATGCTATTGATTTGAGGGGGAAAGTGCATGTAGATTGGAGGGCAAAACACAGCTTGCATATTGCCCGCTGGGATGAGCGGGAAGTTAGAACTATTTGCATCGATCGGTCTAGAGGGATATTCGCGACGCCCGCATACGAGCAATGGTATCGGACCATAACTCGAAGATTTGTCGGACGTTTAGGTGCAACTCTGGCAAGCAACGTAAGTACTCGAACTATAATTTTTTTGGTAAATTAATTAAGAAAACTCCTTCAAATTTACATCTACGTTTTTTCCTTGGATGCAGCTCGCTTTGTGGAGCCGTGTGTACGACATTGGAAACGAGGAATGCCGCGAGATTGCGGCACAAGCGAAGGCGGAAATGACGGAGTGGTTGTCATTACAATTTGCAGATGTGGTCACGTTACATGACGAGCGTGCTGATGCGGCTAGGGAGGAGGCGAGGAAGGGCAAGAGGACGGGGAAGAGGAAGAGGTCGAGGTAGGGCGCGTGAACAAGTGGCGGAACCCATGGACTATGAAGAAGCCGCTGCGGAAGATGATAACATTGCGCAAGGAGACTACTTCACACCTGCCACCGAGCGACCACGAGAGGACTTGCCAACGCCTCAGGCACCGTTGAGGCTGGATTGGACGCCAGCCAGACACGACCAACTTACTGCACACTAACGCCGCCATCGATGCCAACCTTCGATGAAGATGTCCCAGGGCCCTCTCAAATCCACATGATAGACGAAGCGAACCGTCTATTACCGTTCCATCCTCCTGATTCTACGATTACATACCAGCGGAGGAAAAAACGTGACTTGTAATCATTGTAATTTTTAATATGATGGAAAAATGTAATGTATATTCGTGAACAAGTCTACTTATATTAAATGTTTGGAATGTCTTCTTTGGATCATACATCTTTCATTAGAAACATTAGATGTTTGGAATGTCTGGAATGTTTGCAATGTCTGGAATGTTTGCAAAAAGATGTCTACAATTGGCATGCTTTTTCAAGGGTTTTTAGAAACATGAAATTCCATAGCCCATACCTGGCCAGTCATTTTCGAGGGAAATTCCCTGTAAAGATGTCGCATATTGAAAATGCGTTATTTGTTGAAATTTTCCCAGTAAAGATCTCGCATGTTGAAAATGTGTTATCTGTACAGAACATTTCGAGACCTGAACATTGGTCGAGGCCAGTCCTTTTCGAGGGAGAATTCCTGGAAAGATGTCGCATATGCAACATGCGTTACCTGTACAGAACATTTCGAGACCAGTCAGTTTCGAGGGGAATTCCCTGGAGATATGTCGCATATTGAATATGCGTTATCTATAGCGCATATCCAACATGCGACACATACGTAGTTCCTGGGTAAAAAAAACTTAAGGGGTGTCGCATGTTCAACATGCGTCACCTCTGTAGTTTTTGAGTAAAAAAAAACAATTCGTAGAACCTGAGTATTTAAGTAATACCCAGGTACTACTTAGGAATTTGACTCTCAACCTCGGGATAAAATAGGCCCTACGTACTTTGGTTAAGATCCACTCCAACAAAAGCATACAAATATGCATCGATCTTCATGGTTCCGAGTATCCAAACCACATTAGGGTCATGCTCCCGATCATTTGGATCGAACACCGGGTTTGCAATGAGGACACAATATGCTCTCTGAACAGAGAAGCGACCATCATACCAAGTCCAGTTATCATGACCCTCTATAGAGAAGTCACTCAAAGAAAGCTCCTCCAACTACGTAATCCCCCCAAATGTTACTCGGAGACAATAGAGAAGCTCATCATCCATTGATCATCAACCCAAGTATAACAAACCAACAAGTCCCTATCCTTACCCACAGTAAGCAATCGAGGGAAGCAAGCACCTAAAGGTCATGTACCCATCCAATTATCCATCCAAAATCGAGATGAGTTGTCATCACCTAGTATGGGTTGCAGGTGTGTCGGTAGCTGCAGGAGAACCAAGTAGATCATCTTTCAAAAGCAGAAGTGAGATGGGTTTGTCTGCGAGAAAAAGTTAGTCTATAATTGGATGCCATAAATGACTTTAAGCAGACGATAAGGCAGGTCTTCCTTGTTGCCTTAAATTCGAACCCACATGAACAATAGAGTGTCGTTCATTTACTCCAACTGTAGGACACTAAGTCCGCCTTGCTTGAAACGTAAAGTGATGATATCCCAACCAACTAAATGCATAGCCTTGGTCTCAATATCTAAATATCTCTATAGAATCTTCGCACGACAACATCGAGGTGACAAGGAATCCCCCCCCCCGAAAGTAGTCTAGATGATATAAAAAGAATGAGAATAGCCGCTAAAATCATCGTAAACAGCATGAGGCAAGCCCCTTGGAAAGCCAGAATGCCCACCATTCAGAGAGATTCCACTCCAACCTTTCAATAATCGGGAACCAATCTACCCGATCCAGGCAATCACTAGTAAGAGGGAGACAAAGTAATTGATAAGAAAAGCTCCCCTAAAGGCATTAATGATAGCATCACAATCACAAGCCTCAAATCAGGATAAAGATTAAACAACACAAAAACAAACTTATTCACTAAAAGATCCGAAAGCTCACCAAAGACATCCACAACCATAGAGATCGATTATGCCATTTACAGAAAAGATATGTTACATTCCTTAAGTATGAAGATGCTCTAATATTGAATAAGAAAACAATACAAGAAAAAGGGGTTTGAACTGCATAGCAAATAAAATTTGGTAAAAAAATAAATATGAAATACATAAGGATAATTACATGTAAACCCAAGTGAGTAAAAAACCAAGACTTAAAACTTCTTCTAAGATCCCCTCCGCACATCAGTTGAAGTCAACTTCCTACTTAAATGGGAATAATGAAATCCTACTTACAATCTTCTCCGCAGCTTTAAATATCAATTTCGATGTCGCTTCACCAACCCAAAAAATTGACATATCGTCAACATGCTACCAGAATAGCCAAAAATCGCATAAATGGCTATATTTTTAATTTGATTTGTTTTCACTATAAAATTATTATATTTTTAGAGAAACGAATGAATTGAGTATTCACGAGGCCATAGAATTCTCTTATATAAGAAGAGAATCATGTTTGGGAAAATTACATAATAGAGACAGAAAAAAAAAGAGAATACATAGAAATATGAAAAGATAAATAATACCTCAACACTCACCCTCAAGCTGGAGCATAGATATCAATCATGCTCATCTTGGAACAACATCTTAGGAATGCCCCTTTGGCTAGGGCCTTGGTGAACACACAGGTTTGTTCACTTGAGCTGATGTAAGAGGAGGAGATAAAGACCTTTGGAATCACGTCACGAGGGTAGTGAGAGTCAACATCAATATGCGTGGTCCTCTCATGTAAGGCATGGTTGTTGGCAATGAAAGAGCGGCATGATCGTCGTATTGGAGATGCATGGGAAGAGGCACCCCAATAGTTAGGTCGATTAGAACGGATCTGACCCACATCATCTCTGTAGAGGTTTAAGTTATGTCATGATGTACTGTTACGTATTTCTTATTTATTTCATGTACGTCTATGTAATTTACCCAAGGGTTTTCTCTCTATATAAGACCCGAGGGCTCTATGGAATAACACAACAGAGAGTCTTTGGCTCTAACATGGTATCAGAGCCAAAACCCTAGTCTAGGGTTTTTCTCTCCACCCGTCGCCCCCCCCCTTCGGCAGCCGCCCTCCCGCCCCAGGTCCCGCCGGTTCCAGCCCCCCCCCCCCACCCGCCGCCAGCCCCAGCCCTCCCGCCCGCCGCCTCCAGGCCCCAGGCCTCGCCGCCTCCAGCCCCAGGTCCCGCCGCCGGCTCCAGCCCCCCCCCCCCCCGCCAGCCTCTTGCCGAGGCTTTCATCTTCCGCCGGGGCTACAGCCAGCGCCGTTACAGCCCTCAACAGGGGCCTCTTTCGCGGCATTACTTCCCTATTCGGAGTCACGTCAACAATGGGTTCAAGTGCATAACGTCTACATATGCACTTGAATCCAACTGGGTCTTTGTAGACGCCAATTTCTTTGTCTATCATCCCTAAGTCTTCCTCTCCGGCGATATGTCAAAACAGAAGGTTGATATGCCCGCCATAGGTGCCTTTAAAGGTTCGGCACCAATCGTCAAAATGGACGGGTCGAACTACGAACTCTGGGCTATGCAGTTCCTGAGTCTTATGAAGTCGTGTGGTAAGAAGCATATTCTTACCGAAGATGAACCGCCGGAGAAGACAGGGATATATGCCTCATGGGAGGCTGACGATGCGTATGCCAAGGTCTGGTTGTCAGGCACGCTCACGATGGAGATCGCCAATGATGTCCTCCATCAACCCACCGCCAAGGCGATGTGGGATATTCTAGCTACTACATACTCTCAGGTGCGGAACGAGACAAAGATGCTGCAGTTGCAGCATGATATTTTTACCACAAAGCAAAATGGACGGCATGTTCATTCTCTGTACACGTCCCTCCGCGGAATGTTCGAGAAGTTATATAGCACCATCCTGCTCACAGCCACCCCCAAACAGCAGAAGACGTTCCGCAACGCGACTATGGTAGGCGTTTTACTTGCTGCCTTTGATCCAGAGTACGAGGCAGCCTGCTCTCAGATCCTCGCCGATGCCACTATTCCTCCAATGGAGGAAGTCTACAGGAGGCTCAGTCGTATCTCAGTTCCCTTCAGTGTGGCGACTCCACCTCCTTCGGCAATGGCGGTCTCCAGAGGACGAGGTACCTCATCATCTTTCCGTGGCAGGGGAAGTGGTGGACGTGCCCGAGGAGGTCGCGTGCGTTCAACGTGCTCATTCTGTCGTCGTACTGGTCATTCGGAGGATACATGCTATTCCAAGCATGGATTTCCTCCTTCTGCACGTGTTGCTGATCATGTTCAGACTCCGCCAGCAACTACTCCCGATCACAGGTTCGACGAGCTAGTGGCACGGTTTCGTGATATTATGCCACAGTCATCATCAGAGGGTGCTGATACATACGACGTCGCATCTTCTGCGTCAGCTAGTACATCTGCTACTGCCAGTACCTCAGGTAGTACTTCTGCCAACTATCATAACCATGATCTCTCAGGTTGGATTGTTGACTCTGGAGCCACCCATCATCTCTGTCGTGATAGAGATAACCTGCAGTCCTACAGAGCCATTCAGTCTAGTCGCTCAGTACTCATAGCGGATGGCCCTCATTCCCCTATTGTTGGTCAGGGGGAGACTGTTTTGTTGCCCTCCATGCACTTACAGAATATTCTGCATGCACCCGAGTTCTCCATGAACTTATTATCTATTAGTCAGATTACAAAAGATTTACACTGTCGTGCTATATTTGACCCATCTTCTTTCATTTTTCAGGACATACTCACGGGCAGGGTGATTGGTTGTGGTTCTAAGCACAATGGCCTCTATCGTCTAGTACGGAACTCCTATGCCGACGTGTCTTTGCACTCTCAAGGATCCGTTTCTCCATATACATGGCATCTTCGCTTTGGTCACCTGCCACTCCAGAAAATGCGTCACCTCCTGCCTCAGATCTCTCCAAATTCGTCATTTCGTTGTGAAGCGTGCCAGTTAGGGAAGCACCATCGGTCTAGCTTCCCTAGTCGTCAGGGTCGGAGCGGTCGCTCTCCATTTGAGTTATTTCATATAGATATTTGGGGTCCGAGTCGTGTCACAGATAATCAGGGGAACAGGTTTTATCTTGTTGTGGTTGATGATTTCTCTCGAGTGTCTTGGACTTTTCTTCTTAAAAATAAATCTGAAGAAGGAAGTGTTATCCAAAATCTTATCAATGAAGTGCAAAATGTCTTTTCCTCTACGGTTAAGTATGTGCGTACTGATAATGCGTTGGAGTTATGCACTCGTTCACTTGCTCGATTTCTTTCATCTAAGGGCATAATCCACCAAACTACATGTGCATACACATCTCAACAAAATGGTGTTGCGGACCGAAAGCATCGACACTTTCTTGATATTGCTCGCACGTTACTTATTCAGAGTTGTGCCCCCTTAGCCTTTTGGGGGGATGCTATACTTACAGCATGCTATCTGGTCAATCGCATGCCCTCTACTGTTCTTGGGGAAAAGGCTCCTATTTCTGTTCTCTTTCCTGACAAAGACTTGTTTTCACTTACGCCTCGTGTCTTTGGGACAGTCGCTTTTGTTCACCGCTTATCTCCAGGACTTGACAAGCTCTCTCCTAGAGCTGTTAAGTGTGTTTTTCTGGGCTACTCGAGAACACAGAAAGGATATCGTTGCTATGACCCCATTCATAACAAGTACTATGTGAGTGCAGATGTTACATTCTTTGAACCAGTTATGTACTTCTCTCCTGTAGGTGACAGACTGATTTCCTCCACATCCACGGATACTAATGTCTATGTGCCCCTACCGCCGAGTCTGAGTCAGTCTGAGTCCACCACACCACCACCACCACCACTTACCATTCCACCATTCCCTAAGTTCTACACAAGACGGTCAGGGTCTGCTCAAGCTACACGTCAACCATCCAGCACGCCTCAGGTATGTTCTGATGTTATCACTAATGATGGGTTAGATAATGCACCGGTGCAGGAACATTTATTACAGGGGGAGGATCCGCCAGTCAGCACAGTGATCGATGATCTTGATCGTCCTATTGCTCATAGGAAGCAGAGACGACAATGTACCTCATATCCTCTTGCGTCTCAAGTTTCATTTCATCGTCTTACTGGTGATTTCCAGAGGTTTGCCGCAGTTGTCTCGTCGGTTGAGATCCCACGGACATATCAAGAAGCCATGAAGATTGATTGTTGGCGTCTAGCTATGGAGGAGGAGATGTGTGCCTTACAGTCTCGAGGGACTTGGTCTCTAGTTCCCATTCCTCCAGGTGCTTCTGTAGTGAGTAGCAAGTGGGTGTTTACGGTTAAATAACACACAGATGGGCGTCTTGACAGATACAAAGCCAGACTTGTCGCACGTGGCTTTACCCAAACCTATGGCGTAGATTATTTGGATACATTTTCACCAGTGGCTCGACACTCCACTCTTCGCATTCTCCTATCTGTTGCCGTGGTACGTGACTGGACCATTTTTCAACTTGATGTCAAGAATGCATTCTTGTATGGTAATCTATAGGAGGAAGTCTACATGCAGCAGCCACCGAGGTTTGTTGCTGAGGGGGAGACTCAGATGGTGTGCAGACTTCATAAGGCTATCTATGGCCTTAAACAAAGTCCACGGGCATGGTTCCATAAGCTTTCCCAGATGATTGAACGACAGGGGTTCAAGAGATCAAACGCAAACCACTCATTGTTTATCCAGAAGACTCCTAGAGGTACGGTTGTCGTCATGGTATATGTTGATGATATTCTGGTTACAGGAGATGATGCTCAGGGGATTGAGATAACCAAATCTCTGTTGGGAAGTCAGTTTATTACGAAGGATCTAGGCACGATCCGATACTTTTTGGGGATAGAGTTTGCAAGAAATGCGCAAGGAATGGTGATGACTCAAAGAAAATATGTCACAGACTTGCTAGTTGAAACAGGAATGGTTGGATGCAGACCATCAAGCACGCCTATGGACCCAAGCATGAAGTTGTATGACAATGATACCGAAGAGGTGGACCAAAGAAGATACAGAGAAATGGTGGGAAAGCTTCTATACATCACCATAACTCGACCGGATATTGCATTTGCAGTAAACCGGGTGAGTCAATTTATGGAGCAGCCTAGGCAAGTTCATATGGAAGCCTTGTATATGATATTGAGATATCTGAAGTCTTCCCCAGGCACAGGTTTGCTATTTAGAAAAGATACAGATCTATCTATTTCAGCTTGTGCAAATGCAGACTATGCAGGATGTCCAAAAGATCGTAAATCCACTTCCGGCTTTGCTATCTTCATAGGAAGCTCGTTGGTTTCTTGGAAAAGCAAGAAACAGACTGTTGTGGCGAGATCCAGTGCTGAATCCGAATACAGAACCATGGCACAAGCAAGCGCAGAAATGATGTGGGTTCGAGCGGTCTTAGAAGATTTGAATATAAATGTCTCCTTGCCCATGAATCTTCAATGTGACAACCAGGCAGCATTGTTCATTGTCAATAATCCAGCTTTTCATGAAAGAACAAAGCACATCGAGGTAGATTGTCACTATACTAGAGACATGATCCAGAAGGGCTTGATTTCCACTTCACACGTCAGTTCAGAGGACCAGACTGCAGATATATTTACCAAGCCATTGCTCAGAGGACCTTTCCAGAGATGTTCTTCCAAGCTGAGCATGATTGATATCTATGCTCCATCTTGAGGGTGAGTGTAGAGGTTTAAGTTATGTCATGATGTACTGTTACGTATTTCTTATTTATTTCATGTACGTCTATGTAATTTACCCAAGGGTTTTCTCTCTATATAAGAGACCCGAGGGCTCTATGGAATAATACAACAGAGAGTCTTTGACTCTAACAATCTCCGTACTCCCTTGTGACATGGCTCTTTGTACTCTAACTCTGCAGTCGATCTAGAGATGGCGGTCTGCCTCTTGACCTTCCATGACACCAAGGAGCTCCCTATGAACCTTGCAAAACCTGAGGTAGACTTCTTGTCCTTGTGACATCCCGCATAATCTGCATCTATTAATGTTGTAACAATGTCAGGAGAGCTCTTCAGATTCCTCTGAATCATATGGATTGCATCCATATGTACATGTCTAGGTTGCTCCATGAACTGGCTCAGTCTACTCACTGCAAAGGGTATATCTGTCTTGATGATTGTCACATATATGAGCTTCCTAACGAGCTCCTTGTACCTCCTCTTGTCTACCTCATCTATGCCATCATCATATAACTTCATGCTTGGGTCCATAGAAGTAGAAGCAGGCATGCAATCTATCAGGCCTATATCAGAAAGAAGATTTGCAACGTACTTTGGGTCATAACAAGACTTCGATGGTTCCTGGAAAACTCAAGTCCAAGGAAGTAATGTAAATTGCCAAGGTCATTGGTTACAAACCATTGATCAAGGAAATACTTAGTTGCACAAATGCCCGACGCATCATCCCATGTACAATGATATCATCAATGTAGACCAGTAAAGCAAATATACCTCTCTGAGTCTTTTGAACGAACAGTGAATGATCTATGGTTGATCTCACAATCCCTCTATCAAGTCCGAGAGTTTCTGAAACTATGCTCTGGGACTCTACTTAAGGACATAGATAGCATTATGAAGTCTACACACCATATAGCACTCTCCCTTGGCAATGAACAACGACGGTTGCCGCATGTAGACTTCCTCCTACAACTCTGCAAGTCACCACAAAGAAATGCATTCTCCACATCAAACTGGTATCAGAGAGAAGGATCTACATTGTAGAATGCCGAGCTACGGAAGAGAAAGTATCTTGATAGACCATCTTATACATCTAGGTGAACCCACGAACCAGAAAGCTCACCTTATAGCGACCAACGATGCCATTTGCTATGTGCTTCACTGTGAACACCCACTTGCATCCCACAACAGATGCCCTTGTAGAAGTTATAACAATGCTCCACATGATACGTGACTGTAACATGACCATCTCCTCCTCCATGGTAAGATGCCACCGACTGTACTGCATCGCCTCATGGTATGTCTGTAGTATCTCCACGGTTGACAGTCTCATGACAAACAACCTGAAATCCTCTAAGAAATGCCCTAAAGAGACATGGGATGAAAGAGGATAAGTAGCACATGTATGTCTCCGCTTCCCCGAAGCAATAATAGAACCAGTTTGGTTGCTGATGTACATCGGTATACCCCTCATTCCAACCCTCCCAACTTTCCACGCAGTTTACTATTCACAGGGGTAGCCGCACCCAACCCAACCCAGTTACCAAACTGGCCCATAGACTAACATCCTGAGAGGGCACCTACTCATCCTGTAAAGTAGCATGTTGCATAGAGAAATCACTAATACCATGAGTAGAAACGGTGTGCTCAGAACATACCTAGGGCAAGTTACATAATGGGGAAGGTCCATGACCAGTAGGGAACCAAGGGAAGCCTGTGAAAGTAGAAATGTGGCAACAAGTGAGCCAAGGTTGTAGGTGGCAGTGGTGGAGGATGAGCTACAAGAGCAGGTGGTACTGGTGGAAGAGGTGAGGGTGGTGGAGGTGCTAGTGGGACTGGAGGTGGTGGTGCCATACGAAGGCACGTATACCTCCTCTCTAGAGTCAGACGGAGTCAGCCTATCACATGTAGGAGAGAAATATACGACAGACTCAAAAAAGGTGACATCAGCACTGATGTAGTACTTCCACCTAACAGGTTCGAAGTAACGGTACCGCTTCTATGTACGAGAGCAGCCTACAAAGACTCACTTGACAGCTATTGGGGAGATCTTGCCATGACCAGGAATCGGGTGGTGCATAAATGCCATAGATCCAAATACACAGGATGTAAGGGAGAACAGGTCCTTCTCGAGAAAGGAACCTTCTCTCCTAAAACAGATGACATCATATGGTTCACCAAGATACCGACAGTGAGAACCTCAATACCCAAAAAAAAGTGTAGAGCACGACTCTGAATCAAAAGTGTCACTGGTCACATCAAGCAAGTGACGGTGTTTGCATTCAATAACACCGTTCTGGTGTAACCACATGGTGTATGATGTCTGATGGCAAGAGACCTAAAGAGCTCGGAAAGTTGTAATGTACAGAATTATAAGGCATTGTCAGGGCGAATAATTAACAGTAGCAGAAAAAATATTCTTTATTTCAATAATGAAAGATTTAATGACATCTCCAACCTCAGACTTGTTTTTCAAAAGAAAAACCCATGATAGTCTAGAAAAGTCATACACCGCAACAAAATAAAGCATGTATCCCTGGTGACCAGAAACATGACTAAGATCCCAAATGTCAAATGGACTAGCTCAAATAAATGACTGCAACTACGACTCTGACTACCAAGAAAAGAAGACCGGTGATGCTTCCCAAGCTGGAAAGCCTCGCACCGGAAGGTTGAACAAGTGGATATCTGTGGGAGGACATGACAGTTTCTAACGAGGGAGGAGACCAAACCGAAGATGCCATATGTAGGATGAGACCAGTCCAGTAGGAACGAAAGAGGCACGAACATATAGAGACTAGACCAGTCTATGAAGCTCCCTTCGCTCACGACCACATCCAATCATCCTGCCCATGAGTATGTCCTAAAATGCAAGAGAAGAGGGGTCAAAATATACACGATAATGCAAGTTCTTAGTGATTTGATTAATATAAAGTAAATTCATCTCAAAATCTGGTGCATTTAGCGCATTCCGCAGGTGCATGAATGGCATCAAATGAGCATCCCCTATCTTATAAGAGGTAAATGAGCCACATTCGCAATGACATCTGATCTGCCAAGGGGTACAGATCTGTATGAAGCAAACTGTGCTATGTCTCTACACAAATGGCGAGAAGCATCAGAATCCATGATCCAGTCTGGCATATCTTGTTACAACTGATAAACGCATAGGCTATACCTAAGGAGCTCAAAGATGCTCTAGCAGAGGTTGCAACATGTGAAGGACCTATGGTAGTGCCGGTAGCAGGAGTCATTATCTCCTCCAAACGGGAGATAATATCATCTAACCGCAGATCTGTAGTAGGGGCCAAACTAGCAAGAGGCCATGATTACTCGATTACACGAGCAGATATGAGATACTCATGCTTCAGATAATATGTCTCCTCTGAATGACCAGGACAATTGTAATAGGTGCACGAACCACGCTGACATATGGCTCCTCTGCCATGGGAAACTACGCCTTCTAAACTAAGTAGTACCTCTCCTACTACGAGATGCAGCCATCATTGAGGAGGCATGTGTAGTGGTAGGGGGTGGGACAATTATCCTGTTGAGACGATTGTACACCTCCTCCATGGGAGGGATAGCAGCATTGGTAAGAAGTTGGGTGTGTGATGCCATGTACTCAATATCTAGAGCAACCAGGAAAACTCCAACCATTGTGGCGTTTTTGTATGCCATCTGCTACTCAGTAGACATAATCACTTGCATGAAGCTATGAAGCTTCTAGAACATGCCCCGGAGCGAAGAGTAGAAGCTCTCTAGAGGACGACCATTCTACTTGATCGTGAAGATGTGATAAATCCCAAATTTATCATCATGATATAGATTTATTATCCTCCTACCCTAAGTATTCCATCAATAATAACTAATCGTTAATTTTTGTAGAAGTTTATTTATGTTCTTGTATCTTTTATCTATTTATCTTTTCGTTTGTCTACCTTATGTAATTTGCCCATAGGCCTCTCCCTATATAAGAGAGCCGGGGGTTCAAGGAATAAACACGATGCTTATTTTTCCCAACATGGTAGCAGAGCGGTGGTCCTAGACCGAAGCTCTCGTACCGAACACTAAACATGCCCTCCACCTTCAAGTCTCTGCGCGCCGCCCCCTCGACGCGTCGCCTCTCCGCGCGTGCCCTCGACGCGCCGCCTCCCTCACTAGCTACCCCCATACGCGCAGCCCCTTCGCGCGTGCCCTCGACACGGTGCCTCCCACGCGGGCTACCCCCAAGCGCGTAGTCCCTTCGTGCGCCCCTCGCCCTCGTGCGCCGCCATCACGCGTGGGCCCGTGCGGCTGTGCGGCTAAGCTCAAGTGTCATCTTACCGTGCGCCGACTGTACGTGTGTCATCTGCACGTGCGCCGTTGGCTGTCCCTAGGGTTTCACCGCCCCTAGGGTTCGGTTGTCATCTTCATAAGGGGCTCTCCGCTCGCCTCCAGGTTGATGGGTTTGGTTGCATAAAGGTCTACACGTGCAACTAAACCTAATCATGTCAGTGTAGACCAAGACTTATCTTGTCTACAACCCTAGTTTTCTCCAGTCAGAATGTCAGAAAGAAAGATCGAGATCCCCACTACAGGCTCCTTCAAAGGTTATGCGCCTATTGTGAAGATGGATGGATCCAACTATGAGTTATGGACCATGAAGTTCATGAGCCTAATGAAGTCAATGGGTAAGAAACATATTCTTACCGAGGGTGAGCCAGAGGAGAAAACAGGGTTATATGCCTCATGGGAGGCTGATGACGCATATGCTCAGGTCTGGTTGTCTGGTACCCTAATTCCAGACATTGCTAATGATGTCTTGCATCAACTTACTACCAAAGCCATGTGGGACATTCTTGCCGCCACGTATTCACAAGCCAAGAATTAGACAAAAATCCTACAGCTCCAGCATGATATCTTCACGATAAAGCAGAATGGTCGACCCATGCATGCCCACTACACTGCATTGAGGGGAATGTTTGAGAGGCTTCACAGTTTCATGCCTCTCACGGCTACTCCAGAACAATTGAAGACATATCGAAATGCGACGATGGTGGGAGTCTTTCTAGCCTCTCTTGATTCACAGTATGAGGTGGCTTCTTCTCAAATTTTGGCAGATGCTACCATTCCTTCAATGGAGGAGGCCTTTCGGCGATTAAGCCGAATCAATATCTCAAGCTCTACTATTGTGCCAAATTCTTCTGTTATGGCAGCCTCTAGAGGAAGAGGTAATTAATCTCATTTTTGTGGACGAGGACTACGTGGCAAGGTTGGTCGTGGTTGTGGATTACAGTGCACTTATTGTCGTCGGACTGGTCATACATAAGGCACATGCTATTCTAAGCATGGTTTCCCAGTATCTGCTCGTGCAGCAGAATAGATACAGCATCATGGTGCTACTCCAGCTTCGGATTCACGATATGATGACCTAGTGTCTCGTCTACGTGATATCATGCCCTTAGCCAGTACTCCTCCACCAGTTTCAGAGAACATCTTGGACGTTGCTGCTACTGCAGAAGCTAGTTCCTCAGGTAGTGCTCATACTTCTGCTTTCTACCAGGGTTCACGAACCTCATAATGGATTGTAGATTCAGGTGCCACACATCATTTGTGTGGAGATAGACACCAACTCACATCCTACAGGGAAGTCTCCCCAGGAAGGATCGTCGTCATAGCAGATGGGACTCATTCTCCCATTACAAGATAGGGAAAGATCGCCATAACACCTTCCATGCACTTGCAGAATGTGCTCCATGCTCCTAATTTCTCAATGAACTTACTGCCAATTAGCCAGATTACTAAGGATCTACATTGTCCAGTGATATTTGACCCATCATCTCTTGTGTTTCAGGACATTCTCACGGGCAACATGATTGGACATGGTTGTGAGCAAGGCGGGCTGTATCGACTGGTCCATACACCTTACGTTGGAGCATCATCCCATTCCACTGAACCTGTCTCTCCTTACTTATCTGCGCTTTGGTCATCTTCCATTTCAGAAACTACGTCAAGTCCTTCCTCATATCTCACCCCGTTCGCCGTTCGATTGTGAAGCTTGTCAGTTAGGGAAGCATCATCGGTTTGTCTTCCCTAGTCATTAGAGTCGGAGCAGTAGCTCTCCTTTTGAGTTCTTTCAAATTGATATTTGGGGTCCAAGTCGTGTTCCAGATCATCAGGGACACAGGTTCTATTTAGTTGCTGTGAATGATTCCAGTCGTTTGTCTTGGGTTTTTCTGTTAAAGAATAAATCTGAAATAGGCATCACTATTGTGAATTTTATTAAAGAAGTGCAGAACGTGTTTGTAACCTTGTTAGAGTTATTACATTTACAATTATGTTCGTAACCCTTCGAGTTCCGTAACCCTTAACCCTTCGAGTTCCGTAACCTTCAACCCTTCGGGTTTTGTAACCCCTCGGGGGTATTTATGTATTTTTCCTTTTGTACTCTCTAAGGTTTTCTCTCTATATAAGAGACCCTAGCCATATGGAATAGATATCTCATTTTGTCTCTCTTCTCCACATGGTATCAGAGCAACGGTCCTAGACCAGGCCCCAGGGTTCTGATCTAAAATCCCCACCACCACCTTCAAGCATCGCAAAAGCCTGATGGAAGGTCGTATCCCGATATATCGGCGATATATCGCCGATATATCGATATCGACATGGGACCAATATCGAAATCGATATATCCGATTTCAGGCATTTTCTTCAGAAAGATTCCTAGATATAGCGATATATCGTCGATATATCGATATCGACACAATATCGAAACGATATCGATATGTCCTTCCACCCTCTTCCCCGAACTAGGGCCCCGCGCAAGGCCATCCAATCGCCTCTAGTGCAGCAGCTCGACCCCAAAGAAGCATCTCCAGCATCTACCAGTGTTGTTGGAATCACCTACGAAGGCCCGCTAGTGCCGTCCGGAGGTCACAACCCTCCCGCTAGCGCTGCCAAGCGCTTCCAGGAATCCAAATCTATTGTTCGTTGAGGTTTTTCAGCCCTTCTTCAAGGGCAAACGTGAGTTCTTGGGCATTTTCTAGTCCTTTCATGCATCCTTAGTTGATCAGAAGATCTTCTTTCTATTTTAAGACCACAATGGCGCATTTTTCTATCGAGACAAAGCCCTTGGCCACGAATATTATGGCACAAGGCACTCCTATCGAACTCAAGGGCACAGAAAATTACGTGCACTGGTCTCCATCTTTTATGGTGTTCATTGGTGGTCAGAGGAAACTCTACATTCTGACTAAAGATCCTTTAGATGGAAAGGATAAAGAGTACAAAAACTGGCAGACAAACAACTACTTGGTTATCAACTGGATGACCGACAATGTTGAGGCTTATATTGCCTCAAATCTTCTTTACATAAATATAGCTAAGGAAATGTGGGAGGATCTCGAGCAAACATACTCCCAGAAGAAGACTAAGTCACGTCTTGCAGACATTTACAAGCGAATCTGGTCGGCATCTCAGGGTGATTCCACCCTCATCGAGTACTACAGACATCTCTCCAGCCTGTATGAGGAGCTTGCAATATTCCAGCCCTCATGTTGCACCAAACAGATACAAGAACGTTCTGACTAGCAGGTATGTCGCTTCCTTGATGGTCTGCATTCTAAATACCATGTAGCAAAAGAGCAATTTCTTATATCAGACACATTGCCAACAATGAAGACCATCTTTCGCCGACTTGAGGAACTCGAGACATCGGTTTTCCGGTGTCCCATCTTATCTTCAACAGAGAACTTAGCACACATCGTCGCATCTGGACGAGGAGACAGATACACCTTACAAGGAGTACGCGGTCGTGATCCAAGTCATGGCCGTGGACGGGAATCCGGACGAGGTCGTGACTTTGGTCGTGGCCGTGGGGGAGACTCTACTGCCCCATGCACTCACTGTGGTAGGTGGAACCAACCGAGTTAACAATGCTGGCAGAAGTTTGGCATACCTTCTTATCATGCCAATAATGCCTATGAGGAGGCCCATGATGTGGAAGAAGCATCGCCTACAGGCACAGCAAGTCCAATGGCAAGATTATTCATCTTAATGACGCAAATTACTCCCGCCTAATGCAGATCCTTCAGACTCCAGGGCCTACTAGTGGTACCACTAGTAACACTACCACTGCTGCTCTGGCTACTCCTTCAGGTACAGTAGCTAACTCTGTTATCACTCCTACTCCAGCTTGGATTACTAATTTTGATGCCTCTACTCATCTCACTAGAGAAGGTAGTCTACTTACCTCTTCCGTACCATCTACCTCTGTGAAGTCAGTTCGAGTCGTTAATGGGACTCAATCACCGATTACTACTATCGTAACCATGGAATTCTCTTCCAAGCTCCGACTGTCTGGGGTTCATTGTGCTCCCGATTTTCCTCTTAGCTTGCTATCAGTTCACAAGCTTTGTGTTGAGCTTCATTGCCATGTGATATTTGATGAGTTTTGTTGTTATTTTTAGGGCATTCAGACAAGGCAGATTTTTGGTGGGGGTTACGAGAAGAATGAAATATATTATCATGACATACCCTCGGATTCCAATTTTGTTGGTGTTGCATCCATCTCCAAAAATCCGCTCCTATGGCATCTACGCCTTGGGCATCTCTCTGCCAAGGCCATCTCCATGATGTTTCCTAAACTCTCTGCTCTGAAGCCCTTTCAGTGCGAGGCGTGCGAGTTCGGAAAACATCATCGAGCCTCGTTTCCTGTTCGTACTGAGTCTCGTGGTACTGCAGCTTTTCGTCTTGTTCATTGTGATGTTTGGGGACCATGTCCAATCCGCACATTAAGTGGTCGTCGCTGTTTTATAGTTTTCGTTGATGATTATAGTCTATCTTCTTGGGCATATCTATTAAAGGAGCGATCAGAGATTAATCAAATTGTAAGAAATTTCTTTCAATATGTTAAAACCTTCTTTTCTAACATTGTTAAGATCATTCGTAGTTCGTACTAACAATGCTCTTGAGTTAACCCAACAAGACTTGACCTCTTTCTTTGCGTCCCAGGGAACTGTTTACCAAACATCATGTCCATATACCTCACAACATAATGGTATAGTTGAGAGGAAACTTCGACACTTGCTAAATATTGCAAGATCTCTTCTTAGTCAAATGAGTATTCCTAAACATTATTGAGGAGATGCTATCCTTACTGCAGTTTATCTTATCAACCGTATTCCTTCGTCTGTTCTAGAAGGGGCAACTACATTTTCCTTTACCCTTTTGAGTCTTCTTTTCCCATACCTCTGTGAATTTTTGGTTGTATTGCCTTTGTTCATAACTTTCATGCAGCTAACAAATTATCCTCTCGTACTATCAAATGTGTCTTTCTTGGCTACTCTCATACCCAGAAAGGCTATCGTTGCTATGATCATGTTTTTTTAAAGTCTTCCAATCAGGGGGTAGTACTCGGTGGTACCCTCCCCAACAGAAATTTATTGCTAACACAAAAAACGAAAGCAAGGTGGTTACAGAGAAGCGGAGTAAACTAACCCACCCATACAAAAAGCGGAGAATAGACGAACCCCCCATTACAACACAAAAACGGTATCCTCCCAATACAACACCAAAAACGCTACTGCATCCAGTCATCAAGTAGCCTTTTCGCAAGAAAGGCCACGTTTTCCTCATAGAATCTTTGCCCGGAGAAAAGCAGATCGTTTCTGCCACCCCAAATCGCCCAAAGATAGGCCATCGGAAGAAGGCGATCCGTCCTTGGTCTTTCCTTGTTCAGGTGGATCGAATTCCAGAAAGATTGAAAGTCATCGAAGCAGCACCAAGGAATCTTCGAGTTCAGCCAGATCTGAGAGACCACAGGACAAGTAAAGAAGAGGTGATCAGCGGTTTCAATCGCATTGTCAAAGATCATACATTTGTCCGCAATTATTCCCAAAAGTTTGACGCATCGATCGCGAGTCAGGAGCCGCTTGCGTCGAAAGAGCCATAAGAAGATCCCCACTCGTTCTGGGAGATGAAGCGACCAAATTGTTGCACAATCCCTGATCAAGGACTCCGACTTCGCCGGGGGAGGTCTGCATATAGCCCCATAGGCCCCTTTCACCGAGAAAGGTCCAGCTTTCCAACTCCAGTGATCTCTTCCCACAGTGGGAGCACCCACATTCCTCACGGCCTCAGGGAGATCCAGAAATTCTTCGAATCTTCTGTCGAAGAAGTTGGCGGAGAAAGTGGGGCACCAAGAACCATCAACCCAGCAGCTCGCTACCGAGCAAAGCGTGTCACTTGCCAAGGCAAATAAGCGAGGGAAGCGAGAGCATAAGGCATCCGTCCCCGACCAATCGTCCATCCAAAAGGCAAATTCGTTTCCACCCCCCAGCACAGGCCTAAAAAGCAGAAGGTTTTTCAAGAAAGATTTCATGACGCCCCTCCAGAAAGGCGTAATGGACTTGCTACAAATGTACTGCGAAAGCGGCAAGCCCTTCACTCCATAGATCTCGCGGATCGCCAAAACAACGAGGTCGTTGCTCGGACCCCAAACCCTGCTGGCCCATTTGAGCAGCAAAGCCTCGTTCAGTTCCTCTAAGGATCTAACACCCAGGCCCCCCAATCCTTGGAGTGCTAGATATCCTCCCAGCTGACCAAGTGGATTCCACCCCGACCAGTGGCACCGTTGCCCCAAAGGAACCCGCACATCTTCTTTTCCAACCTTGCGCGAATCCCCTTCAGAATCATGCGAGAAGCAAAGAAATAAACAGGAATGGCCGAAAAAACGGCCTTGAGAAGGACCAATCTTCCACCTTTAGAAAGAACGTTAGCTTTCCATCCCGCCAATCTCGAATCTAATTTCGCCACCACTTTCAGCCAACCGCGGAGCCACGCCCTCCCCAAAGTCAGGGGCATCCCAAGGTAGTCAATGGGGAGGTCTACGCTCGCAGAACCCAAAGCGGTAGACAACCCTTCGACCAGAAGCTTCGCCGCACCAAAAGGAACAAAGGTGGATTTATTGTCGTTCTTGCATAACCCTGAAAGCTCAGAGAAGATTTCGAGTGTTGTGGCCATGCCAGTGGCCTCCTGGACCCCCCCCCCCAATGAGGAAGAAGGTGTCGTCCGCGTATTGAATAGTAGGAATCCTCAGATCGCCCCGAGTGTAGCAGCCAGAAAGACCATGATCAATCACACCCTTGGCCATATCAGCGAGGATATCCGCCGCCAGAATGAACAGCATAGGAGCAAGTGGGCATCCTTAGCACACACCCCTTCTAGGTTGGATCCATCCCCCCTCGGGTCTGCCATTGATAAGAACCGAAAACGAGGCGGTGGAAATACAACGCCTCATCCAGGAAATCCAAACAGCAGGGAAGCATAATCATGTTGGGCGTCGATACTATGTGTCTGCTGATGTCACTTTCTTTGAGCAAACAAGTTATTTCACACAGATTGTTAGTGGCATTCCTCTGGACCTCCCTCCTCCACCAATCGTCTATACTCGCCAGCGTACCTCTATACCTTCTACACCAATGTTTGTACCTTTGTCTATCCCTTTTATGCAGGATGATATGACAACTACGAGTGCTCCCACCATTGCTGCCCCAGATGTACCCGAGGAGCTTCCTATAGCTCTACGCAAGCACAAAAGGCAATATACATATCACCCCATGTCATATTTTACTTCTACATATGGTTTATCTAGCTGTGACAAGAGATTTGCAAATGCTCTAAATGCTATTTCTATTCCAAGAGATCATTTCAGTACAATGCAGGATCATGGTTGGCGATAGACCATGGATGAGGAGATGGATGCACTTACCTCCTGGGGTACGTGGGATCTTGTGTCGTGCCCCTTGGGAGTTCGCCCTGTGGCTTGTAGATGGGTCTTCATGACCAAACAGTCGTACGATGGTTCTATTGACAGGTTGAAAGCCAGACTTGTTGACAAAGGTTTCACACAAACCTTTGGAGTTGATTATTTTGATACCTTCTCACCTGTTTCCAGAATGGGGTCAATACGTACCATTCTCTCTGTTGTTGCCAACAAGGCCTGGCCCATTTATCAACTTGATGTGAAGAACGTGATCTTGAGGAGGAGGTCTACATGATGCAACCGTCGGGGTATGTAGTTAAGGGGGAGCATGTATGTCGACTACGCAAGGCTATTTATGGCTTGAAGCAGAGCCTCAGGGCATGGTTTGGCAGGCTTACTACGGAGATCAACACACTTGATTTTTCGAGGACAACATCTGACTACTTTGTCTTTGTTAGACAACGGTCTACTGGCACGATTATTCTTGTTGTCTATATGGTTGTCACAGGAGATGATGTAGACGGCATTCAGGAGACCAAGACCCTTCTCCAGAAGGTCTCTGTCACTAAAGACCTTGGTCAACTTCGTTATTTTCCTTGGCATCGAGGTAATACGCAGTACAGAAGGGCTCCATTTTTCATAGAGGAAGTATTGCCTCGATATTCTGAGTGAGGCAAGTTTACTTGGATGCAAGCCATCTGACATCCCTGGTGAAGTGAGAAAATATTCAACATTTACTGATCCAGCTTTTGAGGATGCAACATGGTACAGAAGCTTAGTGGGAAAATTACTCTATCTCATTGTTACTAGACCGGATATATCATATGCTGTGAGCCGAGCCAGTCAACATATGGAGAAACCTCTTTATAGTCACTAGCAGGATGTTCTTTTGATCCTTCGATATTTGAAGGAATCTCCCGAACGTGGACTAAAATATGGGTTGAATGGGCACACTGATATCTCTGCCTATACAGATTCTGACTATGTTAGCTCTCCGGAAGACCGTCGATCCACTACAGGATACGCCATGTTTGTTTGGGATAACCTTGTCACTAGGCGAAACAAGAAGCAGACAGTAGTATCTAGATCCAGTACGGAAGCAGAATACAGGGCAATGGCTCAGGCCACCTGTGAGATCACATGGCTTGTCTCTTTCCTAATAGAACTTGGCATGTCAGTCGTCGCTCATGTACCCTTATACTGTGACAACAAGTCTGCCACGTACATCACCACCAATCCAGTTTTCCATGAGCAGACAAAACACATTGAAGTTGACTGCCATTTCATTCGTGATGCAGTACGAGGAAGACGGATCATCGCTCCACACATCTCTACTGAACTTCAACTTGCAGACATCTTCATAAAGGCTCTTCCAAGGAAATGGCTCATGTACTTAGTATCCAAGTTGGGCATGATCGACAGATATGCTCCAACTTGAGGGGGAGTTTTAGAGTTATTACACTTACAATTATGTTTGTAACCCTTCAGATTCCGTAACCCTTAACCCTTAGCGTTCCATAACCTTCAACCCTTCGAGTTATGTAACCCCTCTGGGGTATTTATGTATTTTTTCTTTTGTACTCTCTAGTGTTTTCTCTTTATATAAGAGACCCTAGCCCTATGGAATAGATATCTCATTTTGTCTCGCTTCTCCACAATCATCATAGAGCTTCGTGCTCGGGTCAATAGGAGTAGTGGCAGGTCTGCAATCTGCCATGCCTATCTATGAAAGAAGATCTGCAACGTACTTCCTCTGGGTCATCACAAGACCTCATTGGTTCTGGGCAAACTCCAGTCCAAGGAAATAACGTAAATGTTCAAGATCTTTGGTCACAAATTGCTGACCTAGGAAGTCCTTGGCACCCTGAATACCCTGCTCATCATCCCCTATAACAATTAATATCATTAACGTAAACAAGAATGACAATAGTACCTCTTTGGGTCCTCTGCACAAACAAGGAGTGATCGGCAGTCGATCTCACAAACCCCTGCTGCTTTATCAAGTCCGAGAGCTTCCGGAACCATGCTCTTGGACTCTGCTTATGACCATAGATAGCCTTATGTAGCCTGCAAATCTTCTGACACTCCCCCTCAGCAGCAAACCCAGGTGGTTGTTGCATATAGACCTCCTATTGTAGATCACCATAGAAGAAGGCATTCTTCACATCAAACTGATACAGGGGCCAATCTCGTACACAGAGTAGAATGTCTAGCAACTGGAGAGAAAATATCATGATAGTCCACCCCATATATCTGGGTGAACCCACGTGCCACAAGTCTCGCCTTATAACGATCCACGTTGCCATCTGCACAGTATTTCACAGTGAACACCCATTTGCATCCCACAGTAGATGTATCGATTGGAGCAGAAACAAGACTCCACGTACCACGTGAATGTAGCACATCCATCTCCTCCTCCCTGGCTAACCTCAACTTACTGTCCTTTAGAGCCTCCTGATATGTCAGTGGTATCTCCACAGTAGATAGTGCCAAGGTAAACCTCTTGAAATCCTCTGACAACCTGCTCAAGGAAACCTGGGTTGCAAGAGGATAAGTAGCACACTGTCGTTTCGGCTTTCGCAAAGCAATCGGTACATCAAGATCATCTACCAAGTTTGTAACCTGTGAGTTCCTCTCTTAAGAGGGCACCTTCTCATCCTGTATGGAATCCTGCTGCACAGACAACTCAGTAGTGTCATCAGTAGAAACAATGTGCTTAGTACATACCTGAGGTATGTTGGATGATGGGCAAGGCATGTAAGCACGGGTAAATGAGCGAGACCTGCGAGGAAAAATGAGTGGCAAAAACTGAGTCTGAGTAGGAGGTGGAGCCACAGGAGCATGTGGTAGTTGTGGTAGTGGTGGCGGTTGAGGAGGTGGTGGTAGAGCAGGAGTAAAGGGAGGCGGAGGAACGACAGTAGGAGGTAGAGGCATGTAGATCTCATTGTCAGAGTCAAATGGGGCTAGTCTGTCACCTGTAGGAGAAAAATACACAACATACTTAAAGAAAGTAACGTCAGCACTGACAAAGTACTTCCGCCTTAACAGATCAAAGCAACGGTACCCCTTCTGGGTACGAGAGTAGCCAACAAACACACACTTGACAGCTCTAGGAGAGAGCTTGTCACGACCTGGAGAGACATCATGAACAAATGCTACAGATCCAAACACACGAGGTATAAGGGAGAAAAGATCCTTCTAAGGAAACGCAATCGAGAAAGGAATCTTCTCTCCCAACACAGACGAGCGCAAGCAGTTCAGCAAATAGCATGCAGAAAGGACAGCATCACCCCAGTAAAAGTAAGGAGCACGACTCTGTATCAACACGGTTTTGGTCACATCAAGTAAGTGACGATGTTTGCGTTCGGCAACACAATTCTGCTGTGAAGTATAGGCACATGAGGTCTGGTGAACAATGTCAAGAGATCTAAGAAACTCGGAAAGCTGTAAGATGCAGAATTCTAAGGCATTATCAGGTGCGAAGATATTTGATCTTAGCAGAAAAAAGATTCTTTACTTTATTAATAAAATATTTGATCACAGATTCGGTCTCAGACTTATTCTTCAAAAGAAAGACCCAGGAAAGTCTAGAAAAATCATCAACAACCGCAAGACAAAAATGATGTCCTTGATAATCAGGAACACAACTTGGACCCCAGATATCTAAATAAAGGGGCTCAAACAACTGAGAACTGCTTCGACTCTGATGGGATGGAAAGGAGGAACGGCAATGCTTCCCAAGCTGGCATGCCTCACACTGAAAGGAGGACCTCATAGAAATCTGAGGAAGAACATGACATAACTTCTGCTGAGGAAGATGACGAAAATGAAGGTGCCACATATATGGAGGGGGGCTAGGAAGGGGAAGGAGGATGGCGAGCGTGGAGTGCGAAGGGGCGAGAGTGGAGTGCGAAGGTGCGAGCGTGGAGAGATCGGATGTGGATGCTGTGAAGGGGAAGGGGGTGCTCTTTGACGGAGCCCATGGCTCATGGAGCGGTGAAGGAGCTTCCAAGGGGCGAACTGCGGAGGGGGATTGGGTACTCGTATCGCATAAGAAGCCTGGTAAGTGTTGTTTTCGTTGTGGTGAGAGGGGTCATGTGGCTTCTTGTTGCTCTCTTCCGCCTCGATGCTTTGCATGCGGGAAGCCGGGTCACCGTCGCGATTCTTGTTGGCTACTTCGTGGTCGCCGCCCCCTGGCCTCTGGGTTTGTTCCCCCCGCGATAAAGATGCGACGCTTCCCGGGTTCTCGTTCCGGTCTTGCGGCTTGGAGGCAGGTTCGCTCCTACACTCGGGTGGTATCTTGTGGCGAGGGCGCTCAGATGGAGGCTGGGGGTGTTGTTGGTGCTGGTCGTGCTGTTGTTGCTGGTGGCGCTGTTGATGCTGGACGTGTAACGATTGGGGTGGCGACAGTGGGAGTTGCTCGTCGTTGGAGGTGGCCATGTTACGTGCAAATGTGCATGGGGATGTTTCGCATGGCGAGGCGGTGCGTGGGCCTGGGGTGTCGGTCGGCGCTGCGGAGCGTGGAAAGGCGGTGCATGGCGAGGTGGAGATTGGCGAGGCGGTGCATGGCGAGGTGGTGCGTGGGAAGGGGGGTTTGACGTCGGCAGGCGCGTAGAGGCTGTCGGGGTGGCTCGTCGGTCAAATGTCGACTGGGCTGGTGTCAGTTCGCATGTTGCCGTTTTCATGGGTCCTCTCTTCCATGGGGACTTCTTTCTGCTGGACTCTTCTCGTTGTTGTGTGTGTGGCTTATCCCCGGAGCAACGGGATAGGCTGTTGTGCAATGGGGCTACCGACGATGTTGTTTGGAGGGTGACTCGAGTGGCGGATGGCGCCTCTCAAGCCACTTAGGTCTGTGTCGCGGCGATTCATGGGGTTCATTTCCTTTCGAGGAATGTCCCCTGCCTCTCCAAGGCCTTCCGTCGATGGGGGGAGATCTTGGCGGTCGTGGACGACGGGCTTGCACCAGAGGCAGATTGGAAGACTACTAGGGTTCTTTTCGAGTGCAGCAAGTCTATTCTCTGTGATGCGCCAGGCAAGATTTTCTTCGGATCCCTAAAGATAGGCCGGTGGTGCTTCAAACTCGAGCTCTCCATCCTCGTTCCTTCGCCGGTGGCGGTGTCGGACCGGGTGGCGCTGTCGGTCGATCATGTTGCTTCGGGGCATGTGCGCGACGCTTCGCCTTCGGCCTGCCAGATGGCGCATTTGGCGGATTACTCCGAAGCGTCTCTCCACTTGCATGACGTGGCTGGTCCCTTCGGCAAGCCTCTTCGTATCCCGTGCCCTTCGCCTGCAACTCCTGGATTCTCCGAGATTAGGGCGTCCGAGGTGGACTCTGCTCTTCATTCTAGACATGCGGTGTCGGCGCCTGCATTGTTTGTTGGTTCTTCGGATCCTTCCTCGGATCCTGACCACGTGTTGGTTGGCGGATCTTCCAATTTCGGATCTTGGTCGAGGATATTGCATCCAAATAGCCGGGCTTTCTCGCCCGACTCTGGTATGGTTTTGCCCTGGATCCTCATTGAGGAAGTGCGGATTGACGTGGACGCAGGGGGGGCATCCTCGACTTCGGTTTCTCCTGCTACCCCATTGCGGGCCTCTTCAGACTTGGATGGTGCTTTCTCTCCGCAGCTTCCATTGGACTCAGCGGTCATTTGCGACGAGGCAGGTCTTTCCGTTGGACGTTTCGGGAGGAGCTACCGGAGACGCAATTCTTCTAGGCAGGATCCCGTGGTGAGGCTCTCTTGTGTGACTCAGCGGGAGGCTGTGGCGGATGCAGCGGGGCTTCGTGGTATTGAGGGAAATGGCGGGGGTTTTTAATGAAGGTTTTGGGAGCTTCGTGGTATTGGGGGATCCAGCAGAGGTTTTTAATAAAGGTTCTATCATGGAATGTTAGGGGCCTTGGGGATCTGGACAAACGTCGCTCCTTGGGTGTGCGGTTCTCTGAATGGTGTTGTGATGTTGCTCTCATTCAAGAAACGAAGTTGCGAGGTGTGGACGATACAATGTGGCGCTCTTTTGGTGCAGGTTCTTTCGATGAATTCCGTGCGGTCGATGCGCTGGGTTCGGCTGGGGGCTTTTTGATAGCTTGGCGGTCTCAAATGTTCTCTTTTAGCTCGATCCTCGTGGGGCGGCATATGATTTCTGTGGCGTTGAACAGGTCCGACTCCACTCACCCGATGGTGTTCTCTTGTATTTACGCCCCTTTGTGCCATGTTTTGCGGAAGGAACTATGGGAGGACATTTGTGCCACGGCTTCTTGTTTCGGGGACCTCCCTTGGCTCTTAGGCAGAGATTTCAATGTCACGATTCATTCTTCCGATCATCCTCGTGGCAGGGGTGTCCAGGATCCGGGTTCGCTCGATTTTATTGAAACGTTGGACGAGCATGCGCTGGAAAGTTTGGTCTTATTCTTCTCAAGTCGGTGTTATCATGTATCCCTTTATATTTTCTCTCTGTTCGTAGAATGTCGGTGGGGGTTCGATTGCGAATCGAGTGTTGTATGCGACGTTTCCTGGGGGGAAGGAAGGGGGGAGGGGGGAGGGGCCTGCATCTTGTTGCTTGGGATGACGTTACTATGCCTAAGCGTTTTGGTGGCCTTGGAGTGCGGAGATTAGATGTGGTGAATGATGCTCTCCTTCTCAAGTGGGTGAGTCGAATTTGGGGGACGGATGATAATTTCTTTATCTCTGTTCTCAGGAAGTTCTTGGGCGACGATTGGTTGGGGGTGACGCGGGGGGCTCTGAACTTCCATCCCTCCACGTTTTGGCGTAGTCTGATGGACTCCTTTGCGAGGAATGCTGCGCTTTTCATCCCGGTGTTGGGGAAGGGAGACTCATTCAGGTTTTGGCAGGATGATTGGTCGGGCGGTGGTCCTTTTCAGGTGCGTTTTCCGCGTTTGTTCGCATTAGCATCAAATAAGAATGCGACCGTGGCTGATTGTTGGTTGGATGGGTGCTGGTGTCCACGCTTCTCCGCGAACTTCTCCGAGCAGCGGGTGGACGATTTTGTTTCGCTGTTGGTAGCCCTTCGTGATGCTGCTACGCCGAATGTGCATGTGGATCATTGGAGTTGGAAGGACGGCCCTTTTTCCACGCGGAAGGCCTACCGGGCGCTGGTCATTCCTCCTCCTTCTGACTCTTCTCTTCTGGTATGTGACTGTGGATTCTTTTGGGGCTTGCGCTTGCTGGAGCGCATCGGCATATTCCTTTGGCTACTGCGTAGACGGAGGTTGATGACTCGCGATCGTTGTACTTCAATCTTTGATAACTTCAGTGCCTCTTGTCCCCTTTGTAATGATGATGACGAATCTATCGACCACCTTTTCTTCAGCTGCCAGATGGTGTTGGGGATCTGGGACGATTTGCCTTGGGCAAGAGCGGACAACCTCTCTGCTCTTTGCGAGCTTCTTTGGACCAACAGGAAAAGGGATAGACGGGATCTCTTGGCTCCCGTTGCACGACTGTGGTGCATCTGGCTTGGTAGGAACGAAGCTATTTTCTCCGAGCAGCGGTTCTATAAGGAAAACATTCTTATTCTGTGCGCTCTCTTTATTACTGACTGGTGTAGTTTGTAGGGTGTTGGGCCACTTGGTTGCGGGCGGGGGACTTCTTTAGCCCCGGTTTATTTGTTGTTTTTGTTTTTGGCTTCGATTTTTTGTTCTCTCTCCCTCCTCGACTTTGTAAGTATCCCTCTTTTATTTTATTTAATACATTGCTGTGGCGAACACCAACGAGTGTCTCCCCCTTTTTTTGAGCCTCAAAATATATATATATATAGAGGGACTGGTCCAGTAGGTATAGTGGAAAGGCTAACATGAGTAGGTATTTGGGATCTATTTTGCAACATGATGGGAAAATTGATGGAGATGTTACTCATAGAACAAGTGCTTGTTGGCTAAAGTGGATAGGAGCCTTTATTGTTCTATACGATAAGAAAACTCTTTTGAAAATTAAAAGAAATTTTTACAAAGCAATCGTGAAACCTGCTATGTTATATCGATCTGAATGTTGGCCCGTGAATCATAGATATGTGCAGAGAATGGCAGAAGAAGAAATGAAAATGCTAAGGTGAATGTGTGGGCATACACGTAAAGATCGAATTTGGAATATTGCAATCAAAAGGAAAGTTGGTGTAGCTCCGATAGAGGATAAGATGCAAGAAAATTTCTTAAGGTGGTTTAGCCATTTGCAAATGGCGTCGGTGGATGCACCAGTTAGGAGATGCGATTTTTGGGATGTTGAGCCACTAAGAGAGGGTAAGGAAGGCACAATAAGTGTTCGAATAAGACTATCAGAAGGTGTCTTAGTTTTTTGGATCTAAGCCAAAGAATGAACCAAAATAAGTCTGAATGGAGGCAAAGATCCAAGTAGCCAACCCTATTTAATGTGGGAAAATGGTCTGTTGTTGTTGTAGTAGCCTCCTCTTCCTTCTTCCCCTCCAACCCCCATTAGCCCCCTCCTCCGCCCTATCCTCCAGCCCCTCCTTCGCCCACCAGCCCCTATCCTCCAAGCCCTTTTTAACTATTTATTAACAATATACTTCCACATAGAAAAAATCAACACCAAAATTCCAAGAATACCAAAATGATGTTCAACTTCGGCATAGATTCACGATCACATGTATATATCGACATAATATTACCCACATTATTCAATGTATTAAGATTAAAGATCTTTAAATTTAAATCTTGAAGTTATCTTAACAATTTTATAAATTTGTATTATCCACATTTCTCATATTCACCGTTTTTTTTATTTATTACCTTAGGATGCAACTGATATGGATATATTTATATCCAATTCGCCACTTTATCAATTTTATACAGATTTCGACATCTGTATCTGTATTTTTTAAATATGAAAATGATATCACTTTGATATTTGCAAAGATTCATATATGTATTTCTATATCCATTTTCATATATAAATATAGTGGCATTCAATCACAAAATCTCTTGACAGTAGCACAAATGACAAGAATTTATTTTTCAATGGGAAGTGATGCATATTGTAGTTTTTTTGGAACTTTTGTTAGACTTGCACCTCTATTTAGTAATGCTTGAGTAGCAGCATCAAGGTCTGATCCAAATTGAGCGAAGGTTGCTACTTCCGATATTGTAACAATTCCAGTTTTTAACTACCGCAGACTTAGTTCATAACTTTCGATTGAGCTGACAACCCGACACAACTAACAAACAAGGCAATGTTAATAGCACGTCAGAGTCAGTGATAAAAGAGCTCTGATTCCAAACAGATTTATCCATCTGTGTTGGGAATTACATTGGTTGGTATTGGTAATATCTCAGCAGTTCGGATATATCTTGATATGTCACTGATTTAATTTAACTATATGTAATATATATTTGTGCCTTCCTTGACCATATTTGATATACTTGTTATGACATTAATACATTTAGTATACTTATATCATATGTAAGATCTCCAGTACATGTATATTTAAGATAATATATAGACTATTTCTGTTATCAGATGTATCACATCAATATCGATTTTTATCTGCAATTGTTTCTAGTAACACAAATTTCATATCAAATTTGTACCAACATGTGTTCATATTTAAAAACAGATAAGGATATAATAACATCTACATCAGGATTCATATCCAACCATTTGCATCCCTACTGCCACCTCCCCCAATTGTCTCTTATCACCAACTATTGCATGATCCAAACTAGGGATGCAAACGGATGGATACATATATACATATATAGGTGTTACCATGTCTTTATCCATTTTAAAATTTGGATACAAGTACATGAACAAATATCTTGCAGATACTAAAACTCGCATACCATATTTTAAATGAAAACAACAAATGCATTTGTATCCATATGTGCAAAAAAATCCTTATATGTATCTATATTTGCCAAAAATCAAGAAGGTATCCGTATCTATTCATAATTCGATATGATAGCGAACAAATCCAATTGCATCGATGTCTATATCCAAGGACATTCATATATCAAACATCATCTTCGAAAGTATAAGAAGGAATATTGAGATATTGAGAAAGAGAAGACATGGACTATAGAAATTTAAAATTTGTGCAGGATAGTGCACAATCAGGTGATAGGAAGAACCATGGAGGATAATTGTACAAAATAAGAACCAAGTTGAGTCCTTAATTCATGACAAGGTATTGAGAGAGATGCCACTATGATGTCCCCCTGGAATAGAAACATAAGTTCACTAGGGGAAGTTCGGAATTACCATTCCCATGTTTGTAAGGATCCTTTTTCCACCAGAATTGTGATTACCACATAATTATACCTTACAAAATGATGGAATGGAATCCGCATCGGAATTCTAGTTCCATTTATTCCTCCATTACAGTATAAAAACGGGACCTACAAGAAAGCAATTTTAATTTAATGAAGTGAATGGATAGAGGGAATGTCCTCTTCATTTTGTATAGGTATAAAAGTGGTTAGTTATAGCCAAAAAGTCGTCAAGATCCAAGAGATACACCAGTAAGCTTGTAATAACATTAAAATTCATAACAGCTACCAAAACACAACCAGTCGACTTCAAAAATTACTTAGTCAACTGAAAAGTGTTTCAATCAGACCAAATTGGTCACAAGTCAGCTCAATAAATCAATCCAACATTCATAAAATGGTTACTAACCGCCAAGGGAAATGGTCGACTAAGTTAACAAGTTCTTTTTGCGTAATAAGTTAAGAAGTTAGTCAAGTGGTTTATCCAAAAAGAAAAATTGGATGTACTTGTCAAAGATATTCACCGATCGACTGAGTCGTCATGGAATCACGGTATTAAAACATGTCTCGAGGCGCTCGAGGCTTACACTTTGAGAAGAGGTGGTCCTATTTAGCCTCGAGCCATGCGCCTCGATCCAATTATGGGAGGTGTGTGCCTCGGGTCATTGAGGAGAAATGCCTCGAGGCAAGGCGAGGTGTTCAACAGAAGCATTTTAGCTTTTTTAGTGTTTTGTCGATGATATTAATTGCTCACTTGGTAGTTTGAGAAGCTTATAAATGAATGATTGTAAAGGATACACTTATACTTATACAAGATGAATGCCTAAATTTGATGAGTTTTTATGTTCATCATTTATTACCATTGTTGTGACCCCCATGTTGGTACAATAAGGTATGGCAACAAGCTTTGACTGCCATTCTTTTGCAGAGATACGATTCTACAATAATATTTTTGTGACAAATATCAAATATGTATTGATTAATTACTTCTTAACATTTAGAGAATGAATACATCTTTAATTGGATGAAAACGTTATAGAGTTGTTATATCTTCCTTTTTTGGTATTTTTATCTCTATTATTTCATCATATACTATATGTTGAGATATTTGTATCTCTTTATTTTATTTCTTATTTCTATTTCTTTCATGTGCCTCTTATGTAATTAACCCAGGGCTTTTCTCCTATAAAAGAGAGCCCTAGGGTCTCTTCAAAGATATGCAATTTCTATTCTCCCAACATGGTATCGGAGCAAAAGACCTAGACGTGGGTTCTCGTATCTCAAAACCCTAACCCTAGTTGTCGAACCCTCCCTCCCTTATGTCGTCGCCGGCAGTCGCAAGTCACCAAATGCCCCTCTAGCAGGCCACCAACACTGCCACAAGCAGCCAGCACCATTGTAGCTGCCAGCAGCACCGTCGCAAGCTGCCAGCAACATCCCATCAGGCCACCTCCTACAGTCTAGTGGCATGCCTGCTGCCCACTACAGCCTTGCGAGTTGTTTGCTAGTCGGATGTAGCCGCTCCTACGGGTTGTAGGTTGCCAAACATCCTATGAACTGCAATCCGCCTCTTACTACTGCATTACGAGATCTGATTTCGACCAGAAATTGTGATAAAGTTTTCTGGTCCTAAACTGCAACAAGGGTTGAAGAGGATGGTTGTATGAGTCTACACGTACAACCATTCCTTCATATGATTGTGTAAACTTGCTCAGAATAGTCTAAGCTCCAGTTTAGGTCCGGATCTTCGGCATTTTTTCATTATGGCAGAAAACAAAGGTGACGTATTTTCGTCATCCGATGCCTTCAAGGGCCCGGCTCCCATCTTGAAGATTGACGAGATCAACTACAAGTTGAGGTCCACGCAGTTTCACACCCTTATGCAGTGCCATAACAAAGAGCACATTTTGACTAATTTCGAGCTGACGGACAAGATTGGGGCTAATGCTTCATGGAAGCAAGATGATGCCTATGCACGGATTTGGCTCTCCGAGATACTCACCATGGAGATTGCCAATGACATCATCAATCAACCCACAGCCAAGGATATGTGGGATATCCTTGTTGATACATATGGGCAAGCCAAGAATGAGAGCAAGATCCTCCAATTGCAATTTGGCATATTCTCGACCAAGCAGAATGGTCGGTCTCTTCATGCCCACTTCTCACATCTCCGAGGCGTGTTTAAGCGTCTTCATAGCTTTAAGATCATTACTACCAGCACTCAGCAGCAGCAGGCATACCGAAATGCAATTATGATAAGAGTCTTTTTGTCATCCCTTGACTCTGAGTATGATGCAACATGTACTTAACTGCTTACTGAAGAGATGATACCACCAATGGAGGAGGTCTACAAGAGGCTAAGCAGAATCACTACTTCGTCTCCTTCCATAGCCCAAACACCCTATGAGATGGCAGCTTCTCATAGGAGAGGGGGTACTTCACAGTTCCGCGAGCAAGGATCCCGTAGTCGAGGAGGATGCCAGCGAGGCCTACGCTCAAACTGCCACCGCCCAGGTCATTTGGAGGAGACATGCTATCTGAAGCATGGGTATATTGCGTTTGCCCGTGTAGCTTAGCAACCAAAGACTACTTTGGCTCCTCATAAAGAGGCATGATGATATTGTCTACAGATTGAGAGAGATGATGACTACATCGTCCACCCCAGCTGCAAGACCTTCAGATGTTGTAGTTGTTGCCAAAGCTTCGATGAGTTCGTCGGGTATTTCTTATGTACTTACCTGTTGTAGCAATTCAGATTTGATTGACTGGATCATGGACTCCAGAACATCTCATCATATGTGTGGAGATCGAGCTCAGTTCGGTTCTTACATATCTATCCGGCTATCCCACATGATAGATCAATGGTGATTATAAATGGGATTCATCTACCCATTGTTGGTCAGGAGGAGATTGTCCTAGCCCCCTCAATGCGTCTGCAGAATGTCTTACATGCTTCAGTATTTCAGATGAATCTTTTGTCTATTAGACAGATTACAAAAGATTTACATTGTCGTGCCATATTTGACCCATCTTCTCTTGTGTTTTAGGACATACTCACGGGCAGAGTGATTGGATGTAGCCATGAGCAGAGAGGGCTTTATAAAATGGTACAGCCTTCTTGTGTTGGTGCTACTACCATTCCATCTGGATCAGTTTCTCCTTCATGTGGCATATTCGCTTCGGTCACCTTCCTCTGCAAAAGTTGTGACATGTTCTCCCTCAAATCTCTACTCGTACACCGTGGAGTGTGAAGCATGTCAGCTTGGGAAGCACCATCGTCTTCTTTTCCGGGTCGTCAGAGTCGTCACAGTAGTCAGTCGTTTAAGTTGTTTCATTTTTTAAAGCTTGCATGGAATCAACAGTTGCCCCTCATCAGTCGACTTGTCTAAAATCGTATTTGGTATAGAATCAATTTCTTAAGTATTTTAATTGATTATGGTTCTTTTACATAAACTCTATAAAGTAAGAAATTAACTCAGAACTTGTTGACATCTTCTCTAGGAGTCTTCTTCGAATATATCTTGAGAGTATAAATCTTCTTATGCATGGGTAATTCAGTAAAATACATCAAGAGTGATAGAGCCATGATCTCTTTTGAATATTAAGTTAGCTCAAACGGGAATAAGGGTGACTTTCAGGTGGAGCACTTAAATAACACCTGCTAAACCAACTTGCAGTTTGTCGTGCAATAAGTATTAGTAGAGACAGAACAAATACTTATAGAAAGAGACTGATTATCAACATTAATCATGATGCCAGTTTCACTATCAGAATTGTGTTTGATCAGCTCTACAGAGTTCTTTCACTAGTTTAGGAGGGGATGGTAGTAAACATGGTACTATCATCTTACTATAATCATCAACGGTATGATCATAAAAACCTCCTGGAGAAATTCTATAGCATTTTTTTCATGATAAACTGCTACCATAACATATCACGGACAGTAAGCTACAGTTTACAAAACAACCATCAACATCACTATATTTTAGATGTTGACCTACAATATAAGCATCCTAAAAATACAATTGTTTTCAACCCTTAATTTCCTCGATTAGGATGCCCAATTTCAATCATATTTGAAGCAATTCAACTTCATGTTGACAACTAAATCCATAAAATAGATAAAAGGCTGTCAGGAAATTCCAAACTCTTGATCTCAATGAATATGAATATTTGAGTCCTGCGGTTGCTCTCTAAAAAACAAGGGTTCAAATCCCCTCTTGTGGGGGTGGCATTAGGTAGTCAACTGCTTAGTCGAATCTTCAACATGGATTTGAGCAAGAATCCATGTAGCCGACCCTACTTATAGTAGGAGAAAGCTTTGCCAATTTTTTATTAGAGTCATGCGGCTTAAAAAACCCAAAGGAAGAGAAGAGCACTAACACAAACCATCTCCAACAATGTGAGCAATAATGTGAACAAAAGGCAATTAGATGTTTAGATCATATACATTTCGGCAGAAGATAAAAGTGATAAAGATTAGTGGCATATATCGCATGTGAACAAAAAACAAGTAGATCACATTAATGTGGGCAGAAGATCCAAGTGACAAATATCGGTGGCCTATATCTCATTATTTTCAAATTTGAACCAAAATGAGTCATACCTTGCATGAGAAGGTCAGTCTTGTTATCATTTCGGATCCAATAAACCTGAATCTCTTTCAAAATATTAATGAAATCACCTGTTGAATTATGCTTATCATGAATTCGTAATATCCTCTTTCGAAGAAAAATATACAAGTAAAAATCAATGAATGCTAATGGAGTATGATTTACAAAGTAACTCATTCTCAAAGGTAAATTAAGGTGGCTTAGTCATCCTATAGATGGGGGATAACCCTAATTCATTATCACAAAAGATAATTACCAATACAAGGTACAAATGTGCAGCTATTGTTAATCTGACAATATGATACCTGGATTAGAAGAAAAAAAGTGTGATAGCGAGTCCAAACCTCGTAGTTTTATCTTGAGAGTATAAATCTTCTTATGCATTGGTAATTCAGTAAAATACATCAAGAGTGATAGCGCCATGATCTCTTTTGAATATTAAGTTAGCTCAAACAGGAATAAGGGTGACTTTCAGGTGGAGCACTTAAATAACACCTATTAAACCAACTTGCAGCTTGTCCTGCAATAAGGATTAGTAGAGACAGAACAAATACTTATAGAAAGAGACTGATTATCAAAATTAATCATGATGCCAGTTTCACTATCAGAATTATATATAAATCATCTATAATTATGTTGCAGTTGATTAGCCTCAAAAATTATGGATCCTAATCAACAAATTTCTTTGTTTGATCAGCGCTACAGGGTTCTTTCACTAGTTTAGGAGGGGATGGTAGTAAACATGGTACTATCATCTTACTATAATTATTGACGGTATGATCATAAAGACTTCTTGGAGAAATTCTATAGCATTTTTTTCATGATAAACTGCTACCATAACATATCACGGACAGTGGGCTACAGTTTACAAAACAACCACCAACATCACTATATTTTAGATGTTGACCTACAATATAAGCATCCTAAAAATACAATTGTTTTCAACCCTTAATTTCCTCGATTAGAATGCCCAATTTCAATCATATTTGAAGCAATTCAACTTCATGTTAACAACTAAATCCATAAAATAGATAAAAGGTTGTCAGGAAATTCCAAACTCGTGATCTCAATGTATATGAATATTTGAGTCCTGCCCCCTAAAAAACAAGGGTTCAAATCCCCTCTTGTAGAGGTGGCATTAAGTAGTCGACTGCTTAGTCGAATCTTCAACATGGATTTGAGCAAGAATCCATGTAGCCGACCCTACTTATAGTAGGAGAAAGCTTTGCCAATTTTTTATTTGAGTCATGCAGCTTAAAAACCCAAAGGAAGAGAAGGGCACTAACACACACCATCTCCAACAATGTGAGTAATAATGTGAACAAAAGGCAATTAGATGTTTAAATCACATAGATTTGGGCAGAAGATAAAAGTGATAAAGATTAGTGGCATATTTCGCATGTGAATAAAAAACAAGTAGATCACATTAATGTGGGCAGAAGATCCAAGTGAGAAATATCGGTGGCCTATATCTCATTATTTTCTAATTTGAACCAAAATGAGTCATACCTTGCATGAGAAGGTCGCTCTTGTTATCATTTTGGATCCAGTAAACCCTTGTCTCTTTCAAAATATTAACGAAATCACCTGTTGAATTATGCTTATCATGAATTTGTAATATCCTCTTTCGAAGAAAAATATACAAGTAAAAATCAATGAAATGCTAATGGAGTATGATTTACAAAGTATGCTAATAGATATATCAATCTACACATCTGATGGGGGTGATCTTTTTGCGAGAGAATTGCAAGGGATGCGGGGGTGGTCCGCAATTCCGAGAAAAGACATGTTGATCAATGAAGGTCCTCTCGTGGAATATAAGGGGTCTAGATGACCCAACGAAGAGAGGACCGGTGAAGCGCCTTCTCTCGGACTGGTATAGAGATATCATCTTATTACAGGAGATGAAAATTTAGTCGTGGACAAATCAATTGTGGTCTTCGGTGAGGGAAACTTATCTCTTATGTGTTTGGTATGCGGGTTAGGGTTGGTTAAACTGATAGAGTGTAACCTATTTTTGTGTTTTGGTGTTTAGATAGAGGGTTAAACTGGGAGTGGGTTTGTTGTAATATAAATGTATTGAAGTTTGGAAAAGTGAGTAGTTATTGTGATGTGATTGTATTGAAGTTTGGAAAAATGAGTACAAGTTGAATAGTATTATTTTTATATGATATGATGACATAATATATTATTTTTTGATGGAGTGGAAGAAAGAGAATTGAGTTGTTTAATGTATTATAAAAGAGAAAATGTGGGGCCCACATTGGAGAGAGAAGGAGTGGGTTAAGGGGGGTAAACTCTCCAAAATGGGGTTTAACCCCCTACCCGAACAGACTTTTAGAGTACAAAGCTATTCCCGCAGTTGCCAGTACTTAAGGATTACTTGTAGCTAGGAGTGGAAACATCTTTGCTTGCGAATCTGAGCTCTTGGGCAGCCATGTGGTCTCGGTGTTGTTGAAGAACAAGAGAACGGGGCCTACCATTATGTCACATGTGCATATGGTCCAACTGACCACCAATTGCGTCGGTAGCTTTGGACCGCTTTGAGAGCCTCAAGGCACTTCTTTCCATTGGATGGTTGGTTAGTTGGTGGTGACTTCAATGTCACCCTATTGATTGGTGACCACCCGGAGTCGCATGAGGGAAAGGATTTGGGGTGAGTTGATTTCTTGAATGATGTGAACAATCTCCAGCTCGATGTCTTGGACATGCTGGATTGAGCCTTCATGTGTCGTAGTTCTCGCTCCAGGTCCATATTAGACGTTTCCTTGGTTCCGTGGAACTCTGCCAGCCTTTCTGTTGGCTACGGTCTCCGTTGATGCGATCCAAAACCGATCATACATCGATACTATGGTCATCTGGGAGGAAATTATCCACCAGTCTTTTTTTAGATTCAAGAGTCCCGGCTCATGGAGGATGGCTTACGGAAGATGGTGGGGAACTTTTGGCCCTCTTTCAAGGGAGAGGGATCAACTACGTGTTGGCTTTTCTTCAAGCTGGAGGTGTTGTATAAGAGACTCAGCGCCTTCAAGAAGGCAAATCGTGAGAGTTGTCTAGCTTGTCGTGGTGCTGCGCGAAATGCGATTATTGATCTGGACAGAGCGGAGGACACAAGTGAGATGTCTCACATAGAGTTGCTCGAGAGAGATGCAAATAGCGAATCATACTTGAGGAGGACAAGAAGGTGGTGGAGTAGCGCCAGTAAACATACATGAATCAAGGAGTGAGATGCAGATACGAGGTTCGGTCATGCACTGGCAAATGGGAGGCGGCGTCGTAATTTAATCCACAAAATTTCCACGGTAGGTGGCCTCCTTAAGGGGGATCATGCGGTTGGTATGGTGACCATTCAGTACTTTCATCGCATGACTTGTAGAACACCCACCAGGGGATGGAGATGGCTTGGTCAGGGGGTGTCTTTCCTCTCTCTCAACCAACATGTTGTGATTATCAGAGATTTTACTTTAGACGAGATATGTTCGATAGTTTGGGAACCGAATTCCCAAACTTAAATTCATGTTTCGATCCGTTTAATTACCAAACTTTAATTCATGTTTTACTTTAGACGGCATCGGTAAGTAGACTTTTTTAATTCATGTTTCGATCCGTTTCTTCGAAGACTCATGTTTTCTTTCGAGTTTCTCTAGATATAAGGGAAAACTCTACCGAAATTTTCCTTGAATATCAACCGATGGAAGGGAAACTCTACCGACATTTTCTATGAAATTTCCCTTGGATTATCACCCGATATAGGGGGACTCTACCGAATTTTTTTAAGAATTCATGCTCTTCGTTCGTTCTTCGCGTTCTTCGTTCGTTCTTCACGTTCTTCATGAGTTCTTCATTGTCTTAACATGGAAATAGAATTCAATCATTTCGGGAACTAATAAACCCCTAGTTGAACAATTGAGACTCAAAATCATGGAGGATTCGCTATGCTTCACCGTTGGTGTCGAATCAAGGTAGATCAATCCCTTTGAGAAGTTAATACGATCAGGTAATAAATCCTACCTCTTGTTGGGTTTTCAAGTCAAACTGGATAAAATTATTGCTTATTGTGTTCTTTATTTTGAAGAACGTTCACATGCTTGTTTCATGATTTACTATAAAATAATTTCTAAAATAAAAATTGGTGAAATGAATCATCCTTGCAGTTGTTGGCGGTATGCGATATTCAGTCGGAGGGGTCACTACATAAAGAGTATGCAGTATGCGGGAGAGTATGCGGGGAGTATGTGGTTTTATACGATTTGGTATTTTTTATTATTAAAAATATAAATAAATATTTAATATTATGTTAATATCCTCAAAATATTATATCTCTCAATTATAATAATAAAGAAGTGAAGGTACTAGGAACAAAACTATTGGCATAAAAAGAAATTTAGAGTCGAATGAGCAAAAACATCAATTAAAAGAGCATACGGCAACATGCCTTCCTCCAAGTGTTATCAATAAATACAAATATTCTCTCAAAACATGGACATTCAAAATGATGTCAAAAACATAAAGCATCCAAAAACAAAAAGCATCCAAAAGCTTCATTCTGATTGCCATTCATCTTCAACCACTTGGGGAATAGGATCCGCGTCACTCTCTTCATTAGTTGCAAACTCATCGGCTTCATCATTATCTTCGAATGTAGTAGGCCTGGATGCATCAACAATTCTTTGATTCCGTCTATGTTGCACAAGATCTTCTGCACTAGTTGCCTCAGCTACCAAGTTCCATGTTACTCTTGATCCTGAAAACACCTCTTCCTCTCCTTATCCTTCTGCGATCCACTCGCAAACATTATTACGATCCTAGAAAACTAATGGATCATTTCCTTTTCCCATCTGACGCACTCTCAATCCTGAGTTAAATTTAACAAATACCAAATCATTCAACCTATTGATTTCAAGTTTATTCCTCTTCTTTGTATAAGTCTACAATTGAAACAATATATCATTACATTCACTATCTATAAATGATAAGTATTAGCAATAGACTTTGAATTACCAATGAGAAAATGCTCCAATTCCTTTTACATTCATAAGAGGAGGATGTCAACTTCAAAATCCTCATTGCCATAGTCGTTAGATGAGGACACCCTCCACCATATAGCATCCACCAATTATCTACATATAAGAACCTTGTGATTAAATTTTCCTCTAAAAAACTAAATTGATTATGTTAATTGATATGAAATAATCACCATACCCGAACTAAAGCGGTCGTCAAGTGTCGATCTTTGTTTCATGGCTAACAGATTGCCAAAAGATTCTTGTGCATTCTTGTATAAGATCAACTCCTTTGATGTGATTATATCTTGAATTTCCAAATAAAGATAAAAGATTTGCATGCATTGAATGAAGCCCTCCACAACATAGACCCCATTTTCAATGACACTACTATCTCTATAGTAGTAATATGGATTAAGAACATAAGCAGCAAGATGAAAAGGGCTATCCAACCTACCTTTCGATTTTGAGTCAATGTCATCCATAAAGGGTTTGTATTGTGTTTCTCCTTTCTTGTCCTTGACCACTTGCATTGCCTCCATTCATCAGACGAGAACATCAATCTCAACTTCTCTTTTTTGTCCAACATGCTCTGTAGTGTAAGAAATGCGGTAGAAAACTTTATTTTTCCTGGCCATACAATCTCTCCCTTTTGTATGAATTACCTCGTCAAGCTCAAGGTCCTCGTATGGCTATAATGAATGTAGTGAGAGATCTTGACATTGGGTTCCTTCCCTAATTCTTCCAACATAAGGTCTATGCAATGAGTTGCACATGAAGATCAAAATATCCTCAGATACTTAGTCCTAAATCCTCCCAGCAGCTAAATTGGTCGATGCATTATTAGTGACGACCTGAACAACATCATCAACTCCAACATCTTGAATAGTTTCATCCACCAACTTGGATATATACTCTGCACATGATGAGTCAACAAACTTTAAGAAGCCCGACTCACAATTCACACAAAAATTCATGATGATCCTACCCCTCATATCTATCCAAGCATCTGTCATGATGGAACAGCCATCCTTCTTCCATAACATCTTATGGCTACTTATGAACTCCTTCGTCTCCTCAACTTCAGCATTCAACAAATTCTCTGAGATCTCATAATTTCGGGAGATCAGATTGCAGACCCGTTTACCAAGGCCCTTGCAAAGGATCCTTTCCATCGTTGTTCCAAGCTGAGCATGATAAACATATATGCTCCATCTTGAGGGGGAGTGTTGAGCAAATATAATCTTTTGCCCTTATTTATATATTTTATATTCTCTTTGTCGTCTTAATGTAATTTCTCCCTAAAGCCTTTCTCCTATATAAGAGGGTTCTAGGGTTACTTGGAATACAACTTTTCATCTTTTCATTTCCACAATAATGTTGCAGGCTCTTTGCCTGCCAAACATATTTAGGAAGAAAAGACGTCAACGGGCGCTGCTACTTCCCAAAAAAAATTATAAAAATAAGCAGGCATTTATTATGTTCAAAAGCAAGCAAGTAGATAGGCAGGAACAACACAAATGTATTTCTATTTGCGTATATAAAAAGATTTTGAAGTTGCTTGTAAGTACCTCTCATTATCACCTATTATCCCAACATTTCCCATATAAATATAACATTATATTGTAATTGATTGATCATAAGTGTGTATATACTATTCTTATATTATTCAGAGATCATATTTCTGAATTTTGATGATGGGAAAGTTGAGATCGGAAAGGTTTCTTGATTTTATTTAAATTCTTAAGTCTAGTGGATAGTCTGTGGTTTTGGTCTGTGTGTACCTCACACTATGACTCTAAGACGTGGGGAGTGCCTTAGGGATGGGGTGTCTCCGTAGGCATGCGGTGTTGTATAATGCATCCTAACTAAGTTCCCAACACGTTCACTAGCTTATAGAGATTTTGAATCAAATCTTATTATAGTTACTTCCAACCAACTCAACTTTGATTATAAATACTCCAAACCTCAACTGCAACTATCTCAGATGTAACTCTAGATAACTTAGATGTAGACATGGATGATTTGGATGTCGAATCGCCAAGTCTGTTGGCGAAAGTAAAACTCAAGCGGTGAGGTAGCCTACAAAAGGGCTCTTCCGTCTTGCCCTCTAATTGGAAGTACGGTCCAATAGAGGGAAAGGTCTACTCTTAAACTACGCCCAGAGACGGGTAAGAGAGAGACTCTCCGGAAAAGTTACTTTAGAAAATAGCCCGACAGGTAACGGGCAAATGAGCTCATACGAAAACTAAAAACTGAGGATCCCCCGCATGGGTATCTTAAAACAAATGGTCAACGGAACTTGTCAAAAATCGGGATCCTAATGAGGTGTAAAAACACTGCGAGCTCGCGTAAACCGTGAAAAAGACTGGGATCCTAGACCCGCGCACTTGGTGGCCACCACCCAAACTGGGCTTCCTTTCCTCCGCCCAGTTGAGGGACACCGTGCCCTCGCACAGTCAGGTGTAAGGGATACCATGACTGGCACTCAAATTTATGTCACTGGTTCTTATTAACCCTTTAGGTTTATTGATTGTATTGTCATACTTCTATATCTTATATGATTGGCTTTACAAGTCATATTGAACAGTCCACTCAATCATTGTGATAAGTCGCATTCACCATGACCTCAAATTTCAGTGAAATTCAGTCGAATTTATGTCGAATATCGATATCCAGTCGAAATCGAAATTCAATCGAAATGACATAAATGACCAAAATATGGGGGTCCTAAAAATGACCGAAATGATAGAAATTCCGGTCAAAATTCCACCGAAATTCCACCGAAATTCTGTTTTGGTCGATACCGAAATGGTGACCGAAACGGTGACCGAAACCGACATTTAGGGCCTTGGCATTCACATCGTACACGATCATTGATGAGGATGACTAGTAATGTAAAAACACCTGGAACTTACCTTTTTTATATATAGAATTAAGGACTGATCTAAATATGAGATTTAAGTCACACAACAAACCCAAATTTTTAAGTAGTTAAACTTGGATTTGACTACTAATATTGTCCACTTCTAACTGTCATCTTAGTTGCATATTCAAAACATTTATTCAACCTAATTCTTGTAAACCAATATCAAACATGTTCATCAATGTCTATTCAGTGATCGTTCCTAATTTCTTGCTCCGATAGATCTCAACTGTATAAATATATTTCGATCATTAATAGCTTTAACAAGTAATATTCAACCCACAGTTTTGGATGTCAACCAACCAACCCATTTACTTTAACACCCAATCATATTCCCCTTGTTTTAAAAGAGTATATTGTTGTAGTGAAGTCACAAACACTGAAGTCTCATCTAACATGCCACAGTCCACGTAATACGTAATTTACACAATACTTATAACATGAAATGATCTCATGCAGTTCGTTATAAATTTTATCGGAAGAGGAATATGCAGGAATGTTTAAAACATACCTACACTGGCGGAGTTATCGTTCTTCTTATTATTAAAATATTAATATTTTTTTTAATTCAATTATCCTTAATATAGCATAGTTGAATATTAAATCCTTATCAGATTTAATATAACTTTTCAGTTTAAAACTCTGAAAATTCACCAAATTTTTTTAACATAATCATATAAACCTCTTCCTGAAGTCAATAGCTTTCATTTTTTCTCCAAAAGTAACAATCTATCAAAAATAGTAAATCATGCTTATGAGTTCATGATTTAAGGTGACTTTGGCCTTGGTGTTTGTGGCTTTATTCTCAGTCAATTGTTATACAGAAATTTAAGATTTATGGACAAAAGCACATAATAGCAAAACAAAAGTGGACCAATTGTCTATGATGATGGAAGCATAACTTAAGAGAGCAACAAAAAGGAGGAATAATTGGGCATGCAATGAGAGCAAAGAAGAGTAGAGAGGAATGTACATGCATGCAACAAGTCTGTGGAGAAGAGAAGTAGCAGAATATTGGGGCCCTCAAGGGTTTTCCAGAAGCATGAAACTCTAACTAACACCAAATGGTTGTTGTCCTTGCTGCAGCAGTAGCATCAACTGTAGAGGGGTTTCTTCTTTTTCTTGATGGAGAGCAAGGCAGCAACCCTAGAGACAAGAGCAGCTGCCCCAAATGTTGTGGAGAGCAGCACAACAATGAGGCATCTCCTTCTAGGTGGAAATTGAGAGAGGAAAATAGAGAATAGAAAATAGAGAAGACGCTTTGTGATATATATAAGGAGAGCGTCTCAAGGAGGTGTTGCCAAATGGGGTGTATAGAAGAGACAAATGGCTAGAAAAAAACAGCAAATTCGTTGCTTACAGATCTGCCCTGTTGTTCTTAATTCTTTTAAATTTCATTTTCTAATAGTTGTTTTACTTTTATTTGAGATATAAATATCACTCGTATTTGTGCCTCGAATATCAGAAAACTACGCGAAATATCTAGTTTCGATCGTCTCTAAATGTGAACCCCCTCGGATCTAGGTATCCGTTTCGACATTTTCGCGGCATTTCATTCGCATTAGATCGCATAAGTTACGGAAAAACAAGGGTAATTTTTCGTTGCTGCTATATTTGCATATGACATTCACATTCTTTTTATAAACCACGGAGACAAGAAAATAAGTGACATCACCATTTTATTTTATAAATTTTCATATAATTATATCATGTACAAGAATCTGCCAGTATACACAGTATATCCCAAAATGTTGTACAGAAGAGAAGGGGAAGCATTTACATCATAAAGTGAACCAAAAACTGAAACAAAAACAATATACCGTCTAGTATATACCCTATCTCCTGAATTCATCAACCCGCTACTGCGCTAAAGGCTCCTTGCCTGCCATGCGTGCAAGGGAGAAAAAGGCGTCAGCGGGTGCTGGTACTTCCCATGAGCTTATATATATATATATATAAATCAACTGGCATTTAAAATGTTCAAAAGTAACAAGTAGAAAGGTGGAACACGTACAATTTACATCTACTTGCGTAAGCAAAAGGTATTCAAGTTGTTTGTAAGCATCTCTCATGATTGTCCATTAGCCCAATATTTCTCATATATGACATATTTATATTGTAGTTGAATATTCATGAATGTATGAGTGTAAGTATCTATCATCATTTTCTTCAGAGATCATGTTTGTGAGTGATGATGGAAAAGTTTGAGATTGGAATGGTTTCTTGATTTATTTAGATTCTTAAGTCTGGCGGATAGTCTGTGGTCTTGGTTAGTGTGCAACCTCACACTATGACTCTAAGACTTGGGTAATGTCTTAAGGTTGGGATGCCTCCGTAGGCATGCAGTGTTGTATAATGCATCCTAACTAAGTTCCCAACATGTCCACTAGCTTAATGAGATTTTGAGTCAGATTATAGTCACTTCCATTTACTCAACTTTAACTATAATCCCTTCAAATCTCAAGTGCAACTGTCTCAGATGTAACTCTAGATGATGTAGATATGGATATGGATGATCTGGATGTAAAATCGCTAAGTCTGTTGGCGAAAGTAAAACTCAAGCGGTGAAGTAGCCTACAAAAGGGCTCTTCCGTCTCGCCCTCTAGTTGAAAGTGCCGTCCAATAGAGGGATATGTCTACTCCAAAACTACGCCACTGAGACGGGTGAGAGAGACTTTCCGGAAAAGTCACTCTAAAAAAACAGCCCGACCGGTAACGGGCAAACGAGCTCGTACGAAAACTAAAAACCGAGGATCCCCCGCCTAAGTATCCTAAAAAAAGGTCAGCAGAACTGGTCAAAGTCAGGATCCTAACGAGGCGTAAAAACACTGCGTGAAAAGGACTGGGATCCTAGACCTGCGCACTAAGCGGCCGCTGGCCTAACTGGGCTTCCTATCTCCCGCCCAGTTGAGTGTCACCGCGCCCTCGCACTGTCAGGTGTAAGAGTCACCGTGACCGGTACTATATTAATCATCAGATTTTTATAGTTTTTCATTCCTCTCTTGATCTCTTATATGATTAACTTAATAAATCTAACTATATCAACAACTCTTCTTAATAATGATTAATATTTGAGTAGGGTATGCTTAAAGGATGGTCTCATGAAGATTGTCATTGGAATCACAAGTTATCACTGATTGATTCGATCACTTCATCGGTACCCCACTCTTTTATCCATAGTATTCTTGCACAATGGTCCTTATGAGACTATGAACAAGTGTGGTCTTTTATAGTTAATGTATCATGAGTTTTATTTCAATGTGATAATTACTAAATATAAATATTTGAAGTGAATGATGGCATATTTAAAAAAATCTGTATACCGAACCTCCTCCAGATTTTATCAAAGATTTATCCCCAACTCAAAAGCTTGAACCTTGTACTTATTATCCTCTAATCATATTGTCGATACAGACATGATAACTATATTATTTCATCTTATCTTATTTAGTGTTTGAAGTCAGTCTATGAAAAGTAACATATTGTTATTATAAGACAAAAAATTGGGAATTAAAACTCAGTCTGTGAAAATAGAATTTAGTGAATGAACACGGAGGTGAACATATCTATTTCTTAGTATACAATGACCAATCTGGACTCATAGTGATGTACAGGAATGTGATATAATTGACATTTCACTAGTTTTTCTTAAAGAAAGTCATTATGTAATATAATCAATTAATGATTTCATAAAACAGTACCAGCTATCAATTTTCCAGAGACTGTCTCTGTACTGTACCTATTAAGAGATAACTAAAAATCCAGACAATTGTCCAAATTTCCTAATTTATATAATCGTAACTATTTAGAGATTTCCAGAACATTTTCCTAATTTCTTAGTTTATATTAATGTAACTATTAAGAGAATGTAACTATTAAGCCAGAAAATTTTCGTAATTTCATAATTAGTATATTTGTACCAAATAAGAGAACTAAAATTCCAGGTAATTTTTCCTAATTTCCTCATTTGTATACCTCCCACAGATATGCATACGTTGGAACTACATGACAGGAAAGGATCGATCATTGACATCCAATTCAGAGGATAAATTCTTGTCTATCATCAACCATTACAAGGAAATTAAATGAAATTTGAAATGAGCATGCTTGGCAGTATACAGAAAGAAGGGGGTTGTGCTGACAATGCTTCAATAATATAGTATAATTGACTGTCATTTTTACTAGATTCAATACAGATTTCTAGTTGATATTGCAAAATACATATTTCTGTTGATCTGAAAATAAAAAGAATTAGGACGGAATCGGATTTTTTAAGGAAAGAGGATGAAAATTGGAAGAATGACATGCTTTGGCAGCAAAAGAAAGTGAGGATTGTACAAAAATCAAGGGTAATAAGCATACATGGCAGCAATGAGGAAAAGGGAGGGGATCATACCTATTTGATCTCTCCAATTTGGAGAGGATCTTTGCATGCAGCAACACATACAAGCTTCTTTAGCAGCTCTTGATAGGAGCTCCAGCACCTTTGTTTTGAAGAAGAATGGCTGGAATAGACTTAGGGATTTTGGGGGGAATAAATAGGGAAAAGGAGGAGTGGGTCTCGTTGGGAGAATGGGAAGAGGGATCCTTACATTGGAAGTTATAGGAAGAAGAGAGGATTCTTTTGATGGCAAGTGGAATAGTGAGGGAAGCTAAGTGGAGAAGAAAAAGAGGATCCATGTGGCTGCCTGCTGCACTGTACAACAGTTAAAAAAATAATTTAATTTTCTTTTACACCACTTTCTCTTAATTATTTAAAGTTTTAAAAAAATTAATTGTATTCGCACATCGGACCTCCAATTTTGACGCAAAATATCTTGTTTTGATCGTCTCTAAATGACAATGAATATGAGTATAATATTGAAATACTTTTGGTCGGGTTTGGATCCCCGAACTTTTCGAGATACGGTTTTGTTTTACGGTTAAATTTTGCGAAATTAAAAATATCAAACGACCTCCGATTGACGAACGGTTGATTCCGTTGGTCTTGTTTCGTCGAATCGGATCTAATGACGGTCTCAGTTTGTTTTGCAATTTCCGAATTTGCGTCGCGGCTTTTTCGCGGCATGCATTACGATGCGACTGATTTTTGGTCGATTTCGTCGGAATGACTTTTGATTCACGATCAATTGGTCAATTTAGGTTATCTAATGTTGTCAGATAACTTCATTAGGTTAATCGGACCCTAATCGGGTCGGATTCAGGTTTGGTTGAAATTCGGATGTTACACTAAACGACGATCATATGAGTGTAATATTGATATACTTTTGATCGGGTTTGGATGCCCGAAAATTTTGAGATACGGTTTTGGTTTATGATTAAATTCTGTGATTTAAAAATACCAAACGACCTCCGATTGACAAATGGTCGATTCCGTTAGTCTTCTTTCGTCAAATCGGATTTTTAGGTGGTCTTGGTTTATTTCGCTAGCTTCGATCGAGGATAAGATGCGAGGAGACCGCTTAAGATGGTTTAGACATTTGTAAAGAAGATCAGTTGATGCACCAGTTAGGAGATGCGAGTGTTGGGATTTTGAGACGGCTAAGAGAGGGCGAGGACGACCCAAGAAGTGTTGGAAAGATACCATACGAAGGGATCTTAGTTTTGTGGATATAAGCCCGGGATTGGCCCAAGATAGATCTGAATGGAGGCAAAGAATCCATGTAGCTGACCTGGGAAAAGGCTTTGTTGTTGTTGTTGCTTGGTTTATTTCACGGTTTCCGAATTTTGTGTCACGGTTATTTCGGACACGCATTACGGTGTGACCGATTTTTGGTCGATTTCGCCTGAATGACTTTTGATTCACATTCAATTGATCGTTTTAAGTTGTTTAATGCCGACCGACAACTTTATTGGATTAAACGGACCCTAGTCAGGTCGGGTTCAGGTTTAATTAAATCTGGGTGTTACAAAGAATATGCCCTTTGAGGCTGATGTAGACTTCCTATCTTGTGGGCACTATGCATAGTCTGCATGTGCACATGCTTTAGATCTGGAACTGGATTATTACATGATGCAGGAGATGCTTCGGGTTCCAAAATGAACCCTAAAACTTGATAGAACAATAAATCAAAATACGAACTCGATCGATAAAAAATCTCAAATGATAATTCTTCAAAATCAACCAAGAACAACCTGCTATGATACCATGTTAGAAAATAGGAATGTGGAAGCATATTAGAGAATAAAATAATAAGAACACGGAAGAACAAGATTTAACATGGAACCCTACTCCCTAAGGAGCGGGATGTAACCACGGAAGAACGCCTCAAAGGGTTTATGTGTGCATTGCTTTTCTCTTTGAATACAATGGTTGTGGGGTCTATAATGGGTGAAAGGGATGAAAAATGTCAAAGAAAAAGCTTCCACTTTAATGGTGGACCATCCAAACGCAAGGCAAATTATTACCGCAGAGACCGCTGTTATCATCCAATCAGTTCTAGTATGAGCTCGCCACAGACCTTGGACCAAGAATAATTAGGAAGATAGGGTTTCTCTAGACCTCCACTATACCCTCGTGACTCAGCAGCTGGAGCTAGTACGTATGTGGTTGGGTTCGCATCTCAGACAAGAACACATGTATGTTATTATTGTCATAAAGAAGGCCACTTTAAGAAAGACTATCCACAGTTGAGAGGATATGGGTTCAAGCCAAACCCAACTAACAGTACAACATCCGTACCGAGCAATGGAGCAACACGTGGAGGAAGAAAGGGTAGAGGTCATGGCTCACAAAGATTGTCCCCTACACAGCAACCACTACAAAGCATTGCAGGATATAGCTTGCTTATTTCTAATGGCCAGCTCAATGCAATCACTGAAGAACAAGCTTACAATTCAGGCATGATTGTACGAGGTACCATTACTATCCATGGCCTTTAAGTACATGCCTTGTTTGATTCTGCTGCTTCGCATTCGTTCATTGCTCAACGGATAGTACCTACTTTGGGTAAGATACCAGTAGAAGTACAATAGTCATATATGATTAAGAAATCTCGAGGACAAGTATTTATAATCCGAGAAATCCTAAATAATTGTATAGTACGGACAGCAGGGCATCAGCTACATGTTTCCCTACTACTTATTGAAATGGATGGCTTTGATCTCATCTTAGAGATAGACTAGCTAGAAAAGCGTCATGCATGCCTTCACTGTTTTAAAAGATAGTAACTTTTCACATTCCTAACTTGATAAAGTTTCAGTTTATTAGAAAGACATCCAATGATGATGTCAAATACATCTCTACTCTGAAGGCACAACAGTTATTTGATCAAGGGTGTCAAGGTTATTGAGCTTATGTATCCATTACATCAAGGCCAAAAAGAATGATAGAAGATGCACCTATAGTATGCGAGTTTCATGATGTATTTCCAGATAAACTACTTGGATTACCACCTGAGCAAGAGATTGAATTTGAAATCTCTCTCATACCTGATACTCACCCTATTTATACCCCTCCATATAGGATGGCACCAACGGAGTTACGAGAGTTAAAGGTACAGTTACAAGAACGGTTAGACAAAGGATTTATTCGTCGCAGTACTTCATCATGAGGTGCATCTATTTTGTTTGTAAGGAAGAAGGATGAGTAAATGCGGTTGTGCATTGACTATATACAGCTAAACAAGAGGGCAGTAAAGAAAAAGTATACTCTGCCAAGAATTGATGATCTCTTTGAAATTCTAAGATTGACTTAAGATATGGATACCATCAATTGAAAATTAAAGATGTGAATATTCCCAAAACAGCTTTCGAACTAGATATGGACATTATGAACTTTTAGTTATGTCTTTTGGACTGACAGATGCCCCAGCAGCTTTTATGGATCTCATGAATAGAGTATTCAAGAAGCTCCTAGATCATTATGTGATCTTCCTTAATGACATGCTTATTTACTCCAAGGATAAGTACCAACATGAACATCATCTCAGATAGGCACTCGAAACACTAAGGAAGAACAAATTGTATGCTAAATATAACAAATGTGACTTCTAGTTATCTGAAGTATCCTTCTTAGGACATGTTATTTCTAAGCAGGTATATCAGTTGATCCTACAAAGGTTAATGTTGTGACAAATTAGAAACATCCGAACATTGTCACAGAAATACGATCTTTTCTGAGTCTATCTGGGTATTATAGAAGATTTGTGAAGGACTTTTTACGAATAGCATTACCAATGACTAGGTTGATTCAAAAGGAAATCACATTCATATGGTCTGATGCATAGAAATTAGTTTCAAACATTGAAGAAATGCTTAGCATCTGCACCTATCCTTACTCTACCATCCATGACTAAAGGGTTTACAGTGTACAATGATGCATCTATAAAAGGACTTGGGGTAGTTCTTATGCAACACGGCAAGATAGTTGCTTATGCATCACAACAACTCACGATACATGAAAGGAAATACCCGACACATGACCTTAAACTAGCTATCGTAGTCTTCGCTTTGAAAATATGGAGAAATTACCTTTATCGTATTACTTTTGAGATATTCATCAATCATAAAAGCTTGAAATATCTGTTTGACCAGAATGAGCTCAATATAAGACAGAGAAGGCGGTTAGAGCTGTTGAATGACTATGATTGTACTATCTCTTACCACCCCGATATGGAGAATGTCATAGCAGATGCCCTTAACAGACAAACTTATTTACTTGTGTTAACGAGTCTATCCATTTCTGAGGTTTACTATGAACGTTGAGTGAATGGAAACTATTTGATAGTAATGATAATACCATAACTATTCCTACCCGATATAGACTAGAGATCTAGTATAGAATAAAGAAAGGACAAGAGGATGATCCAGTCCTTAAAAACTTAAGACATCAACTTGAGAAGAATGAGATAGAAGAATTCCATATACAAGATGGATTATTGTATAATCATCACAGAGTTTGTGTACCAAACGCATCCGAGTTAAGGAAATACATCTTACGTGAAGCGCATTACCCAAGATTGTCTATTCATTTTGGAATTACGAAGATGTATAAGAATCTTTGTTCACACTTTTAGTGGCCGAGAATGAAGAAAGATGTTGTTGGGTTTGTGAACTCATATTTCACATGTCATCAGGTAAAGGCCTCACACCAAAATCCATCAGAATTGTTGCAACCTCTCCCTATCCCTGAATGAAATAGGGAAAGCATTTCCATGGACTTCGTTACTGGCTTATCTCAGAAAACTGGTGGTAAAGATAGTACATAGGTTATAATAGATCATCTGACCAAGGTAGCACACTTTATTCCAATAAGCTTATCTTTCATTCCAGACCAGCTAGTTGAGTTATACATTACACATGTGATTCGTCTCCGTCATATCCCAAAGGAGGTATTCACGATTTACTTCACACTATTAGGAGAACTTCATGAAAGCTATAAGCACATAGCTATGCTTGAGCACGGCATATCATCCATAGATAGATAACAATCATAATGTTCAGACTGATGCAAATAAAAAAATCGTAAATGGTGGAAAATAATTTTGATGATGGAAGAAGACATTAGAGGGAAGAAAAAGAGAAAGCATGCTAGATGCGAGTGATTTGGGGACAACAATCGCGGAGATTGCATGGGGGAGGAGAGAGAAGAGATAATTCTCAATTAATTTCAATTTGAACTGGAACTACCTAAAATAATAGACTACCACCCCTTTATATATGAGGGATGAGACTACAAAATTAGAAAGAAATTTCAAATTTAAAATTCAAATTTGACTATAACTTATCCTAATTGACTCTAACCGATTAACTACCTTAAATAACCAATTAACTATTTAATTTGAGATCACATACGATCTCTTTATTTGAAATAAAATTGCGACACTCAGTTATTTGTAAAGAAAATGAAACTCTAATTAATGGAGAAAAATAAATAAATAAGATCTTATTTATTAATTTCATGCTGCATCAACTTGCCTCCGCTTGAAAAATTCGCCTCCCGACGAATTGCTTGATCTTCCGGCTTAAAGTTTGACGGTTGTAATTCAGCGTTCTCGATCATGCCTTGGAAGAACTGATGTAGAGCAAATAGCGGGATCCACGCGTGCTTGGTGCGATGTTTATAGCCGTTAATCTCGTGACGGAAGAGCATGCGTGGCATAAATGCCGGCGTTCATGCAGATTTCACCCCCTTGACATGGTACTCAAAAAATTGATGGGACGTCTTCATGTCGATCATCTCGGCTTTTGGAGGGTCCATACCAAATGAATGGCATAAATTTAGGAGGGGAGGAGATGTGGGTAATGAACTAAACCATAGGATTTTTAAATAGGTGAAACCCACATTCCTAATCCTACTTGAATGAGGAAACCGCCCAAATGTCTGTCTTTCATCACTTACTTTTAAATACTTCTGCATCAGGGAGTGGAATGCAATTTTGTGAATGAAAAAGTATTGAATGCTTCCTTCTTAATATTTTTAATTACAATCTGTTTCTGAATGTTAGTTGTGATTGTTGAATATATTATTACTGAGTAAACAGATCCGGATATGGAAGTATCTGACGACCCGTGATAGGGATCGTGATAGCCCCTGCTAACTTCCACTTCATTCGCTCTTATCTAGCACTACTATACTTGTTATGTTGTATCCTTTTCATACATGTACATTCAAAAATCACCATCCAAACAAATCATTTCTCCATGGAACTTCATAAAAACCCCAATCCAAAGCGTCAAAAAAAACCCCAATCCAACTCTTCTCCAAACTCTCTTTTTATTCTTTCATTTAAGCCAGCATACAACAACAACAACAACAACAACAAAGCCTTTTCCCACAATTAAGTAGGGTCGGCTACATGGATTCTTCGCCTCCATTCAGATCTATCTTGGGTCAATCTCGGACTTATATCCAAAAAGCTAAGGTCCCTTCGTATAGTCTCTTTCCAACACTTCTTGGGCCGTCCTCGCCCTCTCTTAGCCGGCTCAACATCCCAACACTCGCATCTCCTAACCGGTGCATCAGTTGACCTTCTTTGCAAATGACCAAACCATCTTAAGCGGTTTTCTCGCATCTTATCCTCGATCGGAGCTACACCAACTTTCTTTCTAATTGCATCATTCCGAATCCGATCTTTATGTGTATGTCCACACATCCATCTTAGCATTTTCATTTCTGCTACAGCCATTCTCTGCACATGTCTATGGTTCACAGGCCAACATTCAGAACCATAAAGCATAGCAGGTCTCACGGCTGCTTTGTAAAACTTTCCTTTAATTTTTAAAGGAATTTTCTTATCACAAAGAACAGCGGAGGCTCCTCTCCACTTTAGCCAGCCTGCATTTATTCTATTAGTAACATCTCCATCAATTTCCCCATCATGTTGCAAAATAGATCCCAGATATCTAAAAGAATCTCTCTTCTGAATGTTATCATCGCCAATCTTCACCTCGATTCCTTCATCATTGCTTCCATCAAAGGTGCATTCCATATATTCCGTCTTAGCCCTACTTATACGAAAGCCTTTAGTCTCCAATGCATGTCTCCAAACCTCAAGCTTCTCATTTACTCCATCTCTAGTCTCGTCAATCAACACAATATCATCAGCAAATAACATACACCAAGGTAACTCATCCTGAATGTGATTTGTCAACTCGTCCATAATCAAAGTAAAAAGGAATGGACTCAAAGCTGAACCTTGATGTAAACCAATGTTGATATCAAAATAGTCAGTCTTCCCCGTCGGGGTCCTTACACAAGATAAAGCCCTATCATACGTATCCTTTATGAGATTAATGTATAGGACAGGTATTTGTCTCTTCTCCAAAACTCTCCATAGTATCTCTCGTGGCACGGAATCTTAAGCCTTCTCCAAATCAATAAAGATCATATGGATATTCTTCCTTTTAGCTCTATAAATCTCCATTGTTCTCCTCAACAAATGAATGGCTTCAATAGTTGAGCGACCTGGCATGAATCCGAATTGGTTTTCTTTTACTTGGGAAACTTGCCTCAACCTTCTTTCGATCACACGTTCCCAAATTTTCATAGTGTGACTCATCAGCTTGATACCTCTGTAATTTGAACAATTTTGAATGTCTCCTTTGTTCTTATAAAGAGGCACCACGATACTCCTCCTCCAATCTTCAGGCATTTTCTTGCTTCGCCAAATAACATTGAATAGATTCGTAAGCCAAGTCAAACCACGCTCACCTAAAACTTTCCATACTTCTACAGGGATGTCATCCGGTCCAACACCTTTCCCAGGTCTCATAACCTTCAAAGCCTCCTCTACTTCTTTTCTTTGTATTCGTCTATAGCATGCACGATTCAAGTAACTTTCACTACTAGCTAGATCACCCAAAGTGATCTCTCTACTTCCTTCTCCAATGAAAAGTTTATGGAAGTACTGCTCCCATCTAGTCTCTATATCCTTCTGAGTAACAAGCACGTGACCTTCCTCGTCCTTAATGCATCTCACTTGAGAAAGGTCTTTGGTCTTTCTTTCTCTTGCTTTGGCCAACCTGAATATATCCTTCTGGCCCTCCTTAGAGTTGAGATTTTTATACAAAACCTCATAAGCTTTTGACTTAGCTTCGCTTACAGCCTTCTTTGCTTCCTTCTTTGCTATTTTATAGTCTGTGACGGTTTCCTCTGTTCTATCCTTAGACATAGCTTTAAAGCAAGCTCTTTTAATTTTTAGCTTCTCTTGCACCCCTTCACTCCACCACCAACCCTCCTTTTGACCCGGAGCTCCTCCTTTCGACTCGCCTAGCATCTCTTTGGCTACCTTTCGAATACAAGATGCTACTGCCTCCCACATCTCGTTTGCACTACCGCTACAATCCCAAGATAAGTCTTCTAAAACCTTCTCCCTGAAGCTTGATTGCTTCAGCGGAAGATTCCACCACCTAGTTCTAGTGATCTTAGGAACCTTCCTTTTCTTTACCAGCCCTTTTATTTGTAAATCCAAGACTAACAAGCGATGTTGGGTTGTCAAACTCTCTCCAGGGATTACTTTGCAATCTTTGCAACACAACCGATCTCTTCTCCTCAACGCAAAGTAATCTATCTGTGTTCTAGTTGAGCCACTCTTATAAGTAATTAAATGCTCCTCCCTCTTCTTGAAAAGAGTGTTTGCTATGAAAAGATCATATGCCGTTACAAAATCCAGAATGACTTTTCCCTCTTCGTTTCTATCCCCAAAACCATGTCCTCCATGCACACTTGCATACCCTGAAACATCTTTTCCCACATGTCCATTAAGATCTCCACCTATGCAAACCATCTCTCTTTGTGGGATTCCTTGTAAAATCTTATCCAGATCCTCCCAAAAAGCTTGTTTAGTCCTTTCATCTAAACCAATTTGCGGTGCATAAACTGAGATGATATTCAGAATTTCTTCTTCAAGCACCAGCTTTAGCAAAATAATCCGATCCCCAAATCTTTGCACCTCAACCACACAATCCTTCAAATCTTTATGAACAACCACTCCAACACCGTTTCTGCCCTTATCTTTGCCTGAATACCAAAGTTTAAAGCCTGTCTTCTCGATCTCCCTTGCTTTCTCTCCAACCCATTTAGTCTCTTGAAGACAAAATATATGAATCTTCCTTCTTTCCATTGTATCCACTATCTCCATCAATTTTCCAGTTAAAGTACCGATATTCCAACTACCAATCCGTAACTTCCTTTGCAATCTCTTTTGGACTAACTTCTTTACTCGCATGCGTCCATTATGCGAGAACCCTTGTAAATTTTGGACTGCATCCGGGCGGTGATGCAGCGGAACTAGCTTATTTACCCGCATGCGTTCCTCATGCGAGAACCCTTGAGTGCACAAATTATATTTAAGATATCATCAAAATCACCTTAATCATCATAGTTCAATCTTCAAAACTTTCACCACGCTTTCCCTTAAGTCTTGATGCACAGTAATGCCAGCCACATTTCTTCGCTCTCTTTCCTTAAATACCATAAGTTACAATTAATTCTTTTTATCTCTTTAACTACTTTCCCACTCTGTTTTATCTACTACAAGCGTAAGATACTTGTTTTTATCCGAATCGTTGTATCCGCTGCTTCCATAAGCTAATGACTTTAGAATCCCTCGACATATTTTTCCTTTGAAGAATTCACTTCATAAAGAAGGGTTCGATATTTTCTGGTCTCTGCTAATGACAAGTATCTGACTAATCAGACCACCCATGCATTACATAAATATAATAGATACCGAATCAAGTGTATTTGCTAGTAGACACTACTCTAGATCACAAATATTTACTGACTGGTACAAAACTAAAACCAAAGTCATAAACATCATGCCTAAGATTAAGGATTGCCTTGGTGTTCGGTAACTTCTTGCATGTCAGATATTAATGTGGCAACGACAACATGTTAATTGTGCTCTTTATGATTATGAACTCACACAATTGAGCACAACAGTAGAACCCTGGCAGAATTACGGTAGAAAGCCATGTCAACAGCCATAATACTGACACCAACAGATTACAATCAAGCTTATTTTTAAAATAGATTATAAACGAACTTAGCCATTTCTATAGGTTGTAATGGGTTATTTTTCTGCAGGAGCATCCCCATCCTGTCACCTTCCAATCTCTCCCACATCTCCACTCTCTTTAATACGAAATTTAAAGTAAAAGAACACGATATGTTTGCTGTCAACGAACATTTCAGGGCGCACATACCGTGATGAGGCAAATGGGAACCTCCGTGATTCCAGCGGAGGAAATAAATGAGCCCGCCACGTCTGCACGGAGCAGCAGGTAGGGCGTAGGTGCCACTGGGGGTGAAGGAGGCGATGGGGATCCGCCGTGCGGCGGTGCGGAGCTGGTGCTGCAGTAGAGCGTCAGTTCTCCACAAAGGTCGTGGGGAGGTGCTCCGATGCGATAGAAAGAAAAGGAAACGGACCGTACCGGCGTCGATACGAGCGTGTGCGAGCCGTGAATAGGGATGAAAACGGCGGCACAGGGGCATCATTTTTTTGCCTATTTTTTTTATTTTTTTGAAAAATATCATTACCTATGTTCATTCTTATATCTCTTTATATGTAACTCGAATTTCATGAGAAACAGATATTTTTATGCATTTCATTTAGAACATGTATGATTACAGTAATTCTAAAACCGTTAAAATTATATGTTCTGGATGAAGGGAATATGAGTCACTATTTCTGACGAAATTCCAATAACATGTAGGAGGGATATATAGATGAATATACATGATATTTTAAAAAAACATCGAAAATAACGTGCAAGCAACCCCATTAATCTATAGGAATAACGATATAATTATATTCTTATTCATTTTAAAATATGAATATGGGTATTGTAAATATGAATATCAATAAATGTGAAAATACATTATTATATCCTTAAAAATGAATGCGAATTAAAAACAAATATGAAAGGGATGCGGATAGTAATGGAAATATTTAATAGGTTTAATAATAGAAATGTTTAGGATGGTTTGGGTGAAAAGAGTATCGGATCGGGTCTGGAGAAAATGACGAAGATTGGGCGAAACCCGATCCGACGAGGAAGGCTACCCAGGGGGACCAGTTGGCCGAAGTCAACAATCCTATGTGGACCTATCAGAAGTGGCGTAGGAAGAGGACAAAATAGACTACAGGACAAACCAGAGAAGAAAAATAAAGGAAATTAAATTAAAAATAATAAATGAATTAAAATGAAAAAATGAATAAGATGAAAAATGCTTATTATTTTTCAAGGATTTTTTCTATGTTTTCTAATTATTTTTATGAAAAATAAATTAGTCTATATACAATATATAGTGTTATATACATGTATAATATACCTATGTATTTTGTACCATTATTTTTATCTTATTATTTTTACACAAATACCTTAATTTTATATTATATTTATTTACAACATAATTTTATGAGTATAAACACAATTTTTATTTTATTTTTATGATCTATTGATAAGTATAGAATAAATAGGGGATGTGACCTATATACATGTATTTTATACAAGTGAGAGAGGATTTTATTTTATTTTTCCGATTTTTATTTTATTTTTATTTTATTTTTAGGACTATATATAAGGAGGTAGAAAGAATATTTTATAAACCCTGTCTCTCTCTCTACTTATTTTTTTGGTGATTAGGTCAAGGCATGATCTTCTCTTGGGATTTGGGTGACTCTGTATTTATTTTAAATACCTTCTTCCTTTTTCTTTTCCTTTATTCTTTTATTTTTGTATACATACATGTTAATTATACAATGTTAACACATGCATGTTGAATGCTAACTTATTGTATTTACACCTATTTACATGATGCTTTACCAAGATAAGTAGCTAAAATAAAAGAATAAAGAGTGAGAATCAGGGATTCATCAACCACCAAACTCACAAATATCAGAATGCACTAAGTCTAGATTTTTAGTTTCCCTATTCACAAAATGGAAAGACTTTCTAGACGACTTAGCTTGAGCATATATTTCACATTTGGTGAGTTCGTCTGTAGTATGATCAGGAATCATGTCAAGTTTCATCATTCTTTTCATAGAATTGAGGTTCACATGTCCTAGCCTAGCATGTCATAAATCAGTAGATTCAATATTCGAAAAAAACATAAGTAGAGGAATCAAAATAAGAAAAATTGTCAACCTTACTATCAATGTCACATCTGATTCTAAATAAAAGATCATGATCAACCAAATATCCATTTCCAAAGAAAATACCATGTCTTAGAAAAGCTACTTTATTACATTTAAAGTTTAATTGAAAACCCTCTCTAACTAATAAGGAGCTAGACAAGACATTCCTCTTGATTTCAGGAATGTACAGCACCCTGCACAAAGTCCAAACTCGTCCAGTTGAGAATCTCAGCTCGACTCATCCAGATCCAAGCACCTTGGTTGTAGATCTGTTCTCATTATCACTATTCCACCGGATGAAGCCTGGTAAGACACAAGGAAGGTCCTGTCAGTACAAATGTGTACATTTGCACCAGTATTAAGAAGCCACTCATTAGGCTCGTCTACTATATAGAGTTCAGGGTTCACTGAGACATACCCCTCACCGGGCCTGCCTCCCTTGGTCAGCACGAGAGCCTGAGGAACGACATCCATAGACTTCTGTTAGGCCTTTAGAGAAGGACAATCCTTCTTCCAGTGTCCAACATGTCCACACTACCAGCAAGGTTTGTTCTTTGTTTTTTTTTTGGATTTTTCCCCTTGGCTTTTAGTTTCTTATTTTTTTCTTTAGCATTATTTCCCTTTGAGGTTATCACATTGACCTTAGGGTTCACATCAACATGTATTGCAGGTTTTTATTTTCTATGCTCCTTAAATTTTCCCTTTCCTGTACTTTCGGGACATGCCAAAATCTTCCCAGGACATAGGAAATTTCTCAATGATTGATATGACCTGAAACTTTTCAGGAAGTTTCATTTCTACCTTAGCTAACACATGGAGCAATAACAGAAACTCGTGAGCTTGTTCAGAAACCGATTTACCCTCAGTCATCTGAAATTTCAAGAACTTGGATACTGAGTATTTTTCAATACCTAGATCCTTTGTGTTATATTTTTTATCTAGTTCCTCTTACAAATCCTTAGTAGTCTTGGTGGATACGCCATAGACATCAAATAAAACGTTCGATAATGCAGTAAGAATGCACCCATGACACAGACGATCATGTTCTTTCCAAGCATCTGCCATCTTAACCGCATCTGGATCTGAATTTTGTTCAGGGAATTTGATTTTCAGAACTGAAATCAGGCCAATCGTGGTCAGCCATATTTTCATGCGTTGTTGCCAACGCTTGAAATTCTGGCCTCCGAATTTCTCTGCCATACCAGTGAAGACCGAAACCTCAAATCAAATATTTTTCTTATCTCATTAAAGATATGTCTCTCTAAGATTGTAGAAAAATATGACATCAACATACATATAGGAACCATATTTTCAATATGTTTCCAGTTTAAAATCAATGTATGTGTGCATTCAACTTGTTAATGACAAGAAAATTATCCATTTAAAGAATGTATGCATTTTAGAGCAAGGGAAAAAACTTGAAACAACCATCATGATAAACAATGCGACAAAAGGAAAAGAGAAAGTTAAAGATCACAACCGAAGCATCCTGTTGTAGGACTCTCCTTAAAGAGACACCGCTCCACTTTACCGGTGCACAGAGCCTTGTCGATGGTGCGCACTGTGCTTGAGCATTTTCGAAAGTTACCTTCGTAGACGAAGCTCAAGATCGTGGGAGGGAGAAGAGACGCGGTGGGAATGAGAAATGTGAATGTTCGTAACCCTCATCCACGACATTGAGAGATACTTAAAGCTGTCGGGGCGGTTATGCAACGTGAGAGGATAAAGGAAAACGTCCCTTGGAATTCAAACGCATTTGCACAAAACTGACCCGGTCTTCACGCCACGGCGCGGACGTGCCGTGCCCGAGCCCATGCCCTGTGTGGTGGTCCAAAGTCCACTCTAGTATATTTCCAGACTAGTCTCAGGACTTCCCATATAAAAATCAAGTGCTAGTTTTACACTCCACGACGTGGGACTAAACAGCACTCCACATGGTTGAACCATTGAATTCCAGGAATTGAGATACATTATTACAACTTGATATTGGCCATCGAATTGCATCAAAATATCCCAACAAAGTTAATTCCTAAAGATTGTCCATACAAGCCTTCTCATGCTTAGCCACTTTAGCTGAAGCAGGTTTTTGTGCAGTGTATTCCGCGACAAAATCACCCATTATAGGACACACTAATGTAGAAATTCCAGTCAAATCAACACATGCATGTTTCCCTCCAACCTATCCAAATATTAAAATATCTGTTGGTCTAAGTGTCGATCTCCCCTCCTATGGATCCGTCAGAAAATTTACAGGTGCTTCTTTCACTCCATCAGTTCAACATTCAAGTTTTCAACAATAAGTTTCTACTCTATGTATGTTAGAGAGGGGACTGACTCATTTCTTTGTCCATCAGTTCTTCACAATCAAGTTATTACATAGTAAGAAGAGGCTAGATGTCGAATATGGTTTATATAAAAGTGTTCTTATCTGTATAATTTTTTGTTTGCTAAACAATATAAATGCTAGATGGTAGGGCATTCGAAACTTTTCCCTTTTATATTTGTTCTTTATTGCAATATGCCTTTCAATTTGAAGAATCTTTTATAACTTCATGCTTGTCATAGACAATGTATTGTCAGGGTTGTAGATATGAGTTTTTTTATTTTTCAGGCTATACCTGGCTATTTCCTTTGGCATCGGCTTGTTACTCTCCATCCTAAAAGGAGCTCATCCTGTAAATAAATTGATCCTTTGAAGAGTCTCGTACACATTATTTCTTGCTGATTTAGGATTACTTTTGTCAATAGAAATGAAGGGGAAAACGTAGAGGTGTGGGATGAGTCCAGAAGAATTATTTGTGGCGTGAAAAGGAAGCTGGTATCCTTTGATTCTATAACTTCTCTGATGACGTGCAAGTATGCAACCAGTTGCTTCATTGCCAAGTGATGAGTATGAACGGTCTCCTCAGGAACTTGGAGCACTGTAATGGACAACATTCCTCAAAAGTCTACTGTAGAAGTTCAATCCAGGATGGGATTCAAATGAAAAAGGCTATTGTAGAAGTTGTCTCTCATGATAGATGCTTATTATTTGATTTTGTCCACATGGTTCAGAATGGTGTTGTATCTAGCTTGAATAAACCCAAGGGAACATCATGGACACATTCGAAGGTAGAGATCATCGCTTGGATGTTTCCTGTTTACTCAACGATCTGGTCCATGCCACCATTCCTCATCTCAGCAATAACCTATCATTGTTCCTGCTGAATCAGAGTCGACGAAGACGAGAAGTTGAAATCCGGCTATAAAGAAATTAAACCTCTTGAATAGGATTGTTATGGTCCTTCGAGTTCATGAATTCAGTGCATCCAAACTTCCTAGCTGCGCAAACATAAAAGAATTGAGAACAATTTCAAAAGGAAAGATGGTATGTGTTCGTCGACCACAGATAATTCCTTCATCAAATCGATGGGATTGATGTAAACTCCTATAATCCTTGATGCTCCTGCAACCATTGTGAAGAACAGTTCCAATGACCGTGTGATCAAGAACCGTCGCCAGTCATTGCGGAGCCGGCGGTTACGACGACCGGGTCTCTCGGAGGCCGCAATCGCAGGGGGCGTGGTTGAAGGGGGCGGACGTGGCGAGGGTTTGCGCCCTATAAAAGACCTCCCATGGGGAGGGGAATGAACACACATCAGAAGCTCGCCAACGGGAGCCCCCCTCCTCCCTCTCTCTCTCGATCTCTCTCTCACGCTCTCTCGCAGCCGCAGAAGGGCGTACCTGGAAGAAACCTTGAGTGGTATCAGAGCCAACCTCGATCATCGTCTTCCGCAACCGCCGGAGCAGCTCGTTTTTCCTTGGCCGCCTCACGTCGACGCGGTTGGCCGTGGACTGTTCGGGTGACATTCTGCTTGCTGGTAATGACATACAAATGCTCAATGAAATCAAACAGAAATTGAGCAATGAATTTGAGATGAAGGACATGGGCGAAGCATCCTATGTTCTTGGAATTCAAATAACAAGAGACAGGGACTCAAGGACATTAAGCCTTAGTCAGGAAAGACACATTATATTAAGGAGATTCGGAATGCAGAACAGCACTCCAACTCCAACACCACTTGTGATGGGAAAAAGACTCAGTAAGAGTCAATGTCCCGGAAAGGGGCAGAAACCTTTAGATGTACCACATGCACAAGCCATGGGAGGTTTAATGTATGCAATGATGTGTACACGTCCTGATTTATCTTATCCAGTAAGCTTAGTCAGTAGATATCAAAGCAATCCTGGTCCAACACATTGGGAAGCTGTAAAGAGGATTCTTCGATATTTGAAAGGAACGGTACATCTGAAACTTGTGTATCAAGCAGAATCGCTTGAAGTGGCAGGCTACTCCAATACTGATTTCGGAGAGGATGTAGATGATAGAAAATCCACATCAGGTTACCTGTTCATGTTTGGTGGTGCAGCCATTTCTTGGGGTAGAAAGAAACAAGGATGTGTATCTCGACATACACAGGAGGCTGAGTACATTGCATGTAGCATGGCTACCACTCATGCTGTATGGATCAGGCATTTTTTAGAGAACCTAGGCCTCGAATTGGTCAAAGGGTCAATTGCAATGTATTGTGACAATCAAGCTGCAATAAGCTTGATCAATAGTGGGGCTAATAGTTCTAAAGGAAAACACATAGAGATCCAATATCGCTATATACAATATATAGTGGGGAAGCAAGAAATCACGGTAACCTACATTCCTACCAGTGACATGTTGGCTGATTCTCTAACCAAAGGAATAACAACAGGAACTTACATTTAACATGTGGGTTTAATGGGACTCAGGAATGTATGAGTCAAGGAAGAGGTTTCATAGATAATCCCGTGGCGAGGGTTTGCGCCCTATAAAAGACCTCCCATGGGGAGGGGAATGAATACACATCAGAAGCTCGCCAACGGGAGCCTCCCTCCCATCTCCATAATCCCTCTCTCTCGATCTCTCTCTCACGCTCTCTCGTAGCCGCAGAAGGGCATACTTGGAAGAAACCTTGACATTGCTCCTTCACATGCCTAGTAGAACGAACATAACCACGAGAACACCCGATCGGATTAGATCGGATCCAATCAACTAAAACAATCTCATTTCCTTCAACAAACATCCCACATTCAGCTTACATATCTAATTTCAAATTTGAACAAAATCTTGATAGACTCACGGCAAGCCCCACTACTCCTATCCCGAATACGGCCACAATCAGGCCCTAGTTGGTTTGGTGACGTTCACAATTGCACCAAAGCCACAAAATAATCCGTGGAAAAAATCAATCTATTAATGTATACTTCTAATTCTAACTAACATTTAGTTTTCATTTTGTTTTACCTATTGAAAATTCACAAGGACACATACTTTGTAGAGTGGCGTGTCTGGATTGACATTCATGAAGCAACCCATATGGATGACTTTGTACTCTTGAAAGTGGATTGTAGAGTGGCGTGTCTGGATTGACATTCATGAAGCAACCCATATGGATGACTTTGTACTCTTGAAAGTGGAAGTGCCGATGAAGTGGTAAATGGGCTTCACTGTAATGGAGAACCTTGACTTGTTGTCACTGACCATCGTACCCCTATCGATTTTATGCGGAGGAGGTTGCACATGTTGCTCTCCTCAGACTTACAATAGCGACATTCCTTGCACCCTCAAGTGAACACGAGGAGCACGCGATCGTCGATGTTCAGATCCTTTACGCCTTTTCTGACGCTCTCCACAGTGCTTATGTTATGATCACATATATCAGATCAAGAATTGAATGAACCCATCAATCGAACAGATCAACCCATCACGCATTCCCCTTCTCCTTCTCGCTTCACCCTCTACCACTCACAAACCCATACCTCTAGCCATGCACGGTGGCTGGAGTTCTGCTCCCTTCTCCACATGTCGGAGCAAAGTCATACCCCACCACCCTTCCAATTTCGAGAATAATTCCTCCCAAGGGCAAGTTTAAAAACAAATTTATTGTATGCGGTCGAGATTTTTTTTGTTATGTACCGTAGATAAGCCATCTCTCGAAGAGACAACTTTCATTAAAAGGAAGTCGCTTCTTCAAGAGGCGGCTTTGGAGGACGCCGCCTCTTGAAGAGGCGGATTAGCTAAAGCCACCTCTTCTTTTGTCCATAACAAAAAAAGAAGCAGCAGCTCTGCTGCCCACAGAGCTGCTGCTTCTCCTTTTTTTGGAATTACAAATATAAATGAAGTCATAAAATATGGTATTAAAATAAGTTTAAAAAGCACGATTCATAGATTAGTAAGATTAAATGTTCATATACAAGATTCCAACCACAAAAGTCAAGATAACATTTACATAAGAAGTACACTTAAAATTAGCATGTATGCCTTATATTACAAAAATAGCAAAGACATCGATCTAGACTTTACGCTCCTGATGAATCCACTTTTCATTATCTTTATTCTATCATTTTGGTATCAAAAATCCTAACAAATGCATGTAAATAGCATTAAATCCAGCATCTTAGCATTCATGCATGCGCATATAAATAGTGTATAAAATACTGTATTTAGCCAAAATTATAGAATAAATAAAAGAAAAGCAAAAGAATAAAATATTGTAAATATTTTATGACCCAAAACCCAGAGACCTAGGCATCTTCATGAATAGGTCGACAAGGAATAAAGTAGAGGGAGATAAGGGTCAAAATACAATATGAATACCTTTGTTTTTAATCCATTCTTTATTCATTTTGGGACCTACTTTTGGTTCCACTTTTTATACCTCAAATAAAGAAACTTTAAACATAAAAAATGTAGATAATTTAATAAATAAAAATACAAAATTGATTTCACCCAAAAATAATATACAGATAAAAAGTTATGATCTGAATAAGATTCCAGAACTCCAACTTCCCAGACCCGTATCTTGCAAATAAAAACTAGAAACGTACCAAACTCGCCTTTAATTATATATAGCTTAAAATAAGCTATTTAATGAAGTTGGTTTCGTATTTTTCGAAGTTACGGTTTGAAAGTTGAGTTTTGGACCCCTCATGTATACTTATACCGATTAAAATATTCATTTTATTATTTATCCATTATTTTATAATTTCATATTTTTATAATTTTGTAAATATTATTTATAATATACTTGTGTATTAAAACAGGAATCAAAACTCAAATAAAACACAAAATAAAAATACCAGTATATAGTACATAGGTATGATACCTATAAATATACCTACAGAATTCATAGTTTTATTTTATTAAGTGTACAAAACATATCATAAAAATAAAATAAAAATATTTTTAAGTGCATAAAAGTATTCTATAATTTAATAAAATAATACACCTAAATAAATAAATTAAAATTACAAAATAAAAATAAAAGAATAAAATATGTAGATATTATACCTATAAAGGACATAATAGGTAACTTGTAATTATATACCTCATAAAAATAAATAAAAATCACTATAAAATTCTTTATAAAGTAAGAAACATTTTTTATTTTATAACCTAAAATTAATAAATTCATTTACTATTTTATATCGAATTTACAAATAATTTTAGCGCTGAATTTCCTAGTTGGTCCACGTGGACCAACCAGGTGCGATCACTCGTTGACCTCGGTCAACTCCCTGACCGAGACCTGCCACCATCTGACACATGATTTTTTGCCCGATTTGGCGAATTTTTGGAGCTTGATCCCTTCTCCCTCGGGCGTCGATTTCTTCTTGGGACTCCTTCCTTGATCATCACTGACCCTCGCCGAGCCCTAAAATCCTCCAGAATCTTCATCATTCGCGCGTGGATCTCGCTTGAAGGAGATGCCATCACCTTCTATTTAAGCGCCCCGCCATCTTCGAGCTCGAGTTTGAACCCTTCTTGGTGAGATTTCCTCCTCCCTTTGGCGTGCGTCGTGTTGCTGGAGGTGACAGCTCCGCATCCATACCCTCAGGTGAGTCGAGGAGGCCTTGTAGCGGCTCCACCTCCTCCGCCGACCTCCGACGTCGAGGTTCCACCACCTCAGGTCCTCCACCTTCGAGGTTTGCCCATTTCCCCCTTTTTCTCCTCGCATTTTTTATTTCCCATAGTCATAGGATCAAAACCCCCCAAAAATCATCGAGTTCATCCATCGATTTGCCTAAACGATCATCTCGCCGGAGCTCGCTCCGACCATCACCTCGCGCCGCCGCTTCCCGTCACCATCCGCTTCACCGACCTTCGAGGCATTTTGCCCTCATTGGTCTCGAGTCGTTTGCAGGTCCAAGAGCAGCAACGAAACGCCTGGAGCTCGTTTTGAGCTTCGCCGGAGGATCTAGGAGCCTACCAGCTCCGCCGCTCTCTCCTGCGAACTCCGACCACCGTTGGAGATTTTTGGAGCCCCAGGCAGCCAGAAGAGGACACCAGGAGGTCGCAACCGACTTTTGGAGCTCAACCATCGCCGGAGGGCGAAGATTCAGCTCAGGGAAGCTCGCCTCGTCGGCGTTGCTTCCCTGTTCTTCCTCATCGCCTCTCCACCGTCAGATCGGGCCGCATCTCCAGATCCAGCAGCAATCGTCCAATCATCTCCAGCCATCACCGTCCGATCCTGCCGAGGAGATCTGATCGCAGCCATTCATCGCCGAACCGTCATCGCGCGTTGTGCGCGCGCTACGTGGATAAGTGAGCGGCCCTCCGCCGTTCGATCGCGCACGAGGATATTAGGTTTGGGTATTTTGCACTTTCACCCTCGCTAAATTTTGTATTTCATTTCAGTCCATAAACTTTCAGTTGTAGTTTAAATATTTCTTTAATATTTGCATCCAGACCCCTGTAGTTTTCATATTTATACTTAGGTCCTATCCACGTCACCTCACGTGCCCGTGCGCGTGAGGGGGCTAGGTATTTTGCAAGGACCCCCCTAGGGTTTGTTTATTTCATTTCAATCCATGAACTTTTTATTCAAGTTGTAATGTTTTGGTAAAATTGCATCTTAGCCCCTGGAACTCTGTAAAATTGCAAAAATACCCCTACCAGGTCGGTGCCCAGTGCGCGTGAGTTGGACATTTTGCAGCGAACCCCCTCCGGGTTTGGGTATTTCATTTTAGTCCAGAAAATTGTATTTAACGTTATATAACTTTGGAAGAATTGCAAGTAGGCCCTTGAACTTCTGTGTATTTGTACTCATGCCCTTGCTAGTATTGTATTTTTGCTTGGATGTTTGCATTTGTTTCATGCATCGTTTTAACTCGAAAAATTCCCAAAAAATGTCATAAGCTCATGTTTACTTGCTCATTAACGCCATATTTTTGCATTGCATTTTTCTTTCATTTTCTTATTTATTAAAAATAAAAAACAAGCATCTTCAGCACTGATTACATTAGAAAATCCATAAAAATTATGAAAACATTTCGAAAAATTCCAAAAAATATATATTTTTCTTGTCTTATCATATCTTAATGTCAGTCCAAAAATCATCAAAAATTTCAAAACAAAAACCTTAAAAGTTAAAAAACTCTTAAAAACTTCATAAAAATCTATAGAATCATCGAAAAATACTAAAAATATAAACTCAGTTCCTGTAGTTTCTCTATTTTATTGTCTTTATTTTAAAATTAATTTGGGAAAATTTTGTTACTGTTTGCTATTTTTCATTCCCATTTTGATTTCGACCAGTAGTGTAGTTCACTGTTTTCTTATATTTTGACTTTTAAAAATACCAAAAACATTATGAAAAATCCCCAAAAATCACAAAAACATTATAAAAGTATAAAAAGACCAAAAACGTTTTATTCCCTAATTTTTGAGTGTTTTTACCTATTTTTATAAATACTCTATTCCTCTCTCTCTCTTACATTGTATATATATCCCATTATTGAAAAAGAAAATATAAAAAATATAAAAAATAGAAATAAAAGTATAAAATCAGAAAATTAAAACAAAAAAAAAACAAAACCAAAAAACAAAACCAAAATACAAAATAAAAAATAAAAAAATAAAAAAAATATAAATTAAAATCCACAAAAACATTGCATCTTTGTAGACATTGATTCACATTCACATTTTGTGCATCATTGCCTTGTTCTATCTTGCTTGCTCCCTGTGTTCGACCTCTACACACTTGCACACTATACACATTTTTGTAGAGTTAATAATAAATTTTAACTCCACTTCGATCTCCATTGCTTGATATTATTCGTGGGTTAATTGTTGATTAATACGGGTTTTGTGAGTGGTCGCCGCAGGGACATTGAGGTCCCGCCTTGTGTGGACTATTTAGACCCTTGCAAAAACCGCATTATCAGCTCCCTTCTTCGTTTGTACTATAATATGACCAGTCTATCATCGGTCATGGAGGTCTCCGGTGCGTTTGGCTCAAATCCATGAAGTCAGTTGTTTCGATCTATATCATCGATGTTGCTCATTGATGAATTCGTGATTCATCGCCTTTATTCTTTCATTTTGTCTAAAATTCTTGGTAAAATACATGTAAATAATCACTAATTCTATCTAATTAACATTCTAACCACAAATAGTAATATTATATAATTAATACTTATTTTATATCCTAAATAAAAGAATAAAGAGAAAAAGAAAAATAAAAGAAAAGAAGGATTTATATGTAATATACAGACTGATCTTAACCCCGAGATCAGCTCAATATTGATCGGGACGATAACAGAAATAAGTAGGGAAAGATAAGGATCTTAACCTATAAAAAATCTCAAGAAAATAAAGACCAAAAATATTAATTATCCATTTTTACACATTATAAATACTTTACCTATTTTATTTATCATCAAAACCATCTCAAACTAAAACACTCCTTTTGTAAAAGTTGTTCATAAAAATGTATATTATTTTATAAAAATATCCGAAAAATAATCCTTTACAAAAATAAAATAACCGCAATGAACCAAAAAAGTTGACTTTCAAGGTTCATATCTATTTATAGAAACCTCCAAAAGGAGCAAACTCACTTTTAAAATCTATTTTGTACATAGTACTATTTATTAAAAATATTAGAAAAATATTCATCCGATGAATTTCGGCCTTTTGGACCCGTTGTATATATATATATACTATATGCAGAAACTTCCCCGATTTTTAATGAAATAACCGTAAACCCGATTAACTTAATTATTTTCCTAAAATCCTCTAAAATTGTATATAAAAATATAAAAATATAATTAAGTTAGATATCAACAATATTAGAATTCCTGAGTTGCTATTTTTTTTCTTATGTGCCTACTTGGCTGTATGAACTCCGAATTAAGCAAACTCGGCCTCAAAATTATATTTTCAATTATCTACAAAATGACACTAGTTTCGCTAAATCATAGTTAATGCGAAAAACACGATTTTCGGGTCCGTATTGGTGTATTGTACAATAAACGATAACTTATATTATTATTTAATATATTAATACTTTTTTTAAAAAATAAATAATATTTCATTTATTTATTTAATTAATTTATTTATTTAATTTATTTATCATTTCTTTATTAATTAACTACTTAATTACATACTTAAGTGTTTAAATAATATTTAATTAAGTTATTAATCAGCATTAATTGGTAATTATTTAATTACAAAAATAATTAGATATTAATTAGTTTATATTTATAATTAATTATATTAATGTTATTTAATTTAATTTATTAATTTATTAATTATATTAATCTTATCTTCCTCTCTCTTTTCCCTCTTCTTTTCCTCTCTCCTACTTTCCCAAATCTCTTCTTCTTCCCCATCGTCACCTTCTTCTTCTGCCGCCACTCCCTCTTCTTCTTTTCCATCAGCCAACAGCCTAATGGCCCAATCGTTGGCCATTTTCTAACCGCTTGCCGGTGTTGTCACCGTCGACGACGATGAGACTCATCTTTACCTATAAATATGATCCACTCCCTACCATGGATGCCATCCACCATTAGCACCTCCTTCGAATGAGAGCTTTGGAGAGAGAGTGAGATTTGTGACAGAAGATTCCCCTTCACAACCTTCGCACTGAGGTTGATAGCGAGGTACAGTGCGATCACATCATCGGCGTAGCAGTTTTTTTCCCTCCGCCACGTCAAGCCTCCGCATCGTCGCGCGTTGTAGGCAACGGCCATCGGATCTCCGTCGAGTTCCGATCCACAGGCGACCCACTCCATTTTTAATCCAAGTAGGTTCCCTCTGTTGATTCTCTTCCTCCTCTATTTCCCTCTCTATTTCTCCTTCGATTTCATCTCCGATCAACACTTCATCATCCGATCATCCTTTTCCTCATCAAATCCTCCCCATTTCTTCTATATTTCTCCTCACTGTCATCTTCATTCACAGTCAGTGATCGAAGCTTCGGAGTATCTTCCATCGTATTCAACAGCTCCCCCATTCATCTTCTCTGCTTCTGCTTGGACTGAGACATTGATCTCGAGTCACTGAATCAGTTTGCAGGTTCTCGATATCACATGGAGATCTGACCGATTGCGTGCATGCAACCCCTGCAACCTGAACCTCCTCCGCTTCCTTAAGTCAAGTTCAGCCACCTCACTTGGAGGAGCATCGACCCATCTACATCAAAGTGAATCCTCAACTACAAACCACCTGAATACTTCGTCGCCGAGCTCTGCCGATCACAAATCCTGAGATGAAACCACTACATGACAAGATCATAATGTTGGAGATCTGATTGAGCAGTATGCAAGCAATGCATGGAGGTTCAGATCGAATTCCAATCCTCATTACGTGCAGAACTTGAAAGGGGAAGACCGATCAGATGCCCAGATCGTATATCAACCGTCAATCGAGATTTGATCGGATGGTGTACAACGTGCCACACGCCGACTTCTTGCAGTACGCCGACCCCCCGCTTAAGGCACATCACGTGCTTGCGCATGCATCGGGTATTATATCTGACTAAACTTCATCAAAGCCTATGTATTATTGTAAATGGCAAACTGGTCATAGAGCTGAACATGCACGTGAGCTGCACGTGTTCCTGGACATTTTGCACGAACACTCTTGAAACTCTACAATATTACACATAGGTCCAGAGGCGGGAAGCATCACGCGAATCATCACGTGCAGTTCTGGAATAATTGCGTAGAAACCCTCCTATTCCCTGCATTTTACACAAACATCCAGATTTTCCAAGCTTGTTACACCCAGACCCCTTTCACTATATACAAATCATATACCATGTAATATATATAAAACAAATTCTACAAAATATAAAAATACATTAAAATACATAAAAATTTGTATTCTACATTACACACAGTATTAAATATGACTAAAAAATAATAAAACAAAAACTAAATATTAAAAGCAATAAAAAATATAAAATACACAAAAACTTCAAAATTTCATAACTAAAAAAAAGAAAAATCCCCTAAAAATTCACAACCTACCATTTTAAAGATAATTTCGTTTACTTTCTAATAATATATAATAAAAATAATTTTGCATTTTTTATCTTTTAAAAATCAGAAAAACATCATAGTTTTTAATAAAAAAGTCTTTCTATATAAAATAAATCAAATCCTGTAAAAATCTTAAAAACCCCTCTAAAATCCATACAAATAGAAAAACAAATTAAAACCATAAAAATAACAAAATAAAAATTAAATAAAACTTTAAAAACATTTTATTAAATAATAAAAAATTTCATAAAATACTTAAAAATCACAAAAAAGCAATATAAAATTACTTTAAAATCAATTAAAAATTCAAAAATTCTAAAAAATAAAATAAAAATGAGAAGACCCATAAAACCGTAGTTGTCTATAATTTAACCCTAGTCTCCAACAGTTTGCCTCCCTGAGTTCGACATTCTCGTACTTGACACTATACACTTAAGTTTAGGAGTATAAATAAATAAAATAAAAGAAGATTAAGTAATCCTTAATCTTTTCTAACAAAACCCACCCGGTCGATACAACGATCGTGAAATCTCTTTTCTATCTCTTTTTTAAGAATAAAAAGGTGATCGGGTGGAGTTTTTTCACTCGTATCCGTTTCTTCAACTCCGAAGGACAATGGGAGGGGTGGATGACGTGAAGATCCTGCATCCATAACTGCTCGATCCCTCTTTGGTGCAGGCGATGTTGTAGGATCTCTAGACGGTCTACACTCAAGAATTAGGGTCTTAAATTCTATGCCGGACTAAGGTGGTAGTTGCGTATCAACTGGGACATCTCCCTCGCCAGAAGTCCTCTCTCCCCTTTGTCGATGAGCTCATCCCCGTCCATGTCCTCGAACACTTGAACGACGATGAGATATAACTTCTGTCTTTCCATCTTCCTTGAAAATCTCTTCATTTGGGTCATCTCTGAATTATCGCTGTATAGAGTCACGCAGATAAGAACTTGCTTCAGTAGCAAGCTCTCTAATCCGTGGAGCATCATCATCACAAAGACGTATAATCTCGTCGAAGCGAGACACCTGCAATATCAACAACTCTTATCAGAACATGATACATGATATGATACTAGCTATTTAAAGTTACTTTTTTCTTACGGCGTAATCTAGTGTGCATCCATGTCGATCAATGAATCATCATGTAATGCTACGATACCATGTCAAGTAGTCGACAGCCATATCTGGTCCACCCAATGGAATGGGAGTCATCAGCACAACACAGTCCCTGTGGATGTTCCATAGTCTAACATATTGCATGGAACTCCGTCCAATCATCGTTGCTCTTCCCTCAGAGATCGATTGAATGCAAATGAGTTGAGGTATCGTAAGGCATTGGAATCCCCTGAATCCAACCAAACTGACAAAGGAATCTATCTGATGTGTGTAGCTCAACAATACAAAATGAATCAATAGGAGACAAACCACATGCAAGTATTCATTTCCAAGACAATATAAAGGTAACAAAGACAACACCTCCTGTGTATATGGGGTCCATAGTACCTGCATAGCATTAGATATGTAAATGAAATAAGCGATAGAATCAAGGGCTAAGTCAAAATAAGCGATACCACCTGGTTATGTCAATACTTGCTCCACAAGTTGGAGGTCAAGTGCATCCCTATATGGTCGAATCACATGAGTTGACTCTGCTGTAATATCAAACTTGCATGCCACCTTACCCCCATGGGCTTCTCTTGCCAAAGACGTCGGTGATGAATAACTGGGGCGATATGGGGGAAGTGCTTCCAAGCCCACAACTGCAACATGATCAAGGGTCCACAAATCTCAACTATGTTCGCCCTCGATGCAACACAAGACTGCCTGTACAAGTATGTCAAACAAGCTAAGCCCCAACTGTATGTCCCACAAGTCTCCAAATCCTCAAGAAATGGTAGACAGATTAATGAAACCTCGTTTCGTGACTTGTTAGGAAAATCACACCACGCAAGAGCTGTAGAATGTAAGCCCGTATGAAATGCATAATGGTATCCTCCTCAGCATCCTCTGGTAGAATTGAAAAATGCTCAAGTAGCCAAGTCATGTGTATACGAGCTCCATCAATGTTGGATCGCTCGGGCCGGGCTCCAAGTAAATGCTCACACAATCCTGCCCAATTGGGCGAATTGGTAGGACTAATCACTACTTGACCATCTATCTTCAACCCAAAAATGTAAGCGACATCTTGCAATGTGACAAACATCTCTCCGTGGCGTATGTGAAATGGATGAAAAATGAGAATTGAGGAGAGATTCCCAGAATGACGCAATGTTGTAACAAAGATAAGTCCATCATGATCCCTTTTGGTCTTTCTGAATAAAAGGTTGTAGTTTGTACTCTAGAGTTGGGGTGTCCACGCAGTGCGAGGCCAATTAGATATTTGGGGCTATCGTTGGGATGAGGTCACATTCTTATCTATGATTGGCTCCCGGTGGTTAAGAAGTTAGAAAGGAAGTTGACAGGTTGGAAGGGTTCTTTGGTTTCTCGTGGTGGTCGCATGGTTTTGATGAAGGCAGTTTTGGAAGCGATCCCAATTTTCTTCATGTCGACGAGACTTCTTCCAGTGGGGATTCGCAATCGACTTGAGAAGATCATGCAAAGGTTTTTTTGGGGAAGGGCTGTAGGGGATAGTCATGCTTTACACCTTGTGAATTAGCATACTGGTACACTGCCAAAGGAGGATGGGGGGGGGGGCTTGGTATGTTAAGATTGGACCTGATGAATCGTGCTCTTCTTTTTAAAAGAGCCGCGAGAATCTGAAGTGAAAAGGAGGACGCCTGTAGTAGACTCATTCGCAACTCTATGGGGTCGATGCGCGATCTGTTAGTGGCTATCGTCACCTTTGGTTTGAGACGCCAGTAATGAAGGGTATCTGCACGATTATCCTGATCTTTCTCTTCTCTTCTGTCCTGGCCTAGGTGAAGGCTGCAATTTTTTCTTCTAGACTGATGATTGAATGAATGGCGGACCTCTAGCGACTCGCTTCCCGCGTTTATTTGCTCTGGCAGAGGACAAAGTTGCCCGCGTTGTTGATTTTTGGGTTGATGGTGCTTGGAGACTTACTTTCACCAGTGTTCTCTCTAAACGACGAATGCAAGAATATCTCGTTTGGATGGAATCTTCCTCTACGATTGAGGGCCCGAACATTGGTAGCGACCACTTGGTTTGGAGAGATGGCAATTTTTCTGTCAAGGAGGTTTACTCTAAGTTGATCAAGAGAGCAGAGCCGCTTCATGAGGACCTTGTTAAGGTTTGCAGAATGATTTGGGAGCCGAGGGTACCGACACACATTAGAATATTCTTGTGGCTCCTGAGGCATGAGAGGCTCCTTACAAGGGAGAGACGGGCTCACATCTTACGTTATGAGGGTAACTCGTGCGTTCTTTGTAATTCTAACTTGGAATCCGTTGAGAACTTGTTCCTATATGGTGAAAAGATGAAAGTTTTTTTTGCAGATGTTGGATGTGGCTTGGGTAGATTGTAGTAACATGACGTCATTCTCGGAATCTCTGCTCAATTCTCGTTTTCATCGAAATGCAGATAGAGTGGCGCCAATTGTGAGTTTATGGGTTGTTTGGTTTGCTAGAAATGGTGTAATCTTCCGTGTAGAGAGGTTCTATGTTGAGAATGTAGTCCATTGTACTCGGACTCTCCTCAAGTCCTGGTTGTTCTAATCTCTTTTTAATATAGTAGGGTGGATACCTCTGCGTGTTTTCTCCTTTTTTGGATTAAAAAAATTCACATTAATCGTTGTCAAATTTAGCAACGATTAGAAGAAAATGGCAATGAATAATCATTGTTATATGATTCGTTACAAGGAGTATAGCAACGAATACCATTATTCATTACGAATTTAAAGAAGCAAGCAACGGATAATATTTGTTATATATTAACTACGGAAGATAAGGCAATGAATATTCACTTTCTTATAGTAGTGTGACCATGAAATTCAATTTATGAATTACATCGTTGATTAATGTTCCACATATCCTTCAATTTTCATTCCAATCCAAGGGCATTTTTTATTTTATCTTAATGGTCAAAGATCTGATTAATATATAAGCAACTTAAATCCCATTTAAAAAATGACTGAATTTTTTTATCATTAAGATAAAACAACAAATCCTCCTGGATTTATGTGAAATTTAGAGGATATGTGGAACATTAGTCGAAGAAGTAATTTATAAGTTTGGATTTTGAAAATCAAAATCACATTTTTTTTTACATTTACAATAACTTTTTTATAATACCCATTACAACAGATGATCCTTTCCCACAACCACAGATATCCGAGGCCAGTTTGGACATGCTTGCTGTATTTAACATGAGTTTAAACAACAGTCACCTTTGTTTGGAAGAAAAGAGAGGCTTCTCATCTTTCACATGGCCAAGGAATGAAGTTCAAAGGTCAATTGTATGAACTTTCGTCTAAAACTTTTGTCAAATACGATGACACAAACAAGAAGATCCGTGTTTGTCATACATAATTGGATAAATTCAGAGGAGAAACAAGTTAGTAAAGTAAAGTAAAGTAGCATCGGAACCATATATTAGAAAAAAACAATTTTACAGTTCTTAAGATGTTAACACAAAACCAAGACAACGTATGATTGCATGCATTGTTTTATACATAAAGATAACATCACCATACGCAAGCGAAGATAACTCAAGCATGCGATAATCCAGTGAAATAAGGTATGTGCATCGAGGCAAGTCATTTGCACGAATAAAGTTGCCTGCGGTGTAATGCATCGCCTCGGAAGCTGTCATGGTCGGGTGAACTCCCTTCCAACGCACCCGAGCACCAATGCTTGCTCCGGGTCCGATGTTGCTGAATTCACCATGGAAGAGAGGATCGATCGGACCTCTACCATTCCAATCCAGCCATCCATTTGGTTCAACCTGGGAATCCATGTGGCATTGCATGAATGCAGTTGCGCATGGAGAATCCAGTCTTCTCAGAACCATTGTACCGACCTTGCCGGACAAAGGTCTACACAGGAAGATATTACAACTTTGAAAAGAGGTTGGTGAATTGCCGAATATGAAGTCGACAGTGCCGTATATGTCACGAGTTTGATAGAACTGAACACCTCCATGGGTGTACAGTGTGTCCTTATAGCCCTCAAGGCTACAGTGGTAAAAGGCAGATCACTCTGCACTGATCCGTGTTACTACTGCCTGATGCTTGGCTGGTCCAGCTGAATTGACGAATGTGATGCCAATAGCATTGAATCGTACACCTTTTGCTTCTACAGCTGCAATTCAAGATATCATACAGTATAAAAATATGTAGTCTATGTAGTATGTCTATATAACCAAACGTGGCCCCGAAAGCTATGAATCATCCACCAACGAAACAATAGGTGTATGCAACAGCGTGTGTATCACCCTCTCAGAAGTTTTATTTTTTCGCGATATATAACACAATCCTTGTTAATAGTTAAAAATAAAACCGTACGAGTGTGATGGAGCTCACCGAAAGTGGCCGCATGGAAGGTGTGAACTCCATCGTCGGCATTCAGGCTGTTCGTAACGATTGTGCTTCCCATCCCATCACCAATCATCACAAGATCACCCCACTTTACCATGACATGTTCGAGCTGTACTCCAGCATGGACGAAGATAACGAATCTCTCCCAGGAAGGTGTATGCATGACATGCTCTACAGCTTTTATGACAGTCGAGAAATTCGCCGCCGCGGTCCTCCCGTTCTTGGATACAACCGCCCGATGCGTCATTGGGATATTGCGAAGGATCTTCTCCACGACGTTGGTGTCGGTATCAACTCCATGCGAGGTGATTGCAGAGTGGAAGAGGGAGATGAGTATCAAGAGAAGCCAACTGACAGTCGCCGTTGGAGTTCATCCGCTGAGGGCTCTCTTCGTTATATAGGAAAAGTTGGCATGAAATGCCTATACCGTGAACACGGATTTGTGGGGTTAATCGGCGTGAGTGATCATCCTCTTTATGGTTTTAGAATGATTCGCATTCCACTTTTTCGATTACCCTAAACTGTCCCTATTCTATCAACTGATCAGGATCATAGAATGGACCTGCAGCATTAACCCATCACTACAATAATAGAAACCAGCGGGGATAAGAAAGTCTTGTAATTCTATTCGAGTTTTATCTTCCATGAAAAAGCTCATCCCGTCCTTATCAACAAGATTCACATCTCTTCCATTGGCCTTTGTCGTATCAATTCTGCAGGTTATGAGAGCATCTCCCTTCACCTTTTTGTTGGAACTCTAGTTATAGCTGAGGATCCGAGCCCCGTTAATAGACATTTTTTTTAAAAAGCGGGTTTCATAAGAAACTATAATTGCATGACCATCCAATTGTGTAGGAGACGCGTTGTCCACTAAATGTGTGCTCAAGAGGCAGTTAGAAATCGGCATCAACTTCTCATAAATAAATAACATCATGATCTCTTCAACTTTGTTTTTGGAATGAGAACAATAATGGGAGGGTGTCGTCTCCTTCCTCGTTTGCTCCTTGACAAATTAAGGCGGACTCTGTTTACCATCTTCTGATTAATGCAGATACGTTCAATATTATTCTTAGGTGTAGAACATGTGAGCACCACACATAGTAGCATTTTACTTCAAGGTGACGGATCTCCGAACCATTTTTTTATGAAAATATCATTTCAGTAAACACTGCGAAGGAGATATTTTGGTTTCAATCGGAATGTAGATAACCATATATATTCAGATTCCATGACCAACAGGCAAATATTAGCATGTTCAAGTGATGATCTCTTGACAAAGCGAGCAAATAAGTTGTTGATGAAATCTTTAAATAGCACATTTCAGAATATTAATTATGATTAGTGTTGAATAGACATCAAGATCACATATACATAAATGTACACACACATACATATAATAAAAATATGAAATATTAATAATGGCGATTCGATGAACTAAAGCATGATAAGATGTGAGGCTCATATATATCCACTGCCTTTTAGTTTATAGTCTGCTTATTTAGAAGATTAATGGTGATATAATTGATTTAAATGAAATTTACTCATTTTATTTCTGACGTCTTCTTAGGGATCTCAATGGGTTTGAGTTTGGGAAACGTATCAAATTCTCAACTTTGTATTCATTTATGAAACCAATGACTAAACAAGTTCATATACATGCATACACACATTTAAGATACACAGACACACTTGCAGGAAGTTCAAGTTTTCGGTGACCACAAAGAAATCTCAAACCTGAATCTGTACCCCATTAATAATGACTTTGAAATCCAAATCCATCTAAAAATAAACCAGATGGGTTTTGAATCCTTATCGTTCAGATCATCTCAAATCAAAATATTTTCTTTACGAAAGTTATTCGTAATAATAGGCATTATATTATAAAAATATTGAAAAATTTATTTAATATATAAATAATTAATTATGATGAACATAAAACTCATAAAAGTCAATTTCCAAGGTTCATAACTATTTATAGAAAACTCCAAATTGGCAAAACTCACTTTTAAACTTCATTTTATTAGTAATAAATTTATTAAAAATATAAAAAAATATCAGTATAAAATGTGTGAATTTTGACGTTTGGATCCCTTTCTATATATGTACTATATATATACATTCTTTATTTTCTATTCAAATGTTCCTAATCCCGTTTAACTTAATTCTTCTTCTAGTGTGTTTATAAAAATCAATAAAAATATAAAAATATAACTTAAAATAAATGCTAATAAATTCCAAAGTTACGACGTCGTGACCCTAAACTTCCAGACCTCATAAGTAGGCCGTATGAACTTCAACTTGGACATACTCACTTTTAAAGTTTGTTTTATAGAATTATCTATCAAATGAAATCGATTTCACTAAAATCAGAATTAATATGCAAAAAGTAGGTTTTGGGACCCTATTGGTACAAATTGTACAATTTATCTTTATCATATTCTATTTGATTTATATTATTTCTTTTATTTTATACTTTTACTAATATTTTATTAATGTTATATTATTAATATAAAACATAAATTTTACTAAAACTAAAATTGTTTTATTTAATTAGTTAATTATATAGTGGTATTTATATGCACTTATTTATTTAATTAAGCAACTAGTATTATTTATTTAACTAAAATTATAATTAAATATTTCTTAAATTATTTATAATTTGTATTTATTTATTTAATTATTAATTGAATTTAATTAACTAATTAATTTTTATTTGTTATCTCTTCCCTTCCCTTTCATCCACCCGATTTTCTTCCTCCGCCATTCCTCTTCTCCCTGCCTCTTATTCTTCCTTCCTCCTCCTTTCTTCTTCCTCCGTCTCCCCAGTTGAACCAACAACCTGGCCGTTAGGCCATTGGACCTCTCCTTCTTTACTCTCCATGTGACCTCGCCTGTATAAGGCATGTACACCCTAGAGATCAAATCATATACCATTTCCTGTGAGCTCCCAGTTCCAGTGAGAGGCCTCGAGGTGATAGCTCTAGTTTCCTCCGTCGTTGAGCAAGGTTGAGAGAAGAGAGAAGGTGTGATCAATCGTAGGTGTTGTAGCACGGCTCCATCACGCATCTAGCCTTCGCGTCTCCGTCGCGCGTCGAGGAAAATTCCAGGAGCTCTACCCGAGCTCTAGCCCTAGGTGATTTCCTCCATATGTATTCTCCAAGTTAGCATATATCTATTCCTCCTTCTCACTTTCCTCTTGAACATCTCTTCCACTCTGAATCTCTTTTCTTCTCAATCCATCCATTTCTCTCTGATTTTATCCAATTCTCAATCAAAACCATCGTGGACTCCACATCCTTCCATCTCCACGTCTGAACTCCTTCATTTCCCATTCTATCTCCACACCTGATCCCCTCTGACCACGTGCAGTGGCCGGAGTTTGAAGCTCAATCCATTGCCACCAGAGCTTTTCCATTCATAGTCTTTTGTTTACTATAAAGTCGAAGCTCTGTCTTTGAGCCATTTATCATCTGCAGATCATCTAAACATGAAGGTTGATCAAACCACAGGAGATTGTAGATCCAATAATCGTTCACCTGGAACGAAGTCACGATGAAGCATTATCGAGGATATGATATTAGAAACAACAACCACACCATCACGTGGATTGCCAAGAAATTGTAAGCACCTTCGATCGACCCATGTCAAATTCGTAACATGTCTGATCACGTGAGATCCTTGCCTCTGGAGACATGCGGAACACCATTGGGTCCAAGCAACCTCCACCGTTCGAGAAACAGACTTGAATATCGAGATCCTTCAGCATCCGAAGCACGGAACACCATGTCCACCTTGAGCAAGAGGAGAACTTCCTTTTCCAATCAGAATTTACCAGCCGTCGTTCGATTTTGATCCACAGCCTGAAGGCAATCTAGATTTCATAGACTGTACTTGATGCCAAGTTTCAACAACAACATTATCGATCGAGATCAGAGAATGACCATGCTGAGCATTATATTCACCGCAGCTGATCGAAGGAGTAAAGGAAAGTACGATAAACAAAGCAAATATCGGGAAAATCATTGACGAAGCGCCCGAGCGACTAAGGTAAAGAGGTATCTCAGGTCGTTGCGACCTCGACCACTCGGGCAGCTATGTCAATCAAGAAAATCAAGAGAGACCACCAATATAAAAATCAAACAATCAAGCTCAAAAATAGCGGTCTCACTATTTTAGTTTACCTGGTATAGCTACCAGGGTCGAACACAAGGAGCACGGTATGGTAAACCTACGAAGTAGTCGAAGATCTAAAAACAGCTATTTTTGGTGAATTTTATATTTTATTTATTTTTTAAATTTTTTAATATTAGGAAAAAGGGGAACACTCACAAAAGCTCATTCAAACAATTATTAAGTACATCTAAAATACTCAGAAAATTCAAATAAAAATATTTTTGGGTTTTAGAAATATTCAGATGTTTTTGATATTTTTCTTGAATTTTTCTGATTTTTAGTTAATTTTATCGAAAATGAAACAAGGTTAAAAATACAAAACAGTATGCAGCCAGAATCTAAAGGCACTTTAAAAATACCTAAAGTGCATATAAAATTCGAGCAAAAAATTTATTATAAACTAAAGATAAAACTCTAACTACAAAAATTGGAAATGCATTTTTTTGAATTTTATGATTTTTAATGATTTTTCTAAGTTTTTCAATGTATTGTAATTTTTATGGTTTTTTATAAATCCAAATGCAATGAAAAATGAACAAAAGTAGAAACACAATAAAACAAACAATCAATAATTTTTTTTTGGACTTTTAGAGGATTTTTAATATTTTTAGTTGATTTTTAAAACTAGACAGAAGCAAATTTTTAAGTTTTTGAATTTTTAAAATTATCAAATGCGAACAAAACGAGCCCGAAAATTCAAAGAAATGTTTACACCATGGCAGGAGCCATGTATCCAAATTTCATGAAATTTGGATGAGATTTGATATTTCTTAAAGCCAATCAAATAGATACAACACACAGAGACCAATACGTAATTATGGAAAAGTATCTAGCCAAACAATAAGACGTGGAAAGAGTATAGGGCTGGATATGCAAAAAGTCCAGATCCACACAAGGGTGGCACGTGAAGCAGGAAAACAAGGGTATAAATGCAAATACGAAAAATAAAACTTCAATTGATAACAACAATATAATCCCAGATTCGAAATGCAAATAACCCCAAAGTCACATTGGGTATCACGTGTTCCACATACAGGAGGACTAAAATGCAAATTCTGAAAATATAAGGTCCTAAGTGCAAAATGTCAAAACTAAAAACAACTTCTAAAACTATTTACAGGACTGCGAAATAAATGCAAAAAGCAAAGAGGTCCTAAGTGTAAATTACCGTTCTTATTACAGATCCAACGGTCGAGGATTCTTCACTTATGATCGGACGGTTCAGAGATTCTGATAACCCTTCGACAATGGACTTGCGAGATCTGATCCTCAGATGGATCCCAACAGACGAGATGCCTCGGATGATGGACAATCACGATCAGATTTGGAGAGGGGGTCTCAATCCGACGGCTGGGACAACTCCTGGAAGAACACCGAGGAACTCGCCTCCGGCGAGCTTCGATCGGTCGATACATGTAATAGGGGTGTCCTCACGGGTTCCTCTGATGGGAAAAAGATTGCTGGCGATGCTCCACAACTGTAGGGATGCTTCGATGAGGTCGGGAGCTCCTGGAATTCTCCAGCGACGTGAGGGACCTGGAGCGGCTGTACCTTGATGTTTGGACCTCCAAATGAGGCCCCTTTTGCACTCTGACCTACACAGATGAATCACTGGGTCGAGGGGTAAAGTGCCTCAACCCATTACTACATGAAATGGGTGAAGGGCGAGGCGGAGCGGAGTCCTTCGGCGAAGCAGTGGCGTAGGAGGACCGGCTTCCTGTTCCTAGGCGAATCAGAATGAACGCATGGGTGCAGAAGGTAGAGAGAGGTATTGTGAAGGTTTTGAGATCGTCGGTAGGTCAAATGAAAGGTCTGATCATGGAGGATGATACGATGAACGCTATCTGACCGGAAATCGAAAAATCGGAATCTAAAGAAAGCTAAAGGCTATCGAGGCTACCTGGTGGATGCTGGCATCTGGGTTGAAGGTCGCGGACCTTCGGAAGTCGTTGCCTTGATGGATTGACACGTCCAGAGGCAGGATCCCACCTTGCGGTGGAGCACGACGATGAAGCTCACCGGACATAGGGATAGAGGCCTCGAAACCTCACTACAACACTCTCCCTCTCTTGCTGTCACTCAAGGAAGAAGGTGGAGCTCCCAGGGAATGAAGGAAATGGCCGAAGATGATGAAGAAGATGTGGCTCCTCAAGACTTTATACTTTGCAGGGTCTGCGAAAGGTGGAGCTTGGGCGCACGGATCGAGGGACGGATCCCTAGAGGATTCGTCAGGCGTGGATCGCAGATCGTCCCTCGATAATCGGGGCTGCGTAGTGGTGAAGATGGAGGTCAGATCCATTCGAGAAAAATATGTGAAATCGGGCAAAAAAATCGGATCCGGGTGAAGACCAGTCCATGGAGGGAGGCAGTTGACTGGGGTCAACGTTCCCTCGTGGACCTATCAGAAATTAGCAGGGTCAAAATTATTTGTAAAATAATTTAAAAATAGAATATGATTTTATTTTAAAATATTTTTCAAAATGAAATTTTTTTATTATTTTTCAAACTAATTTTTAGTGATTTTTATTTATTTTTATGAAAAATAAATTATGGTATATACATTATATTACATTATGTTTATGTATATAAAATATTTATTTATTTTTATTTTTATTTTTATTTTTTTATTTTTGTACAAATACCCTAATTTTATATTTTATTTATTTATAAATTAAAATTTGGAGTATAAATTATTTTTTTATTTTTATGAGTTATTTACAAGTATTAAATAAATAGGTATATGTTACATATGTACATGTATTTTATAAAGGGTGAGAGAGAAATTATTTTATTTTATTTTTACTTTTCTAATTTTTATCTTATTTTTAGGAATATATACAAGGTAATATAAACCATTTTTATTTTGATTTTTGTGAAAATAAAATGTGTATATATATACATAGAAGGGGAAGTGAACAAGGTTGAGCGGCCCTATTTCTCTCTACTTATTTTATTTGGCGATCAGGCCCATGTTGGGCCCTCTCTTGGGATTAGGTCACTCAATATTTATTCTAAATATTTCTCTCTTTTTCTTTTATTCTTTATTCTTTATTTTTGCACAAATACGTGCTAATTATTGATATTTACAAATGCATGCTTTTCGATAACTTATTGTATTTACAACTATATACATGATGTTTTGCCAAGATATTTAGCCAAAATAAAAGAATAAAGAGTGATGAATGGGGATTCATCACCCCTTATACTTTACTTTTGCTAGTCCCTTAGCAAACACTTATTTGAAAAATAAGTGAAAAAGAGAAAGAAAAAGAAAAAGAAGGGAAATCAAGGTTGATTATTAAACTTGCCTTCATTAAGTTGAAGTATGCAGCCTAGTCAGGCCTTTGGATTATTAATTTTTCGGAACCTTATTTGGACTTAAGCTTAAAACTCAACAGCCTCTAAGTTCCACCAATATATGATCAAGACTCCTCGACAATCCAGATCAGAACAAGTCTACATACACAAACTCTAATGACCATGAATATTTCCTTGTACTGTGTAAGTGATATGTATCTCCCCACCTCAGAAATGACAAAGTGACAACCCCCCTTAACAAGGTAACTCTAATGCCCCAGTCTGGAGGCTCTTTCCTTGAGGAACGGGGTATTTCCTTCTAAGTTCAAATTCAATCGGCTCAAGAAGAGGGGGAAGAAGAGAATGGACCTGGCCAGTGTACCCATGTATCCTTCGGAGCCCAACCAGTATAGCTAAGTCTCCGCTGCATGCTTCATGAGATGATCATGTGTATCATAAGATTTGCTTTATTTGACTATATACACTCCGGTGGGTATTTTATTTTCAATCAGATCCACCACTTTTTTGGAGTTTTTCTTTCTTTTGCACTTTTTTTTTCAATGTGCATATGTACAACATATCTACATGGTGCAACATATATACATAAGGAGTTTTTCTTCTTGAGCCAGTAGACTATCCCTCTTTTGAAAGTTTATTGAACCCAGAACTCCTGTCTTTAGACTTCAACACCACCAGACCAAGTTGAGATGCACTTCCTTCACTATAAGAAGAAGAGAGGTTCCGCCCAGAAATACTACCCTCATATGCTACCCCAAGCCAAAGGAAACTGCGTACTCACCACCTCATCCGTGGAGAGCTATGTGTAATGTGCTGGTGCAAGTAAAGCCATTATCTCTGAGACTCATGTGTGCGTTGTTAAGTGTTCTACTTAGGCTCATCAAGAAGACATGTGATCATAGCATAGTGGACTCAAAGAGTTAAGTCCCAAATGGACCTGAAAAGTCTTAACCCTAAGCCCTATAAGGTTCCTCTTAGAATTAGGTGGATTAAGATCTTAACCAAGCTCCATTTTCCAATTTATTTCTAGGCCAGTTTAAATATCAATCATGATTTAGAGAAACTGTACAAATATATACAAAAATGTTTTTATGCAAGTTTTTGGAAATGTGCAAAATTTTTGAAAAATGTTTGAATGAATGAATGCATGCATGGAGTTTTGCAAAATGGTTACAACCATTTACACAAGGGTTTTTGCAAACTATTGTTTTTCAAACATATAATTTTGATATCAAAATATTTACAAACTCTTTACACAAAATCATTTTTACAAACATTTGTACAAAAATTATTTTTATAAATAGCTATGTATGTGCAACAAAGAATTTTTATGTACAAGGAAAAATTTCAATTTTTTATGGTTTTTGGGTAAATGAATTTTAGCCATTTTATTTATTAACACACTCACACAAAGTACGAGTTATGACTAAAGTATATATGAAATATATACGACACCCCCTATACTTAGCTCAAACGATGTCCTCAAAGTGAATCAAGAGCGATGAATAAGAAATAACTCATGCTTAGTATAGGGAAGTGAACAGGAATAGTATACTACAAGGACGAATCAAAGAATAGAGTGAAGAGGACTCGGTGTTTCCACCTATACTTAGGATCAAGTAATCCTAAGTATAGCAAGCTGTACATGAAGGGAAATCCGAGTGGAAGAATGTACAGGGTCTACCTCCCCTATACTTAGGGTAAAATATCCCTAAGTATAGGCAACAAAATAGAGGTTGGAAGAATCAAAAGAATACTCAAGAGTCCTACACCCCCCTATACTTAGGGTAAAGTACACCCTAAGGATAACATAATCATATGATGAAGATGGGGTGTGAGACTAAAGAATGGAATGATATGGACAACTGGATCTATACAAGGCGGAAAACTGTGATAATCATGCATGAGATGCAATAGATATGAGTCAAAGATCACATCTCACGCAAAATGATAGGGACGACGTCAACGACCAGCTGCTCATGATCTAGATATGGTTTGAGCCGCTGCCCGTTAACACGAAAGGTAGACTCATATGACATCTCAGATATGTCGATACTCCCATTGTCATATACCTTTCGGACCAGGTATGGTCCCTTCCACTTGCTCTGAAAAATAATCTAAGCCTGGCATCAAACAACCATACTCTCAGATCTGGCTCAAACTACTTGTGGCTGATATGAGAATCATGCCACTCCTTCACTCTCTCCTTATAATGTAGGCTGCTTGAAAAGGCTTCATCTCTAAGCTCCTCCAGGACTGCCAATTCTGCCCTCCTCTGGTCTCCTACACTCACTGGATCCAAAAGTATCTCTGTAACAACCCAAAGTGACTTATGTCTAAGCTCAACAGGTAAATGACAGGGCTTGCCATAAATGCGGCAAAAGGGAGATGTACCCAAAGGCGTCTTAAAGGACGTCCTATATGCCACAAGACCAAGTCCAAAAGCTATGGCCAATCCTTTCGGTCAGGGCGGACGACCTTCTGCAATATAGTCTTGATCTACCTATTCGATACTTCAGCAAGACCATTGGTCTAAGGGTGGTAAAGAGTGGCTACTCGATGCTCTATGCTGAACTCGCTAGCAAGGGCCTTTACCTTGTCATTGACGAAATGAGACCCCCTGTCAGATTTCAACACTCGAGGTACCCCGAACCGTGAAATGATGTTCTTCCTAAAAAATCTGCATACTGTCATAGCATCTGTGGTTCGAGCGGGGATGGCCGCAACCCAACGACTCACATAATTAATGGCCAACAGAATGTACTCAAATCCCCGACTCTTAGGGAATGGACCCATGAAATCGATGCCCCATGTGTCAAAAACCTCACAGAAGTGAATGGGCTGCATCGGCATCATATCACGCTGCACACAAGTGCCCATCCTCTGACAGTCAGTACATCTCTTCACGAATTCATCGGAATCCTTGAAGAGAGTAGGCCACCATAGGCCGTATTGGAGCACTTTCTGTGCCTTTCTCCTCCTAGAGTGATGTCCTCCTGCCTCCAGCTTATGGCAGTAGGTGAGGATGCTATGATGCTTCTCCTTAGGAATGCACCTTCGCCAGACACTATCCCCTCCCTCATGGTAAAGGAACGGATCCTCCCAATGATAAGACTTGGCCTTCGCTAGGAAGGTCTGAAGTCTCTTCCTGGGCCAACCCTGTGGAACTTTCTTGGAAACAAGATAGTTCACAATGTCAGCATACCACGGGAGCGAGGCGATAGCAAGGATCGCCTCATCTGGGAAGGTCTCACATATAGGATTAACCTGTAGAGAATCTTCAAGATGCTCTAATCGGGAGAGATGATGCGTCACCACATTTTTGACTCCAGGCTTATCCTTAATCTTAATATCAAACTCCTGGAGTAGAAGGATCCATCTAGTGACTCTCTCTTTGGCATCCTTCTTTGCCATGAGGTACCTGATGGTGGTATGATCTGTAAAAATGGTCACTCTAGATCCAATGATGTATGATCTGAACTTATCAAGGGAAAAGACTATGGCTAGCATCTCCTTCTCTGTGACTGTGTAGTTTCGTTGTGCGGCATCCAATGTACGACTAGCGTAGTGAATGGTAAATGGTACTCCATCCCTCCTTTGTCCCAGCACAGCACCTACGGCAAAATCGGAGGCATCCGTCATGATCTCAAATGGGAGAGACCAATCAGGCAGCTGGAGGACAAAATCCTCAACAACTAGACTCTTGAGAGTCTCAAATGACGCAAGACACTTATCATCAACTATGAACTCAGTGTCTTTGGTCAACAAATCTGTCAACGGCCGGGCAATCCTGCTGAAATCATGAATGAGTCGTCGGTAGAAACCGATGTGCCCCAGAAAAGACCGTAACTGTCGCAAGTTGGATGGTGGATTGAGTTTTCTAATGATATCCACCTTGGACGGATCAACCTCCATGCCCCTGTTGGAGATGATATGGCCAAGCACCGTCCCTTGAGTCACCTTAAAGTGACTCTTCTCCCAAGATAATACAAGGATGACCTCGTTGCATCGCTGTAGAATATGGTCTAGGCACTCAAGACAAGCATCGAACCCATCGCTATAGACTGAAAAATCGTCCATGAAGACCTCCAAGCACTCACCCACCATGTCCGAAAAAATGGACAACATACACCTCTGGAATGTCGCCGAAGCATTGCATAGAACAAATGGCATGCGTCTGAAAGCATACATCCCAAAGGGACAGGTGAATGTGGTCTTGTCGTGGTCCTTTGGCGCAATGGCCACCTGATTGTATCCGGAGTACCCGTCAAGAAAGTAGTAATGACTCCTCCCTGCTATCGTCTCTATAATCTGATCAATAAAATGCAGAGGAAAATGATCCTTCTTGGTGTCCTGATTCAATCGTCTGTAGTCCACACAAACCCTCCAAGAAGTGGGTACCCGGGTAGCGATCTCCTCTCCAGACTCACTCACAACTGTAGTGATGCCCGTATTCTTGGGCACCACATGTAATGGACTAACCCACTTGGAGTCGGAGATGGGGTAGATAAAATCTACGCTCCACCATTTCGAAATTTCCATCATGACAACCTCTCGAAGGTTCGGGTTCAGCCGCCACTAGAACTCACGCGATGACTTGGCATCCTCTTCGAGACAGATATGGTGGGAGTACATGGCTGGACTTATCCCCTGGAGAGCAGCTACGCTCCATCCTATCGCCTTGCGGTTCTTTTCAAGAACCTCCATCAAATGAGATTCTTACTTTCCAGTCAAATCTGCTGAGATAATGACTGGGTGCATCTCATGCTCGCCCGCAAGGAAGCTATACTTCAGCGACTGCGGCAAGGTCTTCCGCTCTGGGCAACTGGGAGCTGGAAGATCTGGTCTTTGAAATGTCTGAGTGAATGCAACCAAATCCGTGTGGGATAACTCTCGCTGAATCTGAAGATCTGGTGAAGACTGCTCTGCTGGTGTCTCTATAGTCTGAATCGGCTCGGTCTCCACCCTAGATGCTGGCTCTGTGGAAATCAGACACGGAATCTTATCATCAAACTTTGCCCCAATCTATGTCTGACTTCGAGGGATCTGAAGCTGAATTAAACAAATCAACTTCCTCGCTATCGGGAACCTGGTCTGCTACCTCAAAGGTGTCCTCTGCCAGGAATGCGCTCTCCAAGCTCTCCCCTACTAGAATTTGTGCATCAGCGGGGTCAATATGTGACGATGGCTCATGAAACAGGGTCTGCCCAAACTGCCTCATCGTCTATGATCACAAAATCACACTCTTGGTGGAAGTCTCACTCTACCTCTATCATCTGCTCTGAAGCTGTGAGCGGCTCTGAGCAAGATGAATCTCACGCTCTAGTCTCATCGATCATCTCTATTTGTATACTCTCTCCCTCGATGCGAAAGTATACCTTCCCGCTATCATGATCGGACACTGCCTTGGCTGTGGCCAAGAATGGGCGTCCTAGAATTGTAACATCCCGGGCTTAAGTCCCCGGTCCGTTATTGAGGAAAACTGGCCCTGACAACTTGTTGGGTTCGGACCCAAATGGACCCGTTGACAACCACCCAAAATGCTTAAGCCCAAGTTGACAAGTAGTATTCCCCACCACTTATAAACCACACCCACACTTCGTGAGTTTTCCATGTGGTACTATGTTTGAGGTTGGGGTGTTACAACCTCCCCCACTTATATTCGCAACGTCCTCGTTGCGACAAGGCCCATCACTTATTCCCAGTGATAATGGCGGCTGCACGCTCCCGGCTTAGTTCCCTTCGGGTAGCCCTTTCCACTATCAGAGGGAACCTGCTCTGATACCATTTGTAACATCCCGGGCTTAAGTCCCCGGTCCGTTATTGAGGAAAACTGGCCCTGACAACTTGTTGGGTTCGGACCCAAATGGACCCGTTGACAACCACCCAAAATGCTTAAGCCCAAGTTGACAAGTAGTATTCCCCACCACTTATAAACCACACCCACACTTCGTGAGTTTTCCATGTGGTACTATGTTTGAGGTTGGGGTGTTACAAGAATGATGGGGTATTGGTCACAGACTCAGGGATCTCCATGTCCAACACAGGGAATTACATGCCCTGAATTGTGACGACCGCGTCCTTCAATAACCCTTCGGCCTATTGATAGATCGATCAGCAAATTGAAGGACCGTCCTGCTCTGTCTAAGAGGGCCAAATTCGAACTGATCGAGTAAGGCTGCCGTAAGTAGGTTAATCAAAGAACCGCTGTCTAATAGAGTCCGATCGAATCTCTGCTCATGTATGTGGCATCTAACATAGGGAGCTCCTGCATCTGGCCTCTTGGCTGGCAGGCAGTTTTGTATGGTGAAGCAGGTGGCACGAGTGAGCACATGGATCTCTGAGTGGTGGTTCCTCATCTTTCTGCGAATGGTGGTCCTCTCTCAAAGGTTCCTCTGGAAGAGGGGGATGTGCTCCAAGGCCTCCTATAGAGTCAGATATATATGGAATCTGTCTATCATCTACTGTCTGAACTCTAACTGATGAGATTTTTTTCTATTTTCTTGTTTGGTCCCCTTAGCCAAGCCGAGTGCTTGGGGGAAGGGGATGGCTGGGCCCTCCTCAGATGGAGGTCTAGGATCGTGTCGTTGCTGCTATGACAAAATAGAATCCATACACATATCTCCAAGTAAAACAGATGGACTCACAAATGAATAACCCTTTCCTTTATTTCTAGAATTGTCTTGAGATACATAAATAGATGGAAATGTAACAAGAACAGAAATGGTGGCCTCAGTACCACCTACAACATTTGGGTTCGCGGCGTCAGTACCGCGCTTTGGCTCAGTATATAAACTGGTGGCATCAACACCACCTCCTCTTAAATCTGGTGAAGCGACAGCCTCAGTACCGTCGGCTGGATCAACATCCTTAGTGGCGTCAGCACCACCGTCATCATCATCACGAGCAGCATCAGCACCGCTCTTCTCCTCATCTGGTGCTCCTAAAGTTGCGAGTGGTCGTCGCTCAGATAAGGGGCCACTGGCTAGCATCCTACCGCTCCTAAGTGTAACAAAGTCAGCATCAAAATGATATGCAGAAACATCACCAAGTGAATCACTAGGAGTGGTAACCTCTGTAAACTTTACCTACTCAGACTTCCTCTTTAGGTTGTTCGGGTTTGGCTCAATCTGGACAAGTGATGAGCTCAAAAACCGAGGGACTAAGGTAAGAAGGTATCAATGGTCGTTGCGACCTCAACCTCTTGGATTGGACTCAATCAAGAAAAAGAAAGACCACCAATAACAATATCAAACAAATCAGGTAAAAACAGCGGTCTCGCTATTTCATTTTACCTGGTATAGCTACCAGGGTCGAACACAAGGAGCACGGTTTGGAAAAACCTACGAAGTAGTCGGGATTCAAAAACAAGTATTTTTGGTGGATTTTTAAGTTTTTATTTTTTTTGGATTTTTTCAATATTAGGAAAAAGAGTAAAAAGGCTAATAAAACCTCAATCAAGCAATTATTATGTGCCTCAAAATCACTCAGAAAATACAAATAATTTTTTTTGGTTTTTTTTATAAATTTTCAAGTGTTTTTGATATTTTTCTTAGATTTTTCTATTTTGTAATTGATTTTATAAAAATGAAACAAAGTGGAAAATACAAGCTACTGTGCAGCCATAATCTAAAGGCTATTTAAAAATGTCTAAACAGTTACAAAATTCCAACAACAATTTTATGAGAAACTTGAAATAAAATAATAACTACAGAAACTGAAATTGCATTTTTTATTTTTTAAGAATTTTAATGATATATCTAAGTTTTGTTAGTGTTTTTCAATTTTTAGAGTTTTTATAAATCCAAAAGCAATAAACATGTATAGTAGTAAAACACAAAAAACAAACACACTTTAATTTTTTTTAGATTTTTTAGAGGGTTTTAATATTTTTAGTTGATTTTTAAAATTGAACAGAAGAAAATTTTTGGGTTTTTAAATTTTTATAGAAAATGAATACAAAATGAATCCAAAAATTCATATAAATTTTTAAATAATGGTCGGAGCCACGTTTCCAAATTTCGTGTAGTTTGGATGAGAACCGATATTTTATTCACCCAATCAAAGACAAGCAACACATAGGGACCTATGTGTAAAGAAAGTAATTTCCAGGAGCCAAACAGTAACACTTAGAAAAAATATGGTGCCAAATATGCAAAAAGCCCAAGGCCGCACGAGGTTGGCACGCGAATCAAGCAAATAGGGGCATAAATGTCATTCCTATTTATAAAAAGTCAAATAGCAACATCCATAAAGTCCAGGCAAGAATATGTAAATACCTACAAAGCACGTGCCCGACTACGTGGACTACACTCAGAGGGACTAAATTGCAAATAAAAGAAACACGAGGTCCTAAGTGCAAAATGTCCAAGATAAAAACAACGACTAAAAATATTTACAAGACTAAACTGAAATGTCAAAAGTGCGAAGGGCCTAAGTGTAAATTACCCTTTATTACATATCTGACGGTCGAGGGGTCTTCACTTAAGATTGAACTCCTGAGAGCGGGTGATACCCCTTCGACGATGAGCGGCTCTGATCTGATCCTCAGATGGATCGGGTGGTTGAGATCCTCGTATAGTGGATGGCTGCGATTAAAACTGACGATGAGGCTCGATCAGACGATTGGGAGGCTCCTTGGAAGAACGCCGATGAACTCGCCTCCGACGAGCTTCGTTCGACCGCTACATGCGATTGGGAGTCCTCCGAGGATGCTAAGATGGGCGAAATGATGCTGACGACGGTCCGCAACTAATGGTCAGCTCCGATGAGGCCGGGAGCTACTGGAGTGGGGGTAGACCTGGAGCTCCTGTACCTGAGTGTTTGGATCTCCAGATGAGGCCCTTCTTCGTTCAATCCTGCACAGATCAACAACTGGGTCGAGGGTAAAATGCCTCGGCTCGGTTACGACTGAAATGAGTGAAAGGGTGAGGTAGAGTGGGGCCCTCCAGTGATGCGACTGTTGGAAATGCGAGCCCACGGCGAGCCATTATGCAATAAATGTTATTGCACATATCATTCCCTGATCTGAAATGAAGAATGAATAATTTGTATAATAGGTCCCTTAGTATAATTAGGGTTATGTACCATGGCCATCTTGATGATCATACAGTTATTGATTCAACTATTGAATCATAGAGGCTGGTGCTTGGATGAATATCTAAAGAGTTAGATTGAGGACTCATCAAGCACCGTCAAATGATTGTTAAGAGATGATCTCCATCCTGAGTAGGAGATGGAATCCTTATCTCTAAAGGCTGATATCTGACCGACCTCTTGATGCATGTCCTCTGCATAGGAATAGAGATTCGGAGGTGTCGGATTAGTTAGGTCAAAGAGTTGACTTAACGAGATCGAGATAACCAAAGTCCTATATCGTATGCTGTCATGATATAGGCACACATCCTCTGACCGGAGACAGATGTGTTACTATATGTCTGAGTATGCACATTTGGCAGACCAATAGGTTGATGATCTAATTAAGGTCTATACACCGACGCGCTGGTGTGCATATAAGGGCATATGAGTAATACGATCTCTCAAAGGGATCATACAGGTTCAGTTACTAAACCGGAAGACATGAGCTCACTCATGAGATATTGGGAAGAATCAAATTCCATGTGCATGGTCGTCTCGCTTTGGAAGCTTGACTGAATTTGTAGGTTTGATATATACTTTTGGAAAGTATATGATCAAGACCTAGGTATGATATATGCTTTTGGAAAGTATATGATCGATACCGACTCCCAATGATCGAATGAGAAACTTACTGATAAAACCATGAAGTAGACAGTGTAAAGTTGATCTAATACTTTGGGTTTATTCTGAGTCTTCCAGTATGCAGGATGTACATGTATTGGGAATACCTGAGGGTGATGTGATCATAAACGATTGTATAACCATGACGCTTCCATTCCTAGGGAGTGATGAAACGGGTCTGGATTTTAATGACTCCTCTCTGTAGAGAAGTAATCTAATCTTAGTCCAAATGTTGGACATTGATCTGAATGTGATTTAGATGCATGAGAAAATTAGATTTGCGGTCTTGATTTAATCAAGCATCTATGGGAGGCCCACGATCTGTATTTGAGATACGATCTCAACATCCATGTCACTATACGTGGAACAATACAATCGCCTTGTCCTTATCTCCAAGTATCTGCGGAGAGATCGCATTATTCTTGAAGGGTTCGAGAATAATTCCATAAGATCTAAGCAATGAAGAAATGATGATTAAATGTGATTTAATCATATTGATGTGTGAAGAAATTATCCAATATAATTAAATGTGATTTAATTATTATGGATAAGAATAATGTGGATAGAAATATCCAATTATTCATAATATATTATAAATATGATTTATAATGTATTAGAGAGAGCTAATTATAATTTATATGGGTTGATTAATTATTATGTGTATTGGATACACATATTGTAATTAATTGACAATGTAAATTATATGTTGTTTTGGGTTGTGAATATGATTCACAATTTTTCAATGGCAAGATTGCAATATTCTCAAATATAATTGTGAATTATTTTTGAAGAATGAAACCCAACAAAAGTTGTTGGAAATAAATAAAGAGATTTCCATGGAGATATGCAATCTCATGACATGTCTTGAGATTGCTCTCCTCATGGAAAGCTTGGGCGGCACCCAATTCCAAATAGGAATGGGTGGCCGTCCATTTGGAATGTACATGGAGATGTAATCTCCATGTATATTCTCTCCTTATTAATTTGGTGTAATTTTGGATTAATTTGTATTTGATTTTGTCAAATATATTTTGATCTAAATTTATTGGTTTTACCAACAACAATCTTAGCCATTGGATTGACATAAATCAATCTCATCCATTGATTTTATATGTCACATGGATTGACATCCATGGATCCCAAAACTCTATAAATAGAGAGGCATACCATTCTCTCTATAGTACACAAAGAATATTGGAGGATCTCTCTCTTCCCTTCTTCTCCATACACGCCAACTCTTTCTCGCTCTACTTGGTGGCCGTCCACCAAACCCTAGAGGAGAGAATCGTCGTCGCCTTCGCCACCGCGCCGCCGCTTCGACGTTCTTAGGTCTCCGTCTTCTTGGAGTGCTGCACTCATGAAGGAGACGTTCGATCTCGTGCGACGAAATCAGGAGCAACTACGCTTGGATCAATATTACGCTTGGATCAACTTCTTGGATTGCGAGGAGAACGCGGTTCATCCCCGCGCTCGCAAGCGGTCTCACCGACGATCAGACTTGAGACAGGAGGTCTCTTCTCTTAGAGACTCAATCCACCACGCTTCAAGAGGTATTGCATTATACTTGTTGTGGTTATAGATGAAACAATCTGAGAATGGTTCTCGAATCATGTGGTTTCATCGAATAAAAAATTGAAATTCCGCTGCACCGAACAACTAGTGTGACTAGTCGTTCTTCGTCGTATCCGATACGACGATCACGCTTCCGTGATGCGCTTGAGGATAATACCATATCCTTCAGCGACGACTGAGGAGGACCTAATCCCTGTTCCTAGGCGAACAAGGGGGAACGAAGGGGCGGACAAGGTGGAGAGAGGTCTCGCGAAGATGATGGGGTGGACGGAATGGGCAATCGATGGTCCAGTCACGAAAGATAAGGCGAAGAAGCTCGGTTGACCGTATTCTAAAATTTGGAATCTAAAGAAAACAGAAGGCAATCAAAAGTACCTGATGGATGATATCGTCTGTGCTGGATGTCAGCTACCTCTAGGGATCTTCGCCTCGATGGAACGACACTTTCAGAGGCTCGGGCTCACCGGGTGGCGGAGCACGGCGAGAGGGCTCACCGGACCTAGGGCTAAAGGCCTCAAAACCTCGCTGCAACACTCCCACTCGCTCTCTGTCACTCGAGGAAGAGAATGGAGCTCACTGGGGATGAGGGAAATGGCCGAAGATGCTCGCAAAATTGTGGCTCAAGGAGGCTAAGTACTCAACAAGGTCCGAGAAGGTGGGGGCTCGGGAGCGCAATCCAAGGAGCGGATCCCTACTAGAAGATCAGACGTGAATCATGAATCTCTCCTTGGCATTCAGAGCGTGGGGGGCAGTTGACCGAGGTCAATGGTCCCTCGTAGACCAATCAGAAAAATCAGGGGTCAAAATTCTTTGTAAAATAAATTAAAAATCGAAAATGATTTTATTTAAAAATATGTTCAACATAAAAAATGTTACTTATTTTCCAAAATATTTTTTAGTGATTTTTATTTATTTTTTTGAAAAATAAATTAAGGTATGTACATTATGTTATATTATGTGCATATATAGAATACTTATTTATTTTTGTTTTAATTTTTATTTTGTTTTTTGTACAAATAACCCAATTTTATATTTTATTTATTTACAACATAAAATTTGGAGTATAAAATATTTTTTTTAATTTTATGAGTTATTTACAAATGTTAAATATATAGGAATATATACATATATACATGGTATATACAAGATGGAGAGAGACAAATTATTTTGTTTTTATTTACAATTTATTTTTCTCATTTTTTTTAGAAATATATAAGGTAATAATAACATCTTTTTATTTTTATTTTTATGAAAATAAATTATTTATATACATATATATATAAGGGATATATACAAGGATAAGTGACCCTATCTCTCTCTACTTATTTTATTTGGCGATCAGGCCCAAGTTGGGCCCTCTCTTGGGTTCAGATCACTCAATATTCATTCTAAATATTTCCGTTTTTTATTTTATTCTTTATTCTTTTATTTTTGCACAAATGCATGCTAATTATTGAGTATTAACAAATGCATGCTTATTGACAACTTATTCTATTTACAATCATATACATGGTGTTTTGCCAAATTATCTTGCTAAAATAAATAATAAAGAGTGATGAATGGGGATTCATCATCCCCTATACTTTACATTTGCCAGTACCTTAGCAAACACTTATTTGAAAAAGAAGTGAAAAAGAGAAAGAAAAAGACGGGAAATCAAGGTTGATTATTAAACTTTCCTTTATTAAATTGAAATATGAAGCTCAGTCAGACCTTTGGATTATTAATTTGTTGGAACCTTATTTGGACTTAAGCTAAAAACTCAACAGCCTCTAAGTTCCACCAATCTATGGTCAAGACTCCTCAACAATCCAGATCAGAACAAGTCTACATACACAAACTCTAATGACCATGAATCTTTCCTTGTACTGTGTAAGTGATATGTAGCTCCCCACCTCAGAAATGACAAAGCGACAACCCCCCTTAACAAGGTAACTCTCATGCCTTAGTCTAGCAACTCTTTTCTCGAGGAGCGGGGTATTCCCTTCTAAGTTCAAGTACAATCGGCTCAAGAAGAGGGGGGAGAAGAGAATGGACCAAGATTAGTGTAGCCATGTATCCTTGGGAGCCCAACTAGTGTAGCTAAGTCTCCCGATGCAAGCTTCATGAGATGGTCATGTGTAACATAAGCTTTGCTTTATTTGACTATGTACACTCCGGTGGGTATTTTATTTTCAATCAGACCCACCACTTTTTTGGAGTTTTTCTTTCTTTGCACATTTTTTTGATGTGAATATGTCACATATCTACATGGTGCAACATATATGCATAAGGAGTTTTTCCTCTTGAGCCAGTAGACTATCCCTCTTTTGAATCTTTATTGCAATCCACAACTCCTATCTTTAGACTTCATCACCACCAGACCAAGTTGAGACACACTTACTTCACTATAAGAAGAAGAGAGGTTCCGCCTAGAAGTACTACCCTCATATGCTACCCCAAGCCAAAGGAAACTGCCTCCTCACCACCTCATCCGTGGAGAGCAATGTGTAAGGTGCTGGTGCAGGTAAATCCATTGTCTCTGAGAGTCATGTGTGCGTTGTTATGTGTTCTACTTAGGCTCATCAAGATGACATGTGATCATAGCCTAGTGGACTCAAAGAATGGAGTCCAAAATGGACCTGAAAAATTCTTAACCCTAAGCCCTATAAGGTTCCTCTTAGAAATAGGTGGATTAAGGTCTTAACCAAGCGCCATTTTTAAATTTAATTCTAGGCTAGTTTAAATGTCAACTATGATTAAGAAAAACTGTACAAATATTTACAAACGTGCAATCTTTACAAAATTTTTGAAAATGTGCAAAATTTTTTTGAAAATGTTTGAAAACATGGATGTATGCATGAATGCAGAAGTTTTGCAAAATATGTAGAAACATTTACACAAGGTTTTGCAAACTTTTTGTTTTTGAAACATTTTTCAAAAATTTTGTACTATATACATAATTCTGATATCAACAATATTTACAAACTATTTACACAAATCATTTTTACAAATATTTGTACAAAAATAATTTTTATAAATAGCTATGTATTTTCAATAAAGAATTTTATCTACATGGAAAAATTTTAAATTTTATGTTTTTTGGATGAAAGAATTTTTAGCCATTTTTATTTATTAACACACTCACACAAAGTACGAGTTATGGCTAAAGTATATCTGGAATATATACGACACCACCCTATACTTAGCTAGAACGATGTCCTCAACGTGAATCAAGAGAGATGAAGAAGACATAACTCGTTCTTAGCATAGGGAAATGAAAAGAAATGGTATAGTACAATATCCCTAAGTAACATGGTCTACCTCCCCTATACTTAGGGTAAAATATCCCTAAGTATAGATAACAAAATAGAGGTAGAAAGAATCAATAGAATACCCAAGAGTCCTACAACCCCCTATACTTAGGGTAAAGTATACCCTAAGTATAGCATAATCATAAGATGAAGATGGGGTGTGGGACTAAAGAATGGAATGATATGGACAACTGGATCTACACACAGCGGAAGACAGTGATAATCAGATGTGAGATGCATTATATGTGACTCGAAGACCACATCTCACTCAAAATGAATAGGGGCGACGTCAACGACCAGTGGCTCATGATCTAGATATGGTTTGAGCCGCTGCCCGTTAACACGAAAGGTAGATTCAGAAGACAACTCAAATATGTCAATGCTTCCATTGTCATGTATCTTTCGGACCTGGTATGGTCCCTTCCACTTGCTCTGTAACTTCCCTGGAAATAATCGAAGCTTGGCATCAAACAACCATACTCTCTGATCTGGCTCAAACTGCTTGTGGCTGATATGAGAATCATGCCACTTTTTTACTCTCTCCTTATAATGTAGGCTGCTAAAAAAGGCTTCATCTCTAAGATCCTCTAGGGCTGCCAATTCTGCCCTCCTCTGGTCTCCTACACTTACTGGATCCAAAAGTATCTCTGTAACAACCCAAAGTGACTTATGTCTCAGCTCAACAGGTAAATGGCAGGGCTTGTCTTAAACGAGGCGAAAGGGAGATGCACCCAAAGGAGTCTTGAAGGACGTCCTATGTGCCCACAAGACTGAATCCAAAAGCTGTGACCAATCCTTTCAGTCAGGGCGGACAACCTTCTGTAATATAGTCTTGATCTCCCTGTTCGACACTTCAGCAAGACCATTGGTCTGAGCATGGTATGGAGTGGCTACTCGATGGTCTATGCTGAACTCGTTAGCAAGGGACTTTACCGTATCGTTGAAGAAATGAGACCCCCCATCAGAAATCAACACTCCAGGTACCCCGAACCATGAAATGATATTCTTCCTAAAAAATCAGCATACAGTCCTTGTATCTGCGGTTCGGGCGGGGATGGCCTCAACCCAACGACTCACATAATCAATGGCCAACATAATGTACTCAAATCCCCGATTCTTAGGGAATAGACCCATGAAATCGATGCCCCATGCGTCAAAAACCTCACAGAAGTGAATGGGCTGCATTGGCATAATATCACGCTATCCACAAGTGCCCATCTTCTGACAGTCAATACATCTTTTCATGAATTCTTCAGAATCCTTGAAGAGAGTAGGCCACCACAGTCCGGATTAGAGAACTTTCTGTGCCATTCTCCTCCTAGAGTGATGTCCTCCTGCCTCCAGCTTGTGGCAGTAGGTGAGGACGCTATGATGCTCCTCCTGAGGAATGCACCGTCGCCAGACACTATCCCCTCCCTTATGGTAAAGGATGAGAGCCTCCCAATGGTAAGACTTGGCCTTTGCTAGGAAGGTCTCAAGTCTCTGCCCGGGCCAACCCTGTGGAACGTTCTTGGCAACAAGATAGTTCGCAATGTCACCGTACCACGTGAGTGAGGCGATAGCAAGGATCACCTCATCTGGGAAGGTCTCACAAATAGGATCAATCTGCTCAGAATCCTCAAGATGCTCTAATCAGGAGAGATGATCCACCACCACATTCTTGACTCCTGGCTTATCCTTAATCACAATATCAAACTCCTAGAGTAGAAGGATCCATCTAGTCAATCTCTCTTTGGCTTCCTTCTTTGCCATGAGGTACCTGATGGCAGTATGATCAGTGTAAATAGTCACTCTAGATCCAATGATGTATGATCTGAACTTATCCAGGGCAAAGACTATGATTAGCATCTCTTTCTCTGTGACTGTATAGTTTCTTTGTGCGACATCCAATGTACGGCTAGCGTAGTGAATGGCAAAAGGCAATCCATCCCTCCTCTGTCCCAGCATGGCCCCTATGGCAAAATCAGAGGCATTCGTCATGATCTCGAATGGGAGAGAACAATCAGACGGCTGAAGGATAGGAGCCTCAACAACTAGACTCTTGAGAGTCTCAAATGATGCAAGACACTTATCATCAACTATGAACTCGATGTCTTTGGTCAGAAAGTCAGTCAATGCTCGGGCAATCCTGCTGAAATCATGAATGAATCATCGGTAGAAACTGACGTGCTCCATAAAAGACCGTAACTGTCGCAAGTTGGACGGTGGATTGAGTTTTCTAATGATATCCACCTTGGTCAGATCAACCTCCATGCCCCTATTGGAGATGATGTGGCCAAACACCGTCCCTTGAGTCACCATGAAGTGACTCTTATCCCAAGATAAAACAAGGTCGACCTCAATGCATCGTTGTAGGATGCGGTCTAGGCTCTCAAGACAAGCATCAAATCCATTTCCGTAGACTGAAAAGTCGTCCATGAAGACCTCCAAGCACTCACCCACCATATCCGAAAAGATGGACAACATACACCTCTGGAATGTCGCCGGAGCCTTGCATAATCCAAAGGGCATGCGTCTGAAAGCATATGCCCCGGAGGGACAGGTGAATGTAGTCTTGTCCTGATCCTCTAGCGCAATGGCCACCTGATTGTATCCGAAGTACCCGTCCAAAAAGTAGTAATGACTCTTCCCTGCTAGCCTCTCTATAATCTGATCAATAAAAGGTAGCGGGAAATGATCATTCTTGGTGGCCTGGTTTAATCGTCTGTAGTCTAAACAGACCCTCCAAGAAGTGGGTACCTGTTGGACATGTGAGCCCACAGCGAGCCATTATGTAATAAATGTTATTGCGAATATCATTCCCTGATCTGAAATGAAGAATAAATAATTAGCATAATAGGTCCCTCTGTACAATCAGGGTTATGTACCATGGCTATCTTAATGATCATACAACTGTTGATTCAATTATTGAATCATAGAGGCTGGTGCTTGGATGAATATCTAAAGAGTTAGATTGAGGACTCATCAAGCACCGTCAAATGATTGTTAAGATGTGATCTCCAGCCTGAGTAGGAGATGGCAATCCTTTCTCACATAGGCTGATATCTGACCGACCTCTTGATGTAGGTCCTCTGCATATGAATAGAGATTCGGAGGTGTCAGATTAGTTAGGTCAATGGGTTGACTTAATGAGATCGAGATAACCTAAGTCCTATGTTGAATGCTGTCACAGCATAGGCATGCATCCTCTGACCGGAGACAGATGTGTTACTATATGTCTGAGTGTGTACATTTGGCAGACCAATAGGTTGATGACCTAACCAAGGTCTATACACTTGCACGCTGGTGTGCATGTAAGGGCATATGAGTAATACGATCTCTCAAAGGGATCATACAGGTTCACTACTGAACCGGAAGACATGAGCTCACTCATGAGATATTGGGAAGAATCAAATTCCGTGCACGGTCGTCTCGCTTTGGAAGCTTGACTGAATTTGTAGGTTTGATATATACTTTTGGAAAGTATATGATCAAGACCTAGGTATGATATATGCTTTTGGAAAGTATATGATCAATACCAAATCTCAATGATCAAATGAGAAACTTGGTGATCAAACCCTGAAGAAGACAATGTAAAATAGATCTTTATCTTCGGGTTGACCATGGATCTTCCAGTATGCAGGATGTACAGGTATTGGGAATACCTGAAGGGTGATGTGTTCATAAACGATTGTATATCCATGACGCTTCCATTCCGAGGGAGTGATGAAACAGGTCTGGATTTTAGTGACTCCTTTCAGCAGAGGAGCAATCCTATCTTAGTCCAAGTGTTGGACATTGGTCTGAATGGGATTCAGATTCAATGAGAAGATTGGATTTGCGGTCTTGATTTAATCAAGCATCTGTGGGAGGCTTGTTCGATATGGATTTGAGATAATATCTCAACATCCAAGTCACTATACATGGAATAATACAATCGCCCTGTCCGTATCTCCAAGTATTTGCGGAGAAAGCACATTATTCTTGAAAGGGTTCAAGAATAATTCTTTTGATGAAATATCCAAGCAAGGACTTGATGATTAAATGAGATTTAATTATCAAGCTTAAATATGAATATGATTCATATTATGAAAATGATTATCTAAGATAATTAAATTGGATTTAATTATCAAGGATTAAGAGAATGTGGATAACACTATCCATGATATATGTATGTTATAAATGTGATTTATAATATACATATATAAGAGAGAGAATTTATGTAAATAGCATTTGTTAATTAATAATGTGGATTGGATTCACATTCATTAGTTAATTGGAAATGCAATTTACTAATTAGTTTGGGTTGTGAATATGATTCACGTAATATTCAATGGCATGATTGAAATATTCACAAATTAATTTGGAATTAATTTAGTGAATATTTTTGTGATTAATTAAGAAATAATAAAATAAATAAAAGGGAGCCAAATAACCACCATGCATAGGTGGCGTCACCCATGAATTGTTCATGGGTGACACCCCCTATTTTTGAGGGTGGTTGGTTGACTCCATTTTTATTTATCACATTATCTCTTAATTAGTTAATGTTAAATTAAATTATGTTGATAATGTTGCAACATTTTTTAATTTAAATTAATGTTGTTGGTTTTAACCAACAACAATCATAGCCATTGATTTATCATGGACCAAGCATAGCCCTTGGATCCATGTGTCCCATGGATTGAGATCCATTGGATCCTAAACTAGTATAAAAGGAGGGCTAGGGTAGCCTTTCCAAACGACAACATTCTTGAGTTGAAGAACTCTACTCTCTCTCTCATTCTCGTGGGGTATCCCTAATATTCAAGTGGCCGTCCACTTTGTGTATTAGGAAGAAGATCATTTTGCTATGCCTCGACGCCTGGATCTTCGTCAAAGGATTGCGGGAAGAACGTGACTCATCATCGCGCCCGCAAGTACGTTCTTCGTGGATCGGACTTAAGACAGGAGGATCTCTACTTTGGGATCTCGCGATCACAACCATGCTTCAAGAGGTATTCCTTGTACTTGTGGTTTGATGAAACGATCCGAGAAGTGTTCTCGTGATCATGTGGTTTCATCTTTACTTTAAAAAAATTTTAATTTCCGCTGCATCTAGCGACTAGTGCGACTAGTTGCTCCGATCGCATACGATGCGATCAACACGCTTCCATGATGCACTTAAGGATTCTCAATATCCTTCAAGTGGTATCAGAGCCAGGTTGAAAAAGGTTTTGGATATGATCCATACACCTTAGACGATTTGATTCTTGAAAGGGTTACGAAATTTTTACTGCATTTCAATTTTCGCACCTCTGTCTAATGAATTTTTCTGTACTGTTTAAAATGTTTAAACACAAAATTTTCAATTGGATTTTGTTCCCCATTAAACAAGGAAACCATAGGACTTGAGTTTACTAAATTTGGACTTCATTTGCTCAAGATATGGTCTTTTGAATATGCCTATATTCACTGTTGCGGGAACTGCGGATTTGAACGTAATTAATAAGATAATTACGGTTTTAATATGCCTTGAAATGCGTGAATTATCACTTGGGTTCTTTAATAAATCAAATAGGAAATCTTTGAAAACTGAGTTTGCAATTTTTGGATTTAAATTGATCAAGATAAGTTAATTTTAGTGATTGGGGGTCACTGCTGGAATTAACATTTTTGATCTTGAACCTAGTGATATGTCGTTCAATTATCATGATGAAAATTAATTGTTAATTTTCTGGAATAATTAGTGATAAATATTTTTGAAATATTTAAAGAAATAATTATTTCATTGAATGACATTTGCCTAAACCACAATGATAAGATATTAGATCTTGATCATTGATTCATCAACAAACATTGCTTTCATGAAAACCATAGTTTATCGTACAATTGTTGTCGGACAATTTTTACATGAAAACCCTTTTGCTTGAATAGGATTGGGGATTTGTCTAGCAAATCTCCTTATAATCAAAAATGTTTTGATGTATATTATATGGTATAATTTCGGTTGAAAAACCGATGAACATCTCAAAGTACATGATGGTCTATCTGGTATTATCCTTTCCCGAGGCAGATGTGGTGCCTAGTCGGAGAGCATTGGGGTAGCGAGTTTCAACGTATGTGGTCCGTCCCACTCTCGTCGGTACTGGCCATGACAGCGGGTAGGGACTGTATAATACCGGAGACAGACAATGTGTATTTTTTCTAATTATTAAAATTCGAATAATATGTATTTTGAGATAATACCTACTATTCAAGTAAAAGACATGTTTGTTGATTGATGATTGGATTGATGATTAATTTAATGTGATTAAATTAATTATATCCAATAAACACTCTATTATGAATAGATGTATATTTCCCTTGGAAGAATTAATTATGTGAATATGATTCACGATAATTAATTAAAATTTGAATATGAGGTGGAGGATCACATAAGTGACATCCATGGTCTCCCGTCAAGGCAAAGGATTCTGTCACCAGTTGTTGTATATAGGAGATGCCTGTCCGAAGTGACAGATCCTATATATGATTTAATTGGATCGGGTTCTTTGCTTCTCGAAAGAGTAAGGCCGTATACGTAGTGACCCCAATATCGGGTCCTCATATTATTGGGGCGATATTGGATTGCGTATAGCGAGTATTAAGCCTGTTGACGGTTGGTTCAATTAATGACGGGTCAACATCATCTTAGGGGTGGTGGGCCCGGGTGTTAAAGACCGAATTGGGAGATGCAAGTTGGACTTGCAAGGCGGAATGTGTTCCCGCTTCTTTTATCCGAGTTGTAGGTTCTCATATTATTGGGATGCAACAAAGACAGGAAAGGAGATCCCAGATCTTGCTAGAGATATAATGGTAAGAATATCTCTTACATTGAAAGTGATTAAGGGAATGAACTTTCAATGTTGACAAGGCAAGACAACTTTGATATAAAATTCCTAAATCAAAGTAAAACATGTATATATAATATATATACCCTTATGCAAAAAATTTCTTATTCAGATAATCCTTCATTAAACCCATTCAATGTTATACTCAATAATAACCAATAAAAATATCTTAGATTGGACTCATGATCCAGATATTATACTTGCAATTGGACACATAATGTATGTGGTTGCAGTGTGCAAGTCCCCTCAACATAACGAGGAAGGACAATTAAATAAGACAATAAGACATCACCTTAAGGTTTGTATGTCTCTATAGTCTTGATCTTTCATCGAATGTACTTTGGAAGTGACATGTCGATGGTGATCGTAATTGTTGAATAATCCTTATAAAATAAAAGAAGATATTTTGGCATACATATGTGCTCTAGACATTTAATCATGAATGACATGGTTCTCTGCATTATGCAGAATGGTGGCTCGAAAGAGATGATGTATTCAAAATGTTTGAATACCTACCTGAACCTAAGTGTCTAAGAGTTAAGATGTATGTAGATATGATGAATGTCATCATTCTACTATCTATACTCAAGTCATTCATGAAGCTTCATAATAATCATTTTGAATGAATTTAATGAAGCATGTATAAATGTTGAAATGCTCTTGTATTGAAATCCTTTGAATTCAACATAAGAGATTCTTTGTCTTAAACAATGGTTGTTTATTAATGAAGAGAGCACAGTGGAAGCATGGGTCGGACCCGAGTAAGAAGGAAAGTCAAAGAGTTGACCTACTTCTGTGACTTCCATATGACATCCAAAGAGTTGGATGAATGCCAATACTGCAATATGTTGATGTGTTGATAGTATGACTATCAAGTCTGTCTAAAATCCTTAGTGAAGGACTCGGATAGAGCATTAGAATAATCTACATGTAATCATTGACTATGACTTTGTTATTTCATAAGATAAAGTCTGACAATTGTATCCCAATCTTCTAATGACATTTGCAATTGGTTGCATATATATATATATATTAGAAGATTAGAAATTTGATCTTAAGGTTTAATAGTCATCTACATGGATATTGGTGTAATTGTTGCAGCAATCTCTGTAGGATAGATAGACTTTATATTCTCAGTGGGAGAGCCCTTAGTCTTAGAGAATGTCTCTGTGACCTAGATATTAGAATACCCTCATTGTTTGTTTCTAAATGTTGGAAATAAACATGAATTCTGAGATAGAACTATCATAAATAGTTATGATGGAAATATTTCAGATAGTAATCTAACATCTAGTGGACTCAACAAAATTAGAAAATTAATGAATGGTTCATTAAGATTTCTAATACTGAAAGTCAAACCTTGATAGATCAATAGGAGGATGAAGATCATTTGAAAATGATCTGGCATCAAGTCTTGGACATTTGTCTGTTGATTTGATCAATAGACTAGTAAGATATGAAACTTTAGAATGTCTAAAATTTCAAATCTTACATACTTGTGAATATTGTATTCAAAGTAAAATGTCCAATACACCCTTCTCTGGGAATGGTGTTAGATGTCGAGGTATTCAAGATCTCATACATATTGATGTATGTAGATCATCTATATCATAATAAACATTATGGATATGTGATATCTATTGATGATTATGTATGATATGAGATTTCTTCTCTTCACCTGAGAAACCTTTGAAATGATCAAAGATTTCATAATTTTGGTTTAGAACCAAAGTTTGAAGAAAGATGAAATGAATTTGATCTAACCTAGGTAGCTTGTACCTATTAGATAAAAAATTCAAAGAATACCTTATGGAGATATGAATATCATTTCTATCTCACTCCTCCTGATAAACCTGAACTCAATAAAGTTGTAGGGAGATACAATTGGATCATGCGTGACATGATTTGATCAATGATGAATTTTTAGCATAATTATCCTTAGTTTCCAAGTATATATGTGTAGTAGAGACTACAATATATATACTAAATGAGGTTCCATGCATGTAAGCTGGAATCTGGCACTTGAGAGTGCTACTTCATTAGGAAAATAAAGCATGGTATTGGATACCTACTTTATGACCTCGAGATTCTTAAAAGATCTCATCTCTGAGAATGTAATTATTGGAGGATTGAGACTCTTGAGAATCAAGATGAAAATGAAGTGAAGGAACTCATTTAATCTTGAAATGACAATAAGGCTCCTGAAATCGGAAACTAAAAGGGACAATTAAAGATGAAGCACTAATACCTCTTCAAATAAGTTTGAGGATGTATTCTATGTGTCAGTTAAGTCTGACAATGATCGGACTTCATGTGATGAAGCTCCTAAGGATCATGACATGGAAAGATGGATATTAGCAATAAAGTCTAAAGTAGACCTCATATACAAATGTTGTATATGGACCCTAGAGGATCCACCTATAAGGGTTAGAACCATTAAGGCGCAAATGGATCATCAAGGAAGAGGGAACCTGATGAGAAGGTAGAGACCTTCAATGCTCGGTTCGTAGCCATAAGCTACACATCGGAAGAGAAGACATTGCTTGCGATGAGACTTGCTCTTCGGTAACCATGCTTAAAATCATCAGAATATTGCTAACCTTATCTACACAACTTGACTATTGCATCTTCAGGATGTAATTCAAGATTGCATTACTCTAAACAATACCTCTCTGAGGATATTCACATGAAGTAGCCCCAGGGCTTCATGTTTTGGGAAAGCAAGGTGTGCAAGCTAAAGAAACTCCATCTATGGACTCAAATAAGCTTCTTGTAGTTGGAACATCAGATTTGATGAAATCATAAATGTTATGATTTCAGATAGAATCTTGATGTACCATGTGAAGCTTAGTGGGAGTGCCATTATATTCATCGTGCTAAATGTAGATAATATCCTAATCATTTGGAATGATATAAGGATGATAATAAGTGTTTTATAGACTGGCTATTCCATACCTTGAGATATGATCCCAAGAATACCTCTTAGATCTTAGTTCTGAAGTTGTTCAGAAGCAAAGAAAAGAGGGTATTGGGACTGTCACATTTGTAGTATACCTTGGACATATTCCATTTTTGGAAATTCCAAGAAAGGCTTTCTTACCTTAAGATTTGGTACTGACCTATCTAAAGGGATAGCACCTCAAAGAGTTGAGGAAGTGAATGCTAGAACTGCTTGCACTGGTGCATCAGTTACGGAATGCTAAGTGTTTGCTAGATGTGTACGAAAGCCAGATATCTGCCATGCAGTAGGAGTAGTAAAGTGTTACTAATCCTACTATGGAGAGAAAACACTTGATTGCAGTAATAACAAAATCTTCAAAGATGACAAGGCTTTAGAGATGGTGATCTCTAAGTCTTATCTTCAAGAGCTTAAGACTTTATAGATAGAGATCTAAAAGGTCTTAACTGTGGATACCTTGAGAGATAGTGACCTCCCGGAATAAGGGTATTCTAATAAGGATTATGGAAATACTGGTTATAATAGTTATTAAGCAATAGTGTCAAAGACACTATAACTGCTTTGACTAGATTGAGTATTGGTTGCATTAGATGCAACATTCGCATTGGATGCGAGCACTGTTACCTAGGGATATGCAAGTACCGTAAAAGGACTTGGCATAGTCTTTTGGGAACAGAGTGACTGATCAGCTTACCTAGCTATTTCTAAATAGCATATGATTGTCACATGAGTGTGGATTAAATGATTAGCCCATTAATGGCTCTTTGGGCTAGTGGGAGATTGTTGGACATGTGAGCCCACGACGAGCCATTATGCAATAAATGTTATTGCGAATATCATTCCCTGATCTGTAATGAAGAATAAATAATTTGCATAATAGGTCCCTCTGTACAATTAGGGTTATGTACCATGGCTATCTTAATGATCATACAGTTGTTGATTCAATTATTGAATCATAGAGGCTGGTGCTTGGATGAATATCTAAAGAGTTAGATTGAGGACTCATCAAGCATCGTCAAATGATTGTTAAGATGTGATCTCCAGCCTGAGTAGGAGATGGCAATCCTTTCTCACATAGGCTGATATCTGACCGACCTCTTGATGTAGGTCCTCTGCAAAGAAATAGAGATTCAGAGGTGTCAGATTAGTTAGGTAAATGGGTTGACTTAACGAGATCGAGATAACCTAAGTCCTATGTTGAATGCTGTCACAGCATAGGCACGCATCCTCTGACCGGAGACAGATGTGTTACTATATGTCTGAGTGTGTACATTTGGCAGACCAATAGGTTGATGACCTAACCAAGATCTATACACCGGCGCGCTGGTGTGCATGTAAGGGCATATGAGTAATACGATCTCTCAAAGGGCTCATACAGGTTCAATACTGAACCGGAAGACATGAGCTCACTCATGAGATATTGGGAAGAATCAAATTCCGTGCATGGTCGTCTCGCTTTGGAAGCTTGACTGAATTTGTAGGTTTGATATATACTTTTGGAAAGTATATGATCAAGACCTAGGTATGATATATGCTTTTGGAAAGTATATGATCAATACCAAATCCCAATGATCAAGTGAGAAACTTGGTGATCAAACCCTGAAGAAGACAGTGTAAACTAGATCTTGATCTTCGGGTTGACCATGGATCTTCCAGTATGCAGGATGTACAGGTATTGGGAATACCTGAAAGGTGATGTGATCATAAACGATTGTATATCCATGACGCTTCCATTCCGAGGGAGTGATGAAACATGTCTGGATTTTAGTGACTCCTTTCAGTAGAGAAGCAATCCGATCTTAGTCCAAGTGTTGGACATTGGTCTGAATGGGATTCAGATTCAATGAGAAGATTGGATTTGCGGTCTTGATTTAATCAAGCATCTGTGGGAGGCTCGTTCGATATGGATTTGAGATAATATCTCAACATCCAAGTCACTATACATGGAATAATACAATCGCCCTGTCCTTATCTCCAAGTATCTGCGGAGAAAGCACATTATTCTTGAAAGGGTTCAAGAATAATTCTTTTGATGAAATATCCAAGCAAGGACTTGATGATTAAATGAGATTTAATTATCAAGCTTAAATATGAATATGATTCATATTATGAAAATGATTATCTAAGATAATTAAATTGGATTTAATTATCAAGGATTAAGAGAATGTGGATAACACTATCCATGATATATGTATGTTATAAATGTGATTTATAATATACATATATAAGAGAGAGAATTTATGTAAATAGCATTTGTTAATTAATAATGTGGATTGGATTCTCATTCATTAGTTAATTGGAAATGCAATTTACTAATTAGTTTGGGTTGTGAATATGATTCACGTAATATTCAATGGCATGATTGAAATATTCACAAATTAATTTGGAATTAATTTGGTGAATATTTTTGTGATTAATTAAGAAATAATAAGATAAATAAAAGGGAGCCAAATAACCACCATGCATAGGTGGCGTCACCCATGAATTGTTCATGGGTGACACCCCCTATTTTTGAGGGTGGTTGGTTGACTCCATTTTTATTTATCACATTATCTCTTAATTAGTTAATGTTAAATTAAATTATGTTGATAATGTTGCAACATTTTTTAATTTAAATTAATGTTGTTGGTTTTAACCAACAACAATCATAGCCATTGATTTAGCATGGACCAAGCATAGCCCTTGGATCCATGTGTCCCATGGATTGAGATCCATTGGATCCTAAACTAGTATAAAAGGAGGGCTAAGGTAGCCTTTCCAAACGACAACATTCTTGAGTTGAAGAACTCTACTCTCTCTCTCTCTCTCTCTCTCTCTCATTCTCGTGGGGTCTCCCTAATATTCAAGTGGCCGTCCACTTTGTGTATTAGGAAGAAGATCATTTTGCTATGCCTCGACGCTTGGATCTTCGTCAAAGGATTGCGGGAAGAACGTGACTCATCATCGCGCCCGCAAGTGCGTTCTTCGTGGATCGGACTTAAGACAGGAGGATCTCTACTTTGGGATCTCGCGATCACAACCACACTTCAAGAGGTATTCCTTGTACTTGTGGTTTGATGAAACGATCCGAGAAGTCTTCTCGTGATCATGTGGTTTCATCTTTACTTTAAAAAAAATTTAATTTCCGCTGCATCTAGCGACTAGTGCGACTAGTTGCTCCGATCGCATACGATGCGATCAACACGCTTCCGTGATGCGCTTAAGGATTATCAATATCCTTCAGTACCCGCGTTGCGATCTCCTCTCTGGACTCACTCACAACTGTAGTGATGCCCATCTTCTTGGGCACCACATGTAATGGACTGATCCACTTGGAGTCAGAGATGGGGTAGATAAAATCGACGCTCCACCATTTTGAATTTTCCTTCATGACAACCTCTCGAAGATTCGGGTTCAACTGCCACTAGAACTCACACGACGGCTTCACGTACTTCTCGAGATAGATATGGTGGGAGCATAGGGCCGGACTTATCCTCTGGAGATCGACTACACTCCATCCTATCGCCTTGCGGTTCTTTTCAAGAATCTCCATCAGACGAGACTCTTGCTCTCCAGTCAAATCTGCTGAGATAATGACTAGGTGCATCTCATGCTCACCCGCAAGGAACCTATACTTCAACGGCTACGGCAAGGTCTTCTGCTCTAGGCAACTGGGAGATGGCGGATCTGGCCTCTGAAATGTCTAAGTGAATGCGACCAAATCTGCATGGGAAAATGAGGACTCTCGTTGAAAATCAGAATCTGGTGAAGACTGCTCTGCTGGTGTATTTGTACTCTAAATCGGCTCGGTCTCCATCCTTGCTGCTGGCTATGTGGAAATTAGACACAGGATCATATCATCAAACTCTGCCCAATCAATGTCTGACTCCGAGGGATCTGAATCTGTATCGCAAAAATCAACTGCCTCGCTCTCGAGAACGCAATCTATAGCCTCAAAAGTATCCTCTACCAGGAATGTGCTCTCCAAGCTCTCCTCTACTGGAATCTGCACATCAATAGGGTATGAATCTTAGAGGAAGGCTCGTGAAACGGGGTTTGCCCAAACTGCCTCATCATTTGTGATCACAAAATCACACTCCTGGTGAATGTCTCGCTCTACCTCTATCATCTGCTCTGAATATGTGAGCGGCTCTGAGCAAGCTGAATCTCACACTCTAGTCTAATCGATCGTCTCTATTTGTATACTCTCGCCCTCGACGCGAAAGTATACCTTCCCGCTGTCATGGTCAGACACTGCCTTGGTTGTCGCCAAGAACGGGCGTCTTAGAATGATGGGGGTATCAGTCACAGAATCGGGGATCTCCATGTCCAACACTATGAACTCCACGGGGAATTGCAGGCCCTGAATTGTGATGACCACATCCTTCAGTAACCCCTTCGACCTCTTGACAGATCGATCAACAAACTGAAGGACCGTCCTTCTCTGTCTAAGAGGGCCAAACTCGAAGCGATCGAGTAAGGCTACCGGAAGTAGGTTAATCGAAAAACCGTTGTCTTATAGAGTCCGATCGAACCTATGCTCATGTATGTGGCATCTGACATAGGAAGTTCCTGCATCTGGCCTCTTGGTTGGCAGACGGTTCTGGATAGCGAAGCAAGTGGCCCGAGTGAGCACATGGATCTCTGACTAATGGTTCCTCCTCTTCCTGCGAATGGTGGTCCTCTCTCTAAGGATCCTCTTAAGAGGGGGATGTGCTCCAAGGCCTCCTGTAGAGTCAGCTGTATCTAGAATCTGTCTATCATCTGCTGGATGAACTATAACTGATGGGGCTTTTTAGGATTTTCTTTTTTATTCCCCTTAACCAAACCAAGTGCCTGGGGGAAGGGGATGGCTGGGCCCTTCTCAGATGAAGCGCTAGGAACGGGTTCCTACTACTGTGGCATTGACGAATCCATACAAAGATCACCAATAATCACAGATGGACTCATAGGAGAAAACAAACCCTTTCCTTTATTCACAGAAATGTCCTAAGGTACATAAACATATGGAAATGCAACTGGAACAGAAATGGTGGCCTCAGTACCACCTACGACATCCTGGGTCGCGGCTTCAATACAACGCTCTAGCTCAGCATCACGTTGGGTGGCATCAGAACCACCTCTTCCTGGATCTGGTGAAACGATGGCCTCAGTACCGTCGACTGGATCAACATCCTTGGTGGCATCAGTACCACCGTCATCATCATCATCTTGAGTGGCATCAACACCACTCTCCTCCTCATCTGGCGCTCCTGAAGCTGCGAGTGATCGTCGCTCAGATGAGGCACCGCCTACTGGCATCCTACGGCTCCTAAGTATAACAAAGTCAGCATCAAAATGATATGAAGAAACATTACCAAGTGAAGCACTAAGAGTGGTAATCTCTGTGAACTCTACCTACTCAGACTTCCTGTTCAGGTTATTTGGGTTTGGCTCGATATGGGCAGGAATAACGGCCTTCCCTCTCACAATATCCCTCATCTCCTGTCGAAACTCGTCCATCTCCCGTTGGAAGGTGGCTTGCTGCTCGGACATGAGGCGGGCTAAATCATCCAAAGCAGGGTTCTCATAGGTGGGCCCATGAGAAACTGACGACCCTCTCTGAAATTGAGGCTACTTCTGCAGAGGAGGGTGAGAGGGGTACTGGGAGTGATACCGCTGTGGAGGTTGCTGCTGCCTCCAAGACTGTCCCTGCTGATAGGGACGAGGACCATGCTACTGATGGGATGGGAACTGGGGCTGCTGATGCTCTCGCTGCTGGCCGTACTGGCCACCCTGAACTGAAGGCTGCTGTTAAAAGCTGGTACCTCTGGTTGACCAACGAAATCCGGGATGGTCTTGTCGGATCCCAGGCTGAGGTCGGTCATACCAGATCCCGTTGACATCCATCAACGGCTCCTGCTCGTATGTGGGTGTTAGAAGAATTGCCAGGGGCTGATCTGGCTGGTAGACCACCATCTGAGTGTCCTGGGATGGTGGTGGCTGGTAAAATTGCTGCGGCTACTGGTACGACTCCGCCTGAACATGGTGGACCTATCTAGGTTGGCTGGAGTGCAGGGATGAACTGCCGCTGCTGCTCGGATCTCCCCGTGACCTGAGATGGGGCTGAGAAGCCGTCTGTGCCTTCTGGAGACACATGATCTGGGTCTTCAGGTCACTCAGCGTCTGTACCATTTGATCAATCTATATCATGCCCTAGCACTGCTTCTTCTCTATCAGCTCAATCCGATCCAACTTCTCACTGATAATCCCCACATCAGCGGCTGTAGACTCCGCCTGCACTGCGACTGCTGCGGATGTAGAAGGACCGGCCTCAACTTGTGCTATTCTCTGATAGGACAGGACTGGTGGGTAGGGCTTCCCCTGAGTGTATAATCATGTGTGGGACATCGCAGTATAGTTCTTGGCTATTTCCTCATAGATGGACCAGACCAGATCCTCATCCTTGGCGAAATAGGAGCCCCCACAAGAAGCATTGACGAGCCCCTGCAACTCCGGTGTAAGCCCACAGGAAAAACTCTGGACAAGGTTGGGCTTGGATATGTTGTGGTGTGGGCACCGGTCTGTGAGCTCTCAGAAGCTCTCCCATACCTCTTGGAATTGCTCATTGGGGAGCATGGAGAAGTTGCTGATTAAAGCCCTAGCTGCATTCGTCCGACCGAGTGGATAGTACTTGTTCAAGTACTCGGTTCGGAGCAGCTCCCATGTGGTAACAAATGTCCCTGGATGCTTCGGCCAGTTCGCTGCTCTATCTATGAGGGAGAACGTAAAAGCAATAATCCGGATAGTGTCCTCGTCTACATGACGATCATGGACAATACTGCAGATCATCTCGAACTCCTAGAGATGGAGGTGTGGCTCCTCAGTAGCGAGTCCATGGAAGCAGGAAAGAAGATGAATCGTCTGAGGGGGGAACTTGAAGTCCCCCACAATCTATGGCAACACTATCCATCTGTGTGTGAGCGCCGATCCGAGGTTGTGCAACTCCCGCATCGGTCGTGTTGGTGCTGGCTGGACTAGCTCCTCAGGCTCTCTGTCGTCCGTAATGTCTCCTCCTCCTGTGGCTCTGCGCTGATCTCTGTCGACTTGCAACTGCTCTATCTCAAAGCTCATATCCACCATGAAAGCCCCCTGGTCTCTGATCTAACACTACATGATCTCCAGAGAGGCTAACAGGGTGTTGTTGATGGCACCCTAGTCCAATACGTATGTCTCTGCAGTGCAGGATCCATCAATGCGCTCCTCGCTGTTGGCCATGGTCTCTGCAAAGGCAAAAGACCCAAACTCAGGTGTCGATAAATCATCTGGTATCTGCTACGGTCTCTGCTCGGGAACCTCAAGAATGGTAGAAGGGTGGTCAAGGGGGAACATGGTGGAATCGAACTCGGGTTCGGAGAGCGGGTCTCGACTCTCACAAACCAACCTAGATGAGCGGGCTGGAGTGCTGTAAAGCGATGCAACCAAGGGCTGCCTAAGAGACTTCCTGCCCATCATCTCGATCTGGCGAGTGAATGCTGATGAGATCTGGAAACACCCATGATAAGAAAGCAAACCCCCAATTCACCTACTCAACGCGGAGTTGAAGACCGTAAAGGTTCGGTCAACTATCTTGTCAGTTTTTATTAGGTGATCAAATAGTTTTTCAGAGCGATTAAGCAAGCTGATAGGAATCCAATACCCTCAACAGACTGTCTCGTATAAAAGGTGGGTAGTCTGTCAAGAAATCGGATGTGGCTCTAGCCTAATGTGCGGGTCACTCTCTCGCTCATCCAAACCAAATAATGAGGGGATTACTCTCCCAAGACAAATTTTCAGGTGAAGTGTCTTTTAGGGTCAAATGTGTTTAGCAGTCCCAATTGTATAGTTTTGTTTTTTAGGTATTTTTCAAGAAAACAACACCCAATGAATTTTTCGGTTCTCCTGATTATTTTATGTCCAAAAACATAGGGAGAAGACGAAAAAGCCGATGCACGATCAAACACGACGATGCATGCAGAGTAAGAAATGCGTACCTATCTCCCGCTCTCTACATGCAGAGTGATCCGCACATAAAATAAAGACAGTTTTTAAACTACCTATATGATGCACGAGGAAAACGGCCTTAGACGAAGCAGTTTCTACACAAGAAGCACAGTAGTCATGTAATCAAGCTAAGTCCGGAGTCCGATCTTAGGAGCCACTCAGTGTCCGCCACAACGGATCCTACATGCGATGTATGTGATTCCTCATGGCATGTGGACTCGAGCCTAATTAATCCAACTTTTTCTTAGTGATTTAATTAGTTAAGTCCAATTATCGAATTATAGGCACAGGAAGATAATTAGGATTTGGCCTTAACTAATTACATCACAGTCAAAGAAAATCCCAAGGCTAAGGCTAAATCGTCGAAAATCAAATAAGAAGTAAATAAACGGTGAAAACAAAACCGAAGAAAATCGATGTGAGGTCCCCCGAGCACATCGGTGCTCGGCGAAACAGACCCCGAGATCACACCAAGTCTAAAAGTCTGTCTCTGTCCCTGTATTATTACAACAAGAGTATGCGGGAAGGAAAACTAAACTACGACTAATCTACAGCTATCTACGCTCCTGATCCGGTCCTCCTGCGTCCTCCTGCAGCTCGATGCAGAAACGAGCCGCCTCCGAATCCCGCGGGTGCTTCGACTCTCCGAGAAAACCCGTCCTTGATCGTTGGACCCTCGTAAGAAAATCAGAATAAGAGTGTGTCAAGTAACAATTATTATGAAATGATCAAGTAGACTGAAATGGAAATGAATGATAAAAAATGCAAGTAATGAGAAAAAGCTGAAAAAGAATGAGAAAACTGACTACTAAGCCGTGCTCCCCGGCAACGACGCCATTCTGATGAGGCCAAAAACCGAGGGACTAAGGTAAGAAGGTATCAATGGTTGTTGCGACCTCAACCTCTCGGATCTGACTCAATCAAGAAGAAGAAAGACCACAAATCAAAATATCAAACAAATCAGGCAAAAACAACGGTCTCGCTATTTTATTTTACCTGGTATAACTACCAGGGTCGAACACAAGGAGCACAATTTGGAAAAACCTACAATGTACTCGGGATTCAAAAACAAGTATTTTTGGTGGATTTTTAAGTTTTTATTTTTTTTGGATTTTTCAATATTAGGAAAAAGAGTTAAAAGGCTAATAAAACCTCAATCAAGAAATTATTAAGTGCCTTAAAATCACTCAGAAAATTTAAATAAAAATATTTTTGGTCTTTATAAATTTTCAAGTGTTTTTAATATTTTTCTTAGATTTTTCTGATTTTTAATTGATTTTATAAAAATGAAACAAGGTGGAAAATACAAGCTACTGTGCATCCAGAATCTAAAGGCTATTTAAAAATATCTAAATAGCCTACGAAATTCCAACAACAATTTTATGAGAAACTCGAAATAAAATACTAACTGCAAAAATTGATATTGCATTTTTTTATTTTTTAAGAATTTTTAATTATTTTTCTAAGTTTTTTAGTGTTTTTCAATTTTTGGGGTTTTTATAAATCCAAAAGCAATGAAACTTGAATAGAAGTAAAAATGCATAATAACAATCAATAATTCTTTTGGATTTTTTAGAGGATTTTTAATATTTTTAGTTGATTTTTAAAACAGAACAGAAGCAAATTTTAGGGTTTTTTAATTTTAAAAATAGAAAATGAAAACAAAATGAATCTAAAAATTCACAGAAATTTTTACACAGTGGCAGGAGCCATGTGTCCAAATTACATGAAGTTTGGATGAGAATTGACATTTTATTCACCCAATCAAAGACAAGCAGCACAGAGGGACCTAAGTGTAAAGAAAGTCATTTCCAGGAGCCAAATAGTAACACTCAGAAAAAATATGGGGCCAAATATGCAAAAAGCCCAAGGCCTCACGAGGTTGGCACGTGAATCAGGCAAACATGGGCATAAATGTCATTGCTATTTATAAAAAATCAACAGTATCATCAATAAAGTCCAGTCAAGAATATGTAAATACCCACAATGCACGTGCCCGATCACGTGGACTACGCTCAGAGGGACTAAATTGAAAATAAAGGAAACACGAGGACCTAAGTGCAAAATGTCCAAGATAAAAAGAATGACAAAATATTTACAGGACTAAACTGAAAATGTCAAAAGTGCAAAGGGTCTAAGTGTAAATTACCCTTTATTACAGATCTAAAGGTCGAGGGGTCTTCACTTAAGATTGAACGGCTGAGAGAGGGCGATACCCCTTCGACGATGTGCAGATCTGATCTGATCCTCAGATGGATCGGGTGGTCGAGATCCTCAGATTGTGGACGACTGTGATTAGAACTAGCGATGAGGCTCGATCCGACGGCTGGGAGGCTCCCTAGAAGAACGTCGATGAACTCTCCTCTGACGAGCTTCGATCGGTCGCTACACGTGACTGGGAGGTCCTTCGAGGCTGCTAAGATGGGCGAAATTATGCTGACGACGGTCTGCAGCTAATGGTCGACCCCGATAAGGCCAGGAGCTACTAGAGTGCTCCGGCGACGTGGTGGACTTGAAGCTCCTATGCCCGAGTGTTTGGACCTCCAGATAAGTCCCTTCTTCATTCAATCCTACATAAATCAACAGCGGGGTCATGGCAAAATGCCTCGACCCGGTTACGGGCGAAATGGGTGAAAGTGCGAGGCGGAGCGGGGCCCTCCGGTGATGCGACGGCTGAGGAGGACCTAAACCCTGTTCCTAGGCAAACCAGAGGGAATGACGGGGCATAGAAGTAGAGAGAGGTCTCGCGAAGATGATGGGGTGGTCTCACGAAGGATAAGGCGGAGAAGCTCGGTTGATCGGATTCTAAAATTTGGAATTTAAAGCAAACGGAAGGCAATCGAAACTACCTGATGGATGATATCGTCTGTGTTGGAGGTCAGCTACCTCTAGGGATCTTCGTCTCGATGGAACGATGCTTCCAGAGGCTCGGGCTCACCAGGTGGCGGAGCACGGCGAGAGGGCTCGCCGGACCTAGGGCTAAAGGCCTCAAAACCTCGCCGCAGTACTCTCACTCGCTCGCTGTCACTCGAGGAAGAGAATGGAGCTCACTAGGGATGAGGGCAATGGCCGAAGATGCTTGAGAAATTGCGGCTCAAGGAGACTAAATACACAATGAGATCTGAGAAGGTGGGGGCTCAGGCGCGCAATCAGAGGAGCGGATCCCTATTGGAACATCGTGCGTGAATCACTGATCTCTCCTTGGCATTCGGAGCGCAGATCGAGGTGGAATGACGATCAGATCGATTCGGCTAAAATCTGAGATTATCGGGGGCATTCAGATCCGGGCGCAAACTGGTCCTGGGGGGGGGGAGGGGGGCTGTTGACTGAGGTCGATGGTCCCTCGTAAACCAATTAGAAAAATTAGGGGTCAAAATTCTTTGTAAAAAAATTAAAAATCGTAAATGATTTTATTTAAAAATATGTTCAACATGAAAAATGTTCCTTATTTTCCAACTTATGTTTTAGTGATTTTTATTTATTTTTTTTAAAAATAAATTAAGGTATGTACATTATATTGTATTATGTGCATATATATATAATACTTATTTATTTTTGTTTTAATTTTTATTTTTTTTGTATAAATACCCCAATTTTATATTTTATTTATTTACAACATAAAATTTGGAGTATAAAATTTTTTTATTTTATTTTTATGAGTTATTTACAAGTGTTAAATAAATAGGAATAGATACATATATACATGGTATATACAAGGTGGAGAGAGACAAATTATTTTGTTTTCATTTTAATTTTATTTTTCTCATTTTTTGTTTTATTTTTAGAAATATATAAGGTAATAATAACACTTTTTATTTATATTTTAGTGAAAATAAATTATCTATATAACGGATATATACAAGGATGAGTGACCCTATCTCTCTCTACTTATTTTATTTGGCGACCTGGCCCAAGTTGGGCCCTCTCTTGGGTTCAGGTCACTCAATATTTATTATAAATATCCCCATTTTTCCTTTTTTCTCTATTCTTTTATTTTTCACAAATGCATGCTAATTATCGAGTATTAAAAAATGCATTCTTATTGATAACTTATTGTATTTACAATCATATACATGGTGTTTTGTCAAATTATCTTGCTAAAATAAAATAATAAAGAGCGATGAATGGGGATTCATCAGCAGGAATGGCAACATTTCCTCTCACAATCTCTCTCATCTCTTGTCTAAACTCGTCCATCTCCCATCGGAAGGTTGCCTGCTGCTTGGACATGAGGCATGCTAGATCATCCAAAGCAGGGTTCTCATAGGTGGGCCCATGAGAACCTGACGAGTGGCCTCTCTGAAACTAAGGCTGCTGCTGATGATGAGAGTGAGAGGGGTACTGGAAGTGATAATGCTGAGGCTGCTGCTACTGCCTCTAAGACTGTCCCTACTGATAGGGACAAGTTCCATGCTGCTGGAACTACTGCTATGGTGGGAACTGTGGCTACTCTCGCTGCTGGCCGTACTGGTCACCCCGAACTGGAGGCTGCTGTTGGGAGCTGGTACTTCCGATCGACTAACGGAATCCGAGATGGTCTCATCGGATCCCAAGCTGAGGTCGGTCATACCAGATCTTGTTGACATCCATCAACGGCTCTTGCTCGAACATGGGTGGGGGAAAAACCGCCATGGGCTGATTCGGCTGGTAGACCACCATCTGAGTGTCCTGAGATGGTGGTGGCTGGTAGAACTGCTGCAGCTGCTGGTACGACTCTGCCTGAACATGGTGGACTTGTCTGGGCTGGCTGGAGTGCTGGGACGAACTGCCGCTGCTGCTCGGATCTGCCCGTGACCTGAGACGGGGCTGAGAAGCCGTCTGTGCCTCTTGGAGACACATGATATGGGTCTTTAGGTCACTCAGCGTCCGTGCCATTTGATCAATCTGTGACATACCCTGGCACTGCTTCTTCTCTATCAGCTCAATCCAGTTCAACTTATCGCTGATAATCCCCATATGAGCAGCTGTAGACTCTACCTACGCTGCGACTGCTATAGATGTAGATGGACCGACCTCAACTCGTGCTATCCTCTGATAGGACACAACTGGTGGGTGGGGCTTCCCCTGAGTTTACAATCTTGTCTGAGACATCACAGTGTAGTTCTCGGCCTTCTCCTCGTAGATGGCCCAGACCTGATCCTCATCCTTGGTGAGAAAGGAACCCCCACAAGAAGCATTCACTAGACCCTACAACTCTTGTGTAAGCCCGCAAAAGAAACTATGGATAAGGTTGGGCTTGGATATATCATGGTGTGGACACCGGTCTGTGAGCTCTCTGAACCTCTCCCATGCCTCGTGAAACTGCTTGTTGGGGAGCATGGAGAAGTTGCTGATCAGGGCCCTGGTTGCATTGGTCCGACCGAGTGGATAATACTTTTTCAAGTACTCGGTTCGGAGCAGCTCCCATGTAGTAACAAATCACCCTAGATGCTTCAGCCAGTTGGCTGCTCTGTCTACGAGGGGGAACGGAAAGGAAATCATCCGAATGGTGTCCTCGTCCATATGGCGATCGTGGACAGTACTACATATCATCTCAAACTCCTGGAGATGGAGATGTGGCTCTTCAGTGGCGAGCCCATGGAAGCGGGGAAGGATCTGAATCATATGAGGTGGGAACTTGAAGTCTCCCACAATAGCTGGAAGTACTATCCATGTATAGGTGAGAGTCGAACCGAGGTTGTGCAACTCCCTCATCGGTCGTGCTGGTGGTGCTGACTGTACTGGCTCCTTAGGATCTCTGTCATCCGGGATATCTCCTCCTCCTCCTCCTCCTCCTATGGCTCTGTGGTGATCTCTGTCGGCTCGCAACTGCTCCATCTCACGATGCATATCAACCATGAAAGCCCCTTGGTCTCTGATCTGATGCTGCATGGTCTCCAGAGAGGCTAGAAGGGTGGTGTTGATGGCACCCTGATCCAATACGTAAGTCTCTATCACACGAGGTCCATCAGTACGCTCCTCACAGCTGGCCATGGTCTCTGCAAAGGCAAAAAACCTAAACTCAGGTGCCGATAAATCATTTGATATCTGCTGCGGTCTCTGCTCGGGCACCTCATGACTGGTAAAAGGGTGGTCGAGGGGGAACATGGCGGAATCAAACTCGGGTTCAGAGAGCGGCTCTCGGCTCTCACGAACCAACCTAGATGAGTGGGCTGGAGTGCTGGAAAGGGGTGCAGCCAAGGGCTGGCTAAGAGACCTCCTGCCCATCATCTCGATCTGGCGAGTGAATGCGGATGAGATCTGGAAATACACAAGATAAGAAAGCAAACACACAATTCACCTACTCAATGCGGAGCTGAAGACCGTAAGGGTTCGGTCAATTATCTTGTCGGTTTTTATTAGGTGATCAAATAGTCTTTCAGAGTGATGAAGCAAGCTGATAGGAATCCAATAACCCCAACAGATTGTCCTGTATAAAAGGCCGATAGTCTGTCAAGAAATCGGATGTGGCTCTAGCCTAGTGTGCGGGTCACTCTCTCGCTCATCCAAACCAGACAATGAGAGGATTACTCTCCTGATGAATCCCAATTCATCACTCTTTATTCCTTAATTTTAGCTAGAAACTTGAGCAAAATACCTTGTAAATATGTGTAAATATCATAAATTGCCAAAACACATGCATATTGTAAATAGGCATAATTAGCATGTTTTTGTGTCAAAATAAAGGAATAAAGAAACACAAGAAAAAGAGGGAAATATTTAGAATAAATATTGAGTGACCTAATCCCAAGGGAGGACTCAGCATGGGCCTGACCGTAAAAGAACCCAAGTGAAGGGAGATAAGGTCAATCATGTGTGCATATAATCCTGTGTATTTAAATAAATTTATTTTCCTAAAAAAAAAATTAAAAAGTGTTTCTCATATTTTGTACTTATTTGTGAAAATAAAACTAAAATAAAAATCAGAAAAGAAAAAGAAAAAAATCACTTTCCCACCTTGTATATATACCACGTATATATGTATATAAACCTATTTATTTAACCCATGTAAAAATAAAATAAAAATACCTTATTATTCTAAATTTATGTTATAAATAAATAAAATATAAATTTGGAATAATTATGCAAAAATAAATAATAAAAAATAAAAAATAAAAATACATATGTATATATACCTGTATATAATAATATAATATAAATACGTTATATGTTTTTCAAAAAAATAAATAAAAATCACTAAAAAATACTTTGAAATTAAATAAACATTTTTCATGTTTTAACTTTTTCGAAATAAAATCATTTAATAATTTTAATCGAATTTCCAAATAATTAATAATCGGAATTATCTGATTGGTCCACGAGGGATGTTGACCCCGATCAACTCCCCCCTTGGACCACTTTCTACTCGGACCCGGTTCTCGACCCGATTTCGCCCATTTTTCCCGAGCCGCTCCGATCACCTCTCATCCAAACCATGGGCCCCGATTATAGTCGATCCATCCCTAATCCACGCCCGACGTTCATTCCTAGGGATTCGAGCTCCGATTTGCTGGTTTGACTCCATCTTCTCGGATCCCTATCTGTATAAAGCCTCGCCTCCGCCGCACATTCCAGGCGATCTTTGGCTCCTCCTTTCCATCCCAGGACCTCCACTACCTTCCCTAGAGTGACAGCTAGCCGAGGGCCGTGTCGCGGTGAGGAGGAGGTGTCCCCAGCCACTGATCCGGCGAGCCCTTCGCCGTGCGCCGTTGCGAGGTGCGCCTGAGCCTCGGGACCCTGCGACCCCTTGAGGCTAAGACCTAGGAGCTTCCTTAGCTCACCCCCAATCGACCTCATCCATCAGGTATCTTCGATTTCCCCTAGGATCGTTTAATTTTAGATTTCGCCCAAATTGCACTGCCGGCTAATTCACGCCATCTTAGTCACCCATTCGACGATCTGACCATCCATTCACGATCACGAGACTCCTACCCATCTTCTTCACCCATTCGTTCAACTTGGTTCGTCCAGGAACCAAGAATTGGACCTCCCTCACCGTCTACTCGCTAGAGGTCTCCGCTTCCACTCATCCGACCATCCATTCCACCCACTGACGGGTTGAGGCACTTTGCCCTCGACCCAGTAGTCTCGCTGTGCTGTTTTGCAGGTCAAAGCGACCCATCCGAGGGTCCGTACTTCCGAGCACAGGAGCTTTGCTCCTCCGCCGTCGTCGGAGCTCCCCGGAGCTTCTCGGCCTCATCGGAGGTGCCTAGCAGTTGTGGAAGAGGCCGAGCTTGATCCTCCACATCTCAGCAGCTCGGAAGGAGGTCCCACGTGCCCGTAGCGAGCCGGCGAAGTTCGCCGGCGGCCAGTTCATTCAGGACCCTCCTCCACCGTCGGATCGAGCGTCACCCCAGTTTAGATCTCCGCCCTTCGTTCTTCGGGAAGCCTCGACCGTCGGATCTTGATCAGGAGCTCATCTGGAGCACTGATCCACCGAAGGGTTAGCCGCGCACCTCGACGGTCGTATCTCTACATGGCATTCGCTCATCCATCGGATCTTAAATAATGGGGTAATATCACTTAGGCCCCTGTCCTTTTGTTTTTGCTATTTAGTCCTGTAAATATTTTTGTATGTTGTTTTTAATTAGGATAAATTGCAGTTTGGACCTCTATGTTTCTTGTATTTGCATTTTAGTCCTTGTTTATGTCAGCCACGTGCATCTACACACGAGGTTTTGGTATATTTGCACTTTTAGTCCTCTGTGTCCAGTATGTTATTGATTGGTCTTTTATAAATAGGAATGACATCCATACCCCTCCGTGTCTGATTCACGTGCCTTGCGCGTGCTTTTGCGAATTTTTTGCATAAGGGCCCCTGAACTTTCTGTTTTAGTTACTGTTTGGCCCTTGGAAATATGTTTCGTTGCATTTAGGTCTATGTGAACTGTGTGCCTTGTTTTGATTGAATAAAATATCAAATTAAATCCAAATTAGGTGAAATTTGGATACGTGGCTCCTGCCTCTGTGTAAAAATTTCCCCAAATTTTTGGGACATTTTTGAGACTTTTTGCTATTTTTAAAAAATCAAAAATACACATTTTTGTTACTGCTTGGAAAATACAATCAAATACAAATATAAAAACTCATTAAAAATTCTAAAAAAAATTAGTAAGTTAGTTTTAGTGTATTTTAGCTTCTATCAAATTTTTGTGCCATTTGGATTTATAAAACCCCTAAAAATTGCAAAACCCTAAAATTCTTATAAAAATTCTAAAAAATATTATAAAAATAAAAAAAGTACAAACTCTTTTTCTGTAGTTTAGTTTTTACATATACTTTTCATAAAAATTACCTCCAGGCTTTTATAGATCAATTTTATATTTTTTATTGATCTTTCAGTCTAGCTGCACAGTAGTCTCTATTTTTCCCCTTTCTTGATTTTTAGAAAATCAAATAAAAATTTAAAAACTCTGAAAAATTTACCAAAAACACTTACCTAATAAACATAAAAACATTTTATTGGAATTTTCTGTGTATTTTTGGAGTGTTTTTAATAATTGTTGAAGTTGCTTGTTTTTACATTTCCTTATAAAACCAAAAACAAAAGAACATTTAAAAATAATTAAAATCCACCAAAAACATTTTCTTCTTTATTTTTCGATTTTAGACTACTTTGTAGGTCGCAAGGCCATCCCGTGCTCCTTGAGTCCGACCCTGGTCGCTATACCAGGTTAATAAAAGTAGTGAGGACCGCTATCTGATTTTGATTGATTTATCCCTTGTTTGGTGGTTCTTATCATATTTTCTTGTTGAGTCCGATTTGCGAGTCATTGAGGTCGCAACGATCAGAGTTATTTATCTCCCTTCGTCGCTCGTGGTTTCTCGGCTCATCAGAATGGCGCCGTTGCCGGGGAGCACAACTTAGTAGTCGTTTTCGATTTTTCCACAGTTTTTTGTTTTGCGACTTTTTGTAGATATTTGTATATGTTTTTTATCCGACTTGTTTATATACATTTTTCTCGACTGACATTTTTGTTTCTATTTTTTGCGAGGGCCCGAGGATCGAGGTGACTTTTTCAGAAGCCGGAGCAACCGCGGGAGTCGGAGGCGGCTTCTTTCTCTATGAAGCCGCAGGAGAGCGCAAGGAGGAGGAGCCAAAGTTCGGGAGCCACATAATAGCCACAAAATAACCTTAGTTTAGTTTAGTTTAGTTTAGATTAGTTTATTTTTATGCAGATTTATTAATTTGTAATAATACAGGGACAGACTTGGACACTTGGTAGATTTCGGGGTCTGTTTCGTCGAGCACCGGTGTGCTCGGGGGACCTCACCGAGACCTTCGCGGCTTTTCGAGATTTTTCGAGTTTTGACCGTTTATTTACTGCTCATTTGATTTACACGGTTTTAGCCCTAGCTTAGGAGTTTTCTTTGATTGTGACGTAATTAATTAAGGCCAAACCCTAATTATCTGCCTGTTCCTATAGATCGAATGGACTTAATTAATTAAATCACCAAGAAAAAGCCAGATTATTTGAGTTTTCGTCCACGTGCCTTGAGGAGTCACATACAGCGCGTGCAGGATCTGTTGTGGCAGACAACGAGTGGCTCCCAAGATAGGACTCCGGATCTAGGCTCGAGTACCCGGCTACTGTTCTTCACGAGTAGAACTGCTTTGTTTAGGGCCGGTTTTCGCGTGCATCATAAGGTAGTTTATATTCTGTCTTTACTTTATGCGCGGATCACCCTACATGTAGACTGTTGGAGTCAGGTACGCATTTCTTACTCTGCATGCATCATTGATTCCCGCGCATCAGCTTTTTCGTCTTTTCCCCCGATTTTTGGACTTAAAATAATCAGGAGAACCGAAAAATTCGTTAAGCGTTGTTTGATTTGAAAAATACCTAAAAACAAAAACTATAAAATTGGGACTACTAAACAAACTTGACCCTAAAAGACACCTCACCGAAAAATCTATCTTGGGGAGAGCAACCCCCTCATTGTCTGATTTGATTGCGCAAGAGAGTGACCTGCACACTAGGCTAGAGCCACATCCGAGCCCCGATCAGACTACCGGCCTTTTATACGGGACAGTCTGGTTGGCGGATTGGATTCCTACCAGGTCACGTAATCGCTCTGATATCTTGACATGATCACCTAAATAAAATCGACAAGATAATTGACCGAGCTCTTACGGTCTTCAGCTCAGCGTGGAGTAGGTGAATCCGGAGTTTGATTGCTCATCTTGTTTGTATCCATATCTCATCAACCAGACTCGCCAGATCGAGATGATGGGCAGGAGTTCCCTTAGGCAGCCTCTGGCTGCACCGCTTTTTAGCACTCCAGCCCACTCATCTAGGTTGGTTCATGAGAGCCCAGACCCGCTCTCCGAACCTGAGTTCGATTCCATCCTGTTCCCCCTTGACCACCCTTCTTCTATTCATGAGTTACCAGTGCCAGATGCGAGACCACAGGCAGATGATATTTCGACACCTGAGTTTGGGTCTTTTGCCTTTGCAGAGACCATGGCCAGCAGCGAGGATCGCATCGAGGGTCAGAGGCCGAGACGACCACATACGTACTGGACCAGGGTGCGACCACCACCACCATGTTAGCCTCTCTCGAGACGATGCAGAGACAGATACGAGAGCAGGGGGCTTTCATGGTGGAGATGAGGAGAGAGATGAAGAGACTCCGAGAGCAGAGAGAGCAGCCGCGAGCCGATGGACGCAGGGGTCCAGACCAGCCAGTTCACCAGACCAGCCGACAGCAGATCCGAGATCGATGTCAGATGCACAACCCCAGATCGACACTGACGCATCGGTGGGTGGTTCTTCCGGCAATCGTGGGGGACTTCAAGTTCCCCCCAATACACTTCAGCTCCTACCCCGCTTCTACGGGCTCACCACTGAGGAGCCCCATCTTCATCTCCAGGAGTTTGAGATGATCTGTAGCACCGTCCACGATCGCCAGGTGGACGAGGATACTATTCGGATGATTGCTTTTCCTTTCTCCCTGGACGATAGAGCAGCCAACTGGGTGAAGCATTTGAAGAGACCTGTTTACACATGGGAGCAGCTCTGCACGGAGTACTTGAACAAGTACTATCCACTCGGGCGGACCAATGCAGCGAGGACCTTGATTAGCAACTTCTCCATGCTCCCCAACGAGCAGTTCCATGAGGCATGGGAGAGGTTAAGAGAGATGACTGACATATGCCCGCACCACGACATCACGAAGTCGAACCTAGTTCAGAGCTTCTTCTGCGGGTTGACACCAGAGCTGCAGGGCCTGGTGAATGCTTCTTGTGGAGGTTGAAGGACGAGGATCAGGTCTGGGCCATCTACGAGGAGATGGCCGAGAACTACACAGTGATGTCCCAGACCCGACTCTACACTCAGGGACGCCCCCAGCCACAAAACGTGCAGTTTCAGAGGATAGCATGGGTCGACGCCGGTCCTTCTACTTCGTCAGCGGCAGCCGCACAGGCCGAGTCCAGAGCCGCTGACATGGGCGTCATCAACGAGAAGCTGGACCGGATGGAGATGATAGAGAAGAAGCAGTGTCAAAGCATATCTCAGATGGATCAGATGGCACATATGCTGAGTGATTTGAAGACACATGTCATGTGTCTCCAGGAGGCACAGACGGCTTCTCAGCCCCGTCTTCAGGCACGAGGAGATCCGAACAGCAGCGACAACTCGTCCCAATGCTCCAGTCAGCCTAGACAGGTTCATCTTGTACAGGCAGAGCCGTACCAACAGCCACAACCCTACTACCAGTTACCACCATCTCAGGACACTCAGATGGTGGTCTACCAGCCGAATCAGCCCCTGGCAGTACTCCCGCCACCCTCCTACGAGCCGGAGCCGTTGATGGATGTCAACGAGATTTGGTACGACCGACCCCAGCCCGATATCCGACGAGACCATCCTGGATTCAGTTGGTCAGCCGGAGGTGCCAGGTCCCAGTAGCAGGCTCCAGTTCAGGGTGGCCAGTACGACCATCAGCGAGAGCAGCACCAGCAGCCCCCAATTCCCCAACAGCAGTCATCCCAGCCACAACAGCAGTATGGTCCTCGTCCCTATTTGCAGGGACAGTCTTGGAGGCGAGAGCAGCCTCAGCAATATCATCCCCAGTAGTACCCCTCTCACCCGCACCAGCCACAACAGCAGCCTCACTACCAGTGAGGCCACCCGTCAGGTTCTCATAGGCCAACCTATGAGAACCCCGCCTTAGACGATCTAGCCCGCCTCATGACAGAGCAACAGGCTACCTTCAGACAGGAGATGGATGAGTTCCGCCAGGAGATGCGGGAGATCGTGAGAGGGAAGGTCGCCATTCCTGCCCATATTGAGCCAAACCTGAACAATCTGAAGAGGAAATCTGAGCAGGTAGAGTTCACAGAGATTACCACTCCTAGTGATTCATTTGGTGATTTGTCTGCATACATGTTTGATGCTGATTTTATTACACTTAGGAGCGGTAGGATGCCAGCAGGCGGCGCCTCGTCTGAGCGTCGACACCATGCCACTTCCAGGGTGCCAGGCGAGGAGGAGCGTGGTACTGACGCCGCGAGAGATGATGACAGTGGTACTGATGCCACCATGGACGTTGATCCAGCCGATGGTATTGAGGCCATCATTTCACCAGATGGAGGAGGTGGTACTGACGCCACCGCAGTTGCTGAGCCAGAGCGCAATACTGATGCCACGAGATGACATGCCGAGGGTGGTACTGAGGCCACCATTGCTACTTCTGCTAGTCCTGTTGTCTTTCCATCTATACATGTATCTCTGGACATATTTGGAAATAAAGGAAAGGGTTTGTTATTTTCGGATCCACATGTGTTGATTGATGATTTTTGTGTGGATTCTGATGTTCATGAGCATGCCAGGCCCTCTCCTAGTCCTTCATCTGAGAAGGACCCTGCGATCCCCTTTCCACGCGCACTTCACATGACAATGGGGAAGAAAACCAAAAATCCAAAAAAGAATCACCAGATAGAGTTCATCCAGCAGATGATAGATCGATTCCATATCCAGCTGACTCTTCAAAAGGCCTTGGAGCACATCCCTCTACTCCAGAGATCACTCAGAGAGAGGACCACGGTTAGGAGGAAGAGGTAGAACCATCAATCTGAGATCCATGTGCTCACTAGAGCCACTTGTTTCGCGATACAGAACCATCTGCCAGCCAAGAGGCTAGATGCAGGAGCCCCGTATGTCAGATGCCACATTCATGAGCAGAGGTTTGACTGCACTCTATTAGACAGCGGTTCTTCGATCAACCTACTTCCGGTAGCCCTTCTCGATTGCTTCGAGTTGGGCACTCTCCGATAGAGAAGGACGGTCCTTCAGTTTACTGATCGATCAGTCAAGAGGCTGAAGGGGTTGCTGAATGACGTTATCGTCACAATTCAGGTCCTGAAATTCCCCGTGGACTTCGTTGTGTTGGACATGGAGATCCCTGAGTATGTGACCAATACCCCCATTATTTTAGGACGCCCATTCTTGGCCACAACCAAGGCAGTGTCCGACCATGATAGCGGGAAGGTGTACTTTCACGTCGAGGGCGAGAGTATACAAATAGAGATGGTCGAGGAGACTAGAGCCAGAGATTCAGATTGCTCAGAGCTGACTACAGATTAAGAGCAGATGACAGAGGCAGGGCGAGACATCCACCAGGACTGTGACTTTGTGATTGTAGATGAGACAGTTTGGGCAGATCCAGTCGCACATGCCATCCTCTCACCTTCTGAGTTCGCTGATGCAGAGACGCCAGCAGAGGAGAGCTTGGAGAGCGCATTCCTGGTCCAGGATACATTTCAGGAAGCATATTCGGTTCCCGATCGCGAGACAGATTTTTGTGGGTATGATACAGATCCCTCGGAGTCAGATATTGATTGGGCGGAGTTTGATGGTTTGACACCATGTCTAACTTCCACTGAGCCTACCGCTAGAGAGGAGGTTGATTCTGAGCAGAGTAGAGACATAACAGTCGAGCAGCCTTCTCCAGATCCAGTTTGCGAGCGAGAGTTCTCATTCTCCCATGCAGATTTGGCAGCATACACTCGGATTCTTCAGAAGCCAGATCCGCCAGCACCTACTTGTCCAGAGCTGAAGCCGTTACCGTCGTCGCTGAAGTATAGGTTCCTTGCGGGTGAGCATGAGATGTACCCAGTCATTATCTCCACCGATCTGACTGGAGAGCAGGAATCCCGTCTGATGGGGGTTCTTGAAAAGAACCGCAAGGCGATAGGATGGAGTGTAGATGATCTCCAGGGGATAAGTCCGACTCTGTGCTCCCACCATATCTATCTTAGGATGAGGCAAAGCCATCGCGTGAGTTCCGGCGGCGGCTGAACCCGAATCTAAGAGATGTTGTCATGAAGGAGATCTCGAAATGGAGCGCCGATTTTATCTACCCCATCTCCAACTCCAAGTGGGTCAGTCCGTTGCATGTGGTGCCCAAGAAGATGGGCATCACTACAGTTATCAGTGAGTCTGGAGGGGAGATTGCTACCCGGGTACCCACTTCTTGGCGGGTCTGTGTTGACTACAGACGATTGAACCAGGCCACAAAGAAGGATCATTTCCCCTGCCCTTTATTAATCCGATTATTGAGAGGCTGGCAGGGAAGAGCCATTACTGTTTCTTGGATGGGTACTCTAGCTATAATAAGGTGGCCATCGCGTCCGAGGACCAGGAAAAGACCACCTTTACCTGTACCTTCGGGGACATATGCTTTCAGACGCATCCATTTGGAGTATGCAACGCTCCGGCGACATTCCAGAGATGCATGTTGTCCATCTTTTCGGACATGGTGGGGGAGTTCTTGGAGGTCTTTCATGGATGATTTCTCGGTCTACGGCAACAAATTCGATTCTTGTCTTGACTGCCTAGACCGAGTCCTTCAGCGATGCATAGAGGTTTACCTAGTGTTGTCTTGGGAGAAGAGTCACTTTATGGTGACTCAAGGGACGGTGCTTTGCCATATCATCTCCAACAGGGGCTTGGAGGTTGATTCGGCCAAGGTGGATGTTATTAGAAAAGTCAATCCACCATCCAACTTGCGACTGTTACGGTCTTTTCTAGGGCATGTCGATTTCTACCGACGCTTCATTCATGATTTCAGCAGGATTGCCCGACCATTGACTGATCTGCTGACGAAAGACATCGAGTTCCTTGTAGATGATAAGTGTCTATCGTCGTTTGAGACTATCAAGAGTCGAGTTGTAGAGGCTCCTGTTCTCCAACCACCCGATTGGTCTCTCCAATTCGAGATCATGACGGACGCCTCCGATTTTGCCGTGGGGGCCGTGCTGGGACAAAGGAGGGATGGAGTCCCATTTGCCATTCACTACGCTAGCCGTACACTAGATGCCACGCAGCGGAACTATACGGTCACTGAGAAGGAGATGCTAGCTGTAGTTTTTGCCCTAGATAAGTTCAGATCTTACATCATTGGATCTAGAGTGACCATTTACATTGATCATACCGCCATCAGGTACCTCATGGAAAAGAAGGATGCCAAATGGATCCTTCTACTCCAGGAGTTTGATATAGAGATTAAGGATTAGCCTGGAGTCAAGAATGTGGTGGCGGATCATCTCTCCCGGTTGGAGTATCTTGAGGATTCTGAGCAGACTGAGCCTATTTGTGAGACCTTCCCAGATGAGGCGATCCTTGCTATCGCCTCTCTCCCATGGTATGCCGAAATTGTGAACTATCTTGTTGCCAAGAAAGTTCCACAAGATTGGCCCAGGCAGAAACTTGAGACCTTCCTCGCGAAGGCCAAGTTTTACCATTGGGAGGAACCCGTCCTTTACCACGAGGGAGGGGATAGTATCTGACGTCGGTGCATTCCTCAAGAGGAGCATCACAGCGTCCTTACTTACTGCCACAAACTTGAGGCAGGAGGACATCACTCTGGGAGGAGAACGGAACAGAAAGTGCTCCAATACGGCCTATGGTGGCCTACCCTCTTCAAGGACTCTGATGAGTTCGTGAAGAGGTGTACTGACTGTCAAAGGATGGGCACTTGTGGACAACGTGATATGATGCCGATGCAACCCATACACTTCTGTGAGGTTCTTGACGCATGAGGCATCGATTTCATGGGTCTATTCCCTAGGAGTCAGGGATTTGAGTACATTCTGTTGGCCGTGGATTATGTGAGTCGTTGGGTTGAGGCCATCCCCGCCCGAACCGCAGATGCTAGGACCGTATGCAGGTTTTTGAGGAAGAATATCATTTCACGGTTCGGGGTACCTCGAGTGTTGATATCTGATGAGGGGGGGGGGGTCTCATTTCGTCAACGACAAGGTAAAGGCCCTTGCCAGCGAGTTCAGCATAGACCATCGAGTTGCCACTCCATACCACCCTCAGACGAATGGTAATGCTGAAGTGTCGAACATGGAGATCAAGACTATATTACAGAAAGTCGTCTGCCCTGACCGAAAGGATTGGTCACAACTTTTGGACTCAGTCTTGTGGGCATATCGGACGTCTTTCAAGACTCCTTTGGGTACATCTCCCTTACGCCTCGTTTATGGCAAGACGTGCTATTTACCTGTTGAGCTGAGACATAGGTCACTTTGGGCAGTCACTGATATACTTTTGGATCCAGAGAGTGTAGGAGATCAGAGGAGGGCAGAATTAGCAGCCCTGGAGGAGCTTCGTGATACCGCCTTTTCAAACAACCTACATTATAAGGAGAGAGTGAAGGAGGGCATGATTCTCATATCAGCCACAAGCAGTTTGAGCCAGGACAGAGAGTATGGCTGTTTGATGCTAGGCTTCGTCTATTTCCAGGGAAGCTACAGAGCAAATGGAAGGGACCCTATTTGGTTAGAAAGGTACATGACAATGGGAGTATTGATATATCTGAGTTGTCTTCTGATGCTACCTTTCGAGTAAACGGCCAACGACTCAAGCCATATCTAGATCATGAGCCGCGGGTCGTTAATGTTGCCCCTATTCACCTTGCGTGAGATGTGGTCTCTTGACTCACATCTATTGCATCTCATGCCTGATTATCACTGTTATTCCGACTTGTAGAGATCCAGTTGTCCATATCACTCTATTCTTTAGTCCCACATCCCTTTTCTCATCTTATGATTATGCTATACTCAGGGTGTACTTTACCCTAATAGGGGGGATGTAGGATCTTCGGGTATTCTATTGATTCTTTCTACCCCAGTTTTGCTGCCTATACTTAGGGATATTTCACCCTAAGTATTGGAGGGGGGGGTAGACTCTGTACATCCTTCTACTCGGATTTCCCTTCATATACAACTTGCTATACTTAGGATTACTTGATCCTAAGTATAGGGGGAAACATCGAGTCCTCTTCATTCTATTCTTTGATTCGTCTTTGTATATACCATTCCTTTTCACTCCCCTATACTAAGCACGAGTTATGTCTTCTTTATCGCTCTTGATCACTCTGGGGACATCGTTCGAGCTAAGTATAGGGGGGTGTGTATATATTTCATATATACTTTAGCCATAACTCGTACTTTGTGTGAGTGTGTTAATAAATAAAAATGGCTAAAAATCTATAAAAATTTAAAACTTTCCCTTATAAATAAAATTCATCTTGCACATACCTATTTATTTATAAAATTATTTTTGTACAAATGATTGTAAAATCTTTTTGTGTAAATAGCTTGTAAATATTTTCGTATCAAAATCTATGTATATAGTACAAAATTTTTGTAAAATATTTGAAAAAAAAGTTTGCAAAAACCTTGTGTAAATTTTTATAAATATTTTGCAAAACTTCGCATTCATGCATACATCCATGTTTTTAAACATTTTTCAAAAATTTTGCACATGTGTAAATATTTGTAAATAACATCTTTGTAAATACTTGCACAGTTTTCCCAAATCATAGTTGACATTTAAACTGACCTGGAATTAAATTGACAAATGGAGCTTGGTTAAGACCTTAATCCACCTAATAATAAGAGGAACCTTATAGGGCTTAGGATTGAGACTTTTCAGGTCCATTGGGACTTAATTCTTTGAGTTCACTAGGCTATGAGCATATGTCATCTCGATGAGCCTAAGTAGAGCACTTAACACAAGCATGACTCTTAGAGACAATGGCTTTACTTGCACCAGCACTTTACACATAGCTCTCCATGGAAGAGGTGGTGAGGAGGCAATTTCCTTTGGCTTGGGGTAGCATATGAGGGTAGTACTTCTAGGCGGAACCTCTCTTCTTCTTATAGTGAAGGAAATGCGTCTCAACTTGGTCTGGTGGTTATGAAGTCTAAAGACAGAAGCTGTGGGTTGCAATAAAACTTCAAAAGAGGGATAGTCTACTGGCTCAAGAGGAAAAACTACTTGTATATATGCTGCACCATGTAGATATGTTGTACATATGCACATGAAAAAAATGTGCAAAACGAAAAGAACTCCAAAAAAGTGGTGGGTCGGATTGAAAATTTAATAATCCCACTAGAGTGTATATAGTCAAATAAGCAAAGCTTGATATCCATGTTCCATCTCATGAAGCTTGCAGTGGGAGACTCAACTACACTGGTTAGAGCTCTCAAGGATACATGTCTACATGGGCCATGGTCCATTCTCTTCTTCCCCCTCTTATTGAGCCGGTTGCACTTGAACTTAGAAGGGAATACCCCGATTCTCGAGGAAAGAGTTGCTAGACCAAGGCATTAGAGTTACCGGGTTGAGGGAGGTTGTTTCATTGTTACTTCTGAGGTGGGGAGCTACATATCACTTACACCGTATAAGGAAAGATTCATGGTCATTAGAGTTTGTGTATGTAGACTTGTTCTGATCTGGTTTATTGAGGAGTCTTGACCATAGATTTGTGGAACTTAGAGGCTGTTAAGTTTTAAGCTTAAGTCCAATTAAGGTTCCGACAAATTAATAATCTAAAGGCCTGACTGAGCTCCATATTTCAATTTAATAAAGGAAAGTTTAATAATCAACCTTGATTTCGCCTCGTTTTCTTTTTCTTTATCTTTGGCACTTCTTTTTCAAATAAGTGTTTGCTAAGGGACTAGCAAAAGTAAAGTATAGGGGGGGGTGATGAATCCCAATTCATCACTCTTTATTCCTTTATTTTAGCTAGAAACTTGAGCAAAATACCTTGTATTTATGTGTAAATATCATAAATTGCCAAAACACATGCATATTGCAAATAGGCATAATTAGCATGTTTTTGTGTCAAAATAAAGGAATAAAGAAACACAAGAAAAAGAGGGAAATATTTAGAATAAATATTGAGTGACCTAATCCTAAGGGAGGGCTCAGCATGGGCCTGACCGCAAAAGAACTCAAGTAGAGGGAAATAAGGTCAATCATGTGTGTATATAATCCTATGTATTTAAATAAATTTATTTTCCTCAAAATAAAAAATGAAAAAGTGTTTCTCATATTTTGTTCATATTTGTGAAAATAAAACTAAAATAAAAATGAGAAAATAAAAAGAAAATAAAAATCACTATCCCACCTTGTATATATACCATGTATATATGTATATAAACCTATTTATTTAACCCATGTAAATACATCATAAAAATAAAATAAAAATACCTTATTATTCCAAATTTTATGTTGTAAATAAATAAAATATAAATTTGGAATAATTATGCAAAAATAAACAATTAAAAATAAAATATAAAAATACATATGTATATAAACTTGTATTAATAATAATATAATGTAAATACGTTATATATTTTTCAAAAAAATAAATAAAAATAAAAAATACTTTGAAAATAAATAAACATTTTCCATGTTTTAACTTTTTCGAAATAAAATCATTTAATGATTTTAATCGAATTTCCAAATAATTAATAATCAGAATTATCTGATTGGTCCACGGGGGATGTTGACCCCCGGTCAACTACCCCCTTGGACCACTTTCTACTCGGACCCGGTTCTCGACCCGATTTCGCCCATTTTTCCCGAGCCGCTCCGATCACCTCTCATCCAAACCCCGACCTTGATTATACTCGATCCATCCCTGATCCATGCCCGGTGTTCATTCCTAGGGATCCGAGCTTTGATTTGCTGGTTCGACTCCATCTTCTCGGATCCCTATCTGTATAAAGCCTCGCCTCCGCCGCACATTCCAGGCCATCTTTGGATCCGTCTTTCCATCCCAGGACCTCCACTACCTTCAGTAGAGTGACAACTAGCCGAGGGCCGTGTCGCAGTGAGGAGGAGGTAACCCAGCCACTGATCCGGCGAGCCCTTCGCCGTGTACCGTCGCGAGGTGCGCCTGAGCCTCGGGACTCGATGAACCCTTGAGGCTAAGACCCAGGAGCTTCCTTAGCTCACCCCTAGTCGACCTCATCCATTAGGTATCTTCAATTTCCCCTAGGATCGTTTAATTTTAGATTTCGCCTAAATCGCGCCACCGGCCGTCGTCGGCTAATTCACGCCATATCAGTCACCCATTCGACCATCGGAGCATCCATTCATGATCACAAGACTCCTACCCATCTTCTTCACCCATTCGTTCAACTTGGTTCGCCCAGGAACCAAGAATCGGACCTCCCTCGTCGTCGCCTCGCCGAAGGTCTCCGCTTCGACTCATCCGACCATCCATTCCACCCCCTGACGGGTCGAGGCACTTTGCCCTCGACCCAGTAGTCTCGCTGTGTTGTTTTGCAGGTCAAAGCGACCCATCTGAGGGTCCGCATGTTCGAGCATAGGAGCTTTGCTACTCCGCCGTCGCCGGAGCTCCCCGGAGCTTCTCGGCCTCATCGGAGGTGCCCAGCAGTTGGGGAAGAGGCCGAGCTTGATCCTCCACATCTCAGCAGCTCGAAAGGAGGTCCCACGCGCCCGTAGTGAGCCGGTGAAGTTTGCCGGCGGCCAGTTCATTCAGGATCCTCCACCACCGTCGGATCGAGCATCACCCCAGTTTAGATATCCGCCCTTCGTTCGTCGGGCAGCCTCGACCGTCGGATCTTGATCAGGAGCTCCTCTGGAGCGTCGATCCAGCGAAGGGTTAGCCGCACACCTCGACCGTCGGATCTCCACGTGGCATGCCCTCATCCATCGGATTTAAATAATGGGGGTAATATCACTTAGGCCCCTATCCTTTTGTTTTTGCTATTTAGTCCTGTAAATATTTTTGTACGTTGTTTTTAATTAGGATAAATTATAGTTTGGACCTCTATGTTTCTTTTATTTGCATTTTAGTCCTAGTTTATGTCAGCCACGTGCATCGACACGTGAGGTTTTGGTATATTTGCACTTTTAGTCCTCTGTTTCCAGCATGTTATTGATTGATCTTTTATAAATAGGAATGACATCCATACCCCTCCGTGTCTGATTCACGTGCCTTGCTCGTGCTTTTGCGGACTTTTTGCATATACTGTTTAGCCCTTGGAAATATGTTTCGTTGCATTTAGGTCTATGTGAACTGTGTGCCTTGTTTTGATTGAATAAAATAACAAATTAAATCCAAATTAGGTGAAATTTGGATACGTGGCTCCTGCCTCTGTGTAAAAATTTCCCTAAATTTTTGGGACATTTTTGAGACTTTTTGCTATTTTTAAAAAATCAAAAATACGCATTTTTGTTACTGTTTGGAAAATACAATCAAAGATATATATAAAAACTCACTTTAAAAATTCTAAAAAAATTAGTGGTAGTTAGTTTTAGTGTATTTTTGCTTCTTTCAAAATTTTGTGCCATTTAGATTTACAAAACCCCTAAAATTGCAAAACCCTAAAATTCATAAAAATTCTAAAGAATTCTATAAAAGTCAAAATAAATACAAACTCTTTTTATAGTAGTTTAGTTTTTACATATACTTTTCATAAAAATTGCCTCCAGACTTTTATAGATCAATTTTATATTTTTAATTGATCTTTCAAGTATGGCTGCACAATAGTCTCTATTTTTCCCCTTTCTTGATTTTTAGAAAATCAAATAAAAATTAAAAAACTCTGAAAAATTCACCAAAACACTTAAAAACCTAAAAAACATAAAAACATTTTTATTGGAAATTTCTGTGTATTTTTGGAGTGTTTTAATAATTATTGAAGTTGCTTGCTTTTACATTTCCTTATAAAACCAAAAACACAAAAAACATTTAAAAATAATTAAAATCCACCAAAAACATTTTCTTCTTTATTTTTCGATTTTTGACTACTTTGTAGGCCGCAAGGCCATCCCGTGCTCCTTGAGTCCGACCCTGGTCGCTATATCAGGTTAATAAAAGTAGCGAGGACCGCTATCTGATTTTTATTGATTTATCCCTTGTTTGGGGGTTCTTATCATATTTTTTGTTGAGTCTGATTTGCGAGTGATTGAGGTCGTAATGACCTGTCTCCCAAGATAAATTTTTAGGTGAAGTGTCTTTTAGGGTCAAGTGTGTTTAGCAGTCCCAATTTTATAGTTTTTGTTTTTTAGGTATTTTTCTAGAAAACAATGCCTAATGATTGTTTCGGTTCTCCTGATTATTTAAGTCCAAAAATTGGGGGAGAAGACGAAAAGTCGATGCACGATCAAACACGATGATGCATGCAGAGTAAGAAATGCGTACCTGTCTCCAGCTCTCTACTTGCAGAGTGATCCGCACATAAAATAAAGATAGAAACTAAACTATCGATATGATGTACGAGGAAAACGGCCTTAGACGAAGCCGTTTCTACATGAGAAGCACATTAGTCAGGTAATCAAGCTAAGTCTGGAGCCCGATCTTGGGAGTCACTCGGTGTCTGCCACAACGGATCCTGCACACGCTGTATGTGACTCCTCACGACACATGGACTCTAGCCTAATTAATCCGACCTTTTCTTAGTGATTTAATTAGTTAAGTCTGATTATCGATTTATAGGACAAGCAGATAATTAGGGTTTGGCCTTAACTAATTACGTTACAGTTAGAGAAAATCCTAAGGCTAAGGCTAAATCCTCGAAAATCAGATAAGCATTAAATAAACGGTGAAAACAAAACCGACGAAAATTGCGGTAAGGTCCCCCGAGCACACTGGTGCTTGACGAAACAGACCCTGAGATCACATCATGTCTAAAGGTCTGTCTCTGTCCCTGTATTATTACAACAATAATATGCGGGAAAGAAAACTAAACTATGGCTAATCTACGGCTATCTACGCTCTTGCTCCGCTCCTCCTGCATCCTCCTGCGGCTCAATGTACAAACGAGCTGCCTACGATTCCCGCGGGTGCTTTGACTCTCTGAAGAAAGCCGCCCTCGATCGTCGGGCCCTCGCAAGAAAATCAGAATAAGAGTGTGTCAAGCAACAAGTATTATAAAATGATCAAACAGACTGAAATGGAAATGAATGTTAAAAAATGCAAGTAAAGACAAAAAGTCGAAAAAAAATCAGAAAACCTACCACTAAGCCGTGCTCCCTGGTAACGACGCCATTTTGAGGAGGCCAAAAACCGAGGGACTAAGGTAAGAAGGTATCAATGGTCGTTGCGACCTCAACTTCTCGGATCGGACTCAATCAAGAAGAGGAAAGACCACCAATCAAAATATCAAACAAATCTGGCAAAAACAACGATCTCGCTATAATATTTTACCTGGTATAGCTACCAGGGTCGAACACAAGAGTCATGGTTTGGAAAAACCTACGACGTACTCGGGATTCAAAAACAAGTATTTTTGGTGGATTTTTAAGTTTTATTTTTTTTGGATTTTTTCAATATTAGGAAAAAGAGTAAAAAGGCTAATAAAACCTCAATCAAGCAATTATTAAGTGCCTCAAAATCACTTAGAAAATTCAAATAATAACATTTTTGTTTTTGTATAGATTTTCAAGTGTTTTTGGTATTTTTCTTAGATTTTTCTTTTTTTTAGTTTATTTTATAAAAATGAAACAAGTTGGAAAATACAAGCTACTGTGTAGCCAGAATTTAAAGGCTATTTAAAAATATCTAAATAGCTTACAAAATTCCAACAACAATTTTATGAGAAACTCAAAATAAAATACTAACTACAGAAACTGAAATTGCATTTTTTTTGTTTTTTAAGATTTTTTAATGAATTTTCTTAGGTTTTTAGTGTTGTTCAATTTTAGGGTTTTTATAAATCCAAAAGCAATGAAACTTGGACAGAGGTAAAAATACACAAAACAAACATGCAATAATTTTTTTGGATTTGTGGAGGGTTTCGAATATTTTTATTGATATTTAAAACTGAATAGAAGCAAAATTTTGGGTTTTTTTTTATTTTTAAAAATAGAAAATAAAACCAAATGAATAAAAAAATTCAAAGAAATTTTTACATAGTGGCAGGAGCTATGCATCCAAATTTCATGAAGTTCGTATGAGAATTGATATTTTATTCACCCAATCAAAGACAAGCAGCACACAGGGACCTAAGTGTAAAGAAAGTAATTTCCAGGAGCCAAATAGTAACACTCAGAAAAAATATGGGGCCAAATATACAAAAAGCCCAAGGCTGCACGAGGTTGGCACGTGAATCAGGCAAATAGGGGCATAAATGTCATTGCTATTTATAAAAAATCAAACAATAACATCCATAAAGTCCAGGTAAGAATATGTAAATACTCACAATGCACGTATCCGACCACGTGGACTACACTCAGAGGGACTAAATTGCAAATAAAAGAAACACGAGTTCCTAAACGACTAAAAATATTTACAGGACTAAACTAAAATGTCAAAAGTACGAAGGGCCTAAGTGTAAATTACCCTTTATTACAGATCTAACGATCGAGGGGTCTTAACTTAAGATCGAACGACTGAGAGCGGGCGATACCCCTTCGACGATGAGCAGCTCTAATCTGATCCTCAAATGGATCAGGTGGTCGAGATCCTCGGATAGTGGACGACTGTGATTAGAACTGACGATGAGGCTCAATCCGATGGCTGGGAGGCTCCCTGGAAGAACGCCAATGACCTGTCCTCTGACGAGCTTCGATCGGTCGCTACACACGACTGGGAGGTCCTTCGAGGCTGCTAATATGCGCGAAATGATGCTGACAACGGTCTGTAGCTAAGGGTCGGCTCCGATGAGGCCAGGAGCTACTGGAGTGCTCCGGCGACGCGATGGACCTGGAGCTCCTGTGCCCGAGTGTTTGGACCTCCAGATGAGGACCTTCTTCGTTCAATCCTGCATAGATCAATAGCTGGGTCGAGGGAAAAATGCCTCGACCCGGTTACGGGCGAAATGGGTGAAAGGACGAGGCGGAGCGGGTCCCTCCGGCGATGCGACGGCTGAGGAGGACCTAAACCCTATTCCTAGGCGAACCAGGAGGAACGGCGGGTCAGAGAAGGTGGAGAGAGGTATCGCAAAGATGATGGGGTGGTTAGAATGGACAATCGATGATCCAGTCACGATGGATAAGGCGGAGAAGCTCGGTTGACCGGATTCTAAAATTTGGAATCTAAAGCAAACGGAAGGCAATCGAAACTACCTGATGGATGATATCGTCTGTGCTGGAGGTCAGCTACCTCCAAGGATCTTCGCCTCAATAGAACGTGCCTTTAGAGGCTCGGGCTCATCGTGTGGCGGATCACGGCGAGAGGGCTCACTGGACCTAGGGCTAAAGGCCTCAAAACCTCGCTGCAGCACTCCCACTCGCTCGCTGTCACTCGAGGAAGAGAATGGAGCTCACTGAAGATGAGGGCAATGGCCGAAGATGCACGAGAAATTGCGGCTCAAGGAGGCTAAATACTCCACGAGGTCCGAGAAGGTGGGGGCTCAAGCGCGTAATACGAAGAACAGATCCCTACTAGAAGATCGGGCGTGAATCACGGATCTCTCCTTGGCATTTGGAGCGCGGATTAAGGTGGAATGATGATTAGATCGATTCGGCAAAATCAGAGAATATCGGGTGGCAATCGGATCTGGGCGCAAACTGGTCCAGGGGGCAGTCCCCGCGGACCAATCAGAAAAATCAGGGGTTAAAATTCTTTGTAAAATAAATTAAAAATCTATAATGATTTTATTTAAAAATATGTTCAACATGAAAAATGTTTCTTATTTTCCAAATTATTTTTTTAGTAATTTTTATTTTTTTTTGAAAAATAAATTAAGGTATATACATTAAATTATATTATGTGCATATATAGAATACTTATTTATTTTTATTTTTATTTTTTTATTTTCGTACAAATATCGAATTTTATATTTTATTTATTTACAACATAAAATTTGGAGTTTAAAAAAATTTTTATTTTATTTTATGAGTTATTTACAAGTGTTAAATAAATAGGAATAGATACATATATACATGGTATATATAAGGTGGAGATAGGCAAATTATTTTGTTTTTATTTTAATTTTATTTTTCTCATTTTTGTTTTATTTTTAGAAATATATAAGGTAATAATAACATTTTTTTATTTTTAATTTTGTGAAAAAAGCATATATATGTATATATATAGGGAAAAATGGGGCTGCCCCCTAGGGGTAGCCAACATGGCTGCCCCCACCTTATTTTTCACAATTTTTATTTTTTGGAAAAATATCACCATGTATATTCATCCCTATATCCCTCCTATATGCCATTGGAATTTCGTCAGAAACAGAGACTCCTACGGCCTCCATCCAGATGTCATTTTTTTAACGGTCACAGGATTTTTTAAATCGACCATGTCTGGATGGAGGCCGTAGGAGTCTCCGTTTCGGACAAAATTCGAATGGCATATAGGAGGGATATAGGGATGAATATACATGATGATATGTTTCAAAAAAAATAAAAAAAATTACCCAAAAATGGGGTGGGGCAGCCCCACCAACCCCATATATATAAGGGATATATATACAGGGATTAGTGGCCCTATGTCTCTCTACTTATTTTATTTGGCGATCAGGCCCAAGTTGGGCCCTCTCTTGGGTTCAGGTCACTCAATATTTATTCTAAATGTTTCCCTTTATTTCTTTTATTTTTTATTCTTTTATTGTTGCACAAATGCATGCTAATAGCTAAGTATTAACAAATGCATGCTTATTGACAACTTATTGTATTTACAATCATATACATGGTGTTTTGCCAAATTATCTAGCTAAAATAAAAGAATAAAGAGTGATGAATGGGGATTCATCAGCTGGAATGACAGCCTTCCCTCTCATAGTCTCTCTCATCTCCTGTCTAAGCTCGTCCATCTCCCGTCAGAAGGTGGCCTGCTGCTCAGACATGAGGCATGCTAGATCATCCAAAGCGGGGTTCTCATAGGTGGGCCCATGAGAACCTGACGGATGACCTCTTAGATACTGAGGCTGCTATTGATGATGAGAGTGAGAGGGGTACTGGGAGTGATATTGCTGAGGCTGCTGCTACTACTGCCTCCAAGACTGTCCCTGCTGATAGGGATAAGGACCATGCTGCTGGAATTGCTGCTGTGGTGGGAACTGGGGCTACTCTCGCTGTTGGTCGTACTGGCCACCCTGAACTGGAGGCTGCTGCTGGAAGCTGGTACCTCTAGTCGACCAACGGAATCCGGGATGGTCTCGTCGAATCCCAAGCTGAAGTCGGTCATACTAGATTTCGTTGTCATCCATCAACGGCTCCAGCTCGAATGTGGGTGGGGGAAGAACTGCTAGGGGCTGATCCGACTGGTAGACCACCATATGAGTGTCCTTAGATGGTCGTGGCTGGTAGAACTGCTACGACTGCTGGTACGACTCCGCCTGAACATGGTGGACTTGTCTGGGCTGGCTGGAGTGCTGGGACGAACTGCCGCTGCTGCTCGGATCTGCCCGTGTCCTGAAACGTGGCTGAGAAGCCGTCTGTGCCTCCTGGAGACACATGATCTGGGTCTTCAGCTCACTCAGCGTCTGTGCCATCTAATAAATCTGTGACATACCCTAGCACTGCTTCTTCTCTATCAGCTCAATCCGATCCAACCTTTTTGCTTATAATCCCCATATCAGCAGCTGTAGACTCTGCCTGCGCTGCGGCTGCTGCATATGTAGAAGGACCGACTTCAACTCATGCTATCCTCTGATAGGACATGACTAGTGGGTGGGACTTTCCCTGAGTGTACAATTTGGTCTTGGACATCACAATATAGTTCTAAGCCATCTCCTTGTAGATGGCCCAGACCTGATCCTCATCCTTGGCGAAATAGGAATCCCACAAGAAGCATTCACTAGCCCCTGCAACTCCAGTGTAAGCCCGCAGAAGAAACTCTTGACAAGGTTGGGCTTGGATATATCATGGTGTGGACATCGGTCTGTGAGCTCTCTGAACCTCTCCCATGCCTCATGAAACTGCTCGTTAGGGAGCATGGAGAAGTTGCTGATCAGGGCCCTGACTGCATTGGTCCGACCGAGAGGATAATACTTGTTGAAGTACTCAGTTCGGAGCTGCTCCCATGTAGTAACAAATCTCCCTAGATGCTTCAGCCAGTTCGCTGCTCTGTCTACGAGGGAGAACAGAAAGGCAATCATCCGAATGGTGTCCACGTCTACATGGCCATCGTGGACAGTACTGCAGATCATCTCAAACTCCTCAAGATGGAGGTGTGGCTCTTCAGTGGCGAGCCCATGGAAGCGAGGAGGAGCTGAATCGTTTGAGGTGGGAACTTGAAGTCTCCCACAATAGCTGGAAGCACTATCCATCTATGGGTGAGAGTCGAACCGAGGTTGTGCAACTCCCTCATCGCTCGTGCTGGTGGTGCTGGCTATACTGGCTCCTTAGGATCTCTGTCATCCGTGATATCTCCTCCTCCTCCTCCTGCTCCTCCTCCTACGGCTCTGCGGTGATCTCTGTCGGCTCGCAACTGCTCTATCTCACAGTGCATATCCACCATGAAAGCCCCCTAGTCTCTGATATGACACTGCATGGTCTCCAGAGAGGCTAGCTGGGTGGTGTTGATGGCACCCTGATCCAATACGTAAGTCTATGTCACACGGGTCCATCAGTACGCTCCTCGCTGCTGGCCCTGGTCTCTGCAAAGGCAAAAGATCCAAACACAGGTGCCGATAAATCATCTGATATCTGCTGCGGTCTCCGCTCGGGTACCTCAGGACTGGTAGAAGGGTGGTCGAGTTGGATCATGGCGGAATCAAAATCGGGTTCGGAGAGCAGGTCTCGGCTCTCACGAACCCACCTAGAATGAGCGGGTTGGAGTGCTGTAATGTTGTGCAGCCCAAGGGCTGCCTAAGAGACCTCCTGCCCATCATCTCAATTTAGCGAGTGAATGCGGATGAGATCTGGAAACACACAAGATAAGAAAGCAAACACCCGATTCACCTACTCTACGCGATGGTGAAGACCTTAAAGGTTCGATCAATTATCTTGTCAGTTTTTATTAGGCAATCAAACAGTCTTTCAAAGAGATCAAGCAAGCTGATAGGAATCCAATACCCCCAACATACTGTCCCGTATAAGAGGTTGGTAGTCTGTTAAGAAATCGGATGTGGATCTAGCCTAGTCTGCTAGTCACTCTCTCGCTCATCCAAACCAGACAATGAGGGGATTACTCTCCCAAGATAAATTTTTAGATGAACTGTCTTTTAGGTTCAAGTGTGTTTAACAGTCCCAATTTTATAGTTTTTGCTTTTTAGGTATTTTTCAAGAAAACAACGCCTAATGATTTTTTCGGTTCTCCTGATTATTTTAAGTCCAAAAATTGGGGACAAGACGAAAAAGCCGATGCACGATCAAATACGATGATGCATGCAGAGTAAGAAATGCGTACCTGACTCCAGCTCTCTACATGCAGTGTGATCTGCGCATAAAATAAAGACTGAAAGTAAACTACCTATATGATGCACGAGGAAAAACATCCTTAGACAAAACAGTTTCTACACGATAAGCAAAGTAGTCAGGTAATCAAGCTAAGTTTTGATCCCGATCTTGGGAACCACTTGGTGTCTGCCACAATAGATCCTGCACGTGCTGTATGTGGTTCTTCACGGCACGTGGACTCGAGCCAAATTAATCGGACTTTTTCTTTGTGAATTAATTAATTAAGTCTAATTATCGATCTATAGGAACATGGAGATTATTAAGGTTTGGCCTTAATTAATTACGTCGCAATCATAGAAAATCCTAAGGCTAAGGCTAAATCCTCGAAAATCAGATAAGTAGTAAGTAAAGAGGTGAAAATCAAATCTGGCGAGAAATCTACGGTGAGGTCCCCCGAGCACATCGGTGCTCGGTGAAACAAATCCCGAGATAACTACCAAGTCTGAAAGTCTGTTTGTCCTGTATTATTACAACAATAATACACGGGAAATAAAAACTAAGCTAAAACTAAGCTACACTCCCCACACTCCTTCTCCGGCTCTCCTACGTCCTACGGCTCGACGCAGAAACGAGCCACCTCCGAATCCCGCGGGTGCCTTGACACTCCGAAGAAAGCCACCCTCAATCGTCGGTCCCTCGCAAGAAAATCAGAAACAGAAATGTGTCAATCCATGGTTATTATAAAGCAGACTGAAATGGAATGGAAATAAATGCTGATAAAAAATGCAAGCAAAAATAAAAGCTAAAAAAGAAGGAAAAATCGACTACTAAGCCGTGCTCCCTGATAATGGTGCCATTCTGATGACGCGCCCGAGTGACTAAGGTAAAGAGGTATCTCAGGTCGTTGCGACCTCAACCACTTGGGCGGCTATGTCAATGAAGAAAATCAAGAAAGACCACCAATATAAAAATCAAACAATCAAGCTCAAAAATAGCGGTCTCACTATTTTATTTTACATGGTATAGCTACCAGGGTCGAACACAAGGAGTACAATATGGTAAACCTACAAAGTAGTCGGGGATCCAAAAACAACTATCACAAAAGTTCAATCAAACAATTATTAAGTACATCCAAAATACTCAGAAAGTGCGAATAAAAATATTTTTGGGTAGAAATATTCAGATATTTTTGGTATTTTTCTTGGATTTTTCTGATTTTTAGTTAATTTTATAAAAATGAAACAAGGCTGAAAATACAAAACAATGTGTAGCCAGAATCTAAAGGCACTTTTAAAATACCTAAATTTCTTTTAAAATTTGAGCAACAATTGTATTACAAACTAAAGATAAAACTCTAACTACAGAAATGATTTTTTCTGAATTTTTAATGATTTTTCTAAGTTTTTCAATGTATTACAATTTTTATGGTTTTTATAAATCCAAATGCAATGAAAACTAAATAGAAGTAGAAACACAACAAAACAAACAATTAGTAATTTTTTTAGATTTCTTAGAGGATTTTTTATATTTTTAGTTGATTTTTAAAACTAGACAAAAGCAATTTTTTAGGTTTTTGAAATTTTAAAATTATCAAATGCAAACAAAATGAGCCCAAAAATTCATAGAAAGTTTCACCATGGCAGGAGCCATGTGTCCAAATTTCATGAAATTTGGTTGATATTTGATATTTATTAAAGCCAATCAAATAGACACAGCACACAGGGACCAATACGCAATTATGGAAATATATCTAGCCAAACAATAACACATGTGGATATGCGAAAAGTCCAGATCCACACGAGGGCAGCACGCGAAGCCGGCAAACTTGGGTATAAGTGCAAATACGAAAAATAAAACTTCAATTGATAACAACAATATAATCCAGGATTCGAAATGCAAATAACCCCAAAGTCACGTGGGGTATTACGTGTTCCACATACAGAAGGATTACAATGCAAATTCTAAAAATATAAGGTCCTAAGGGCAAAATGTCCAAACTAAAAACAACTGCTAAAACTATTTACAAGACTAAAAATCAAATGCAAAAAACAAAGAGGGCCTAAGTGTAAATTACCCTTCTTATTACAGATCCAACGAACGAGGATTCTCCACTTATGATCGGACAACTCAGGGATAAACCTTCGACGATGGACGTGCGAGATCTGATCCTCAGATGGATCCAACGGACGAGACACCTTGAATGATGGACGATTACGATCAGAACTGGAGAGGGGGTCTCGATCTGATGATTGGGACAGCTCCTGGAAGAACACCGAGGAACTCGCCTCCGGCGAGCTTTGATCGGTCGATACGCACAACAGGGGTGTCCTTACGGGTTGCTTTGATGGGGAAAAGATTGCTAGCGATGCTTTGTAGCTGTAGGGATGCTCCGATGAGATCGGGAGCTCCTGGAATGCTCCGGCGACGCGAGGGGCCTGGAGCGGCTGTGCCCTGATTTTTAGACCTCCAGATGAGGCCCCTTTGGTGCTCTGACCTGTACAGACGAATCACTGGGTCGAGGGCAAAGTGCCTCGACCCATTAGTACGCGAAATGGGTGAAGGCGAGGCGGAGCAGAGTCCTCCGACGAAGCGGTGGTGGAGGAGGACCGACTTCCTGTTCCTAGGCGAATAAGGATGAACACATGGGTGCGGAAGGTAGAGAGATCTTGTGAAGGTGATGAGATCGTCGGTTGGTCAAATGAAAGTTCCGATCACGGAGGATGATCCGATGAATGCTATCTGACCGGAAATCAAAAATCAGAATCTAAAGCAAGCTAAAGGTTATCGAGGCTACCTGGTGGATGCTGGCGTCTGGGCTGAAGGTCGTGGACCTTTGGGGGTTGCTGCCTCAATGGATTGATGCGTCTAGAGGATGGAGCACATCTTGCGGTGGAGCACGATGATGAAGCTCGCCGGACCTAGGGCTAGAGGCCTCGAAACCTCGCTACAACACTCTCCCTCTCTTACTGTCACTCAAGGAAGAAGGTTGAGATCCCAGGGAATGAAGGCAATGGCCGAAGATGGCGAAGAAGATGCTGCTCCACAAGATTTTATACTTTGCAGGGTTCACGAAAGGTGGAGCTTGGGCACGCGGATCGAGGGTCGGATCCATAGAGAATTAGTCATGCGTGGATCGTGGATCGTCCCTCGATAATCGGGGCTGCGGAGTGGTGAAGATGGAGGTAGGATCAATTCGAGAAAAATATGAGAAGTCGGGCAAAAAATCGGATCAGGGCGAAGACCAATCTGGGGGGGGGGAGTTGATCGGGGTCAACGTTCCCCTGTGGACCAATCAGAAATTAGTAGGGTCAAAATTATTTGTAAAATAATTTAAAAATAGAAAATGATTTTATTTTAAAATATTTTCAAAATGAAAAATGTTTATTATTTTTCCAACTAATTTTAGTGATTCTTATTTATTTTTATAAAAAATACACTATGGTATATACATTATATTAAATTATGTACATGTATATAAAATATTTATTTATTTTTATTTTATATTTTTTTTGTTTATTTTTGTCCAAATACCCTAATTTTATATTTTATTTATTTACAACATAAAATTTGGAGTATAAAATAATTTTTATTTTATTTTTATGAGTTATTTACTAGTATTAAATAAATAGGTATATGTTACATATGTACACGTATTTTATAAAGGGTGAGAGAGAAATTATTTTATTTTAATTTTTCTAATTTTTATCTTATTTTTTGGAATATATACAAGGTAATATAAACCATTTTTATTTTGATTTTTGTAAAAATAGTATATATACACACACACACACATAGAAGGGGAAGTGAACAAGGTTGAGCGGCCCTATTTCTCTCTACTTATTTTATTTGGCGATCAGGTCCATGTTGGGCCCTCTCTTGGGATTAGGTCACTCAATATTTATTCTAAATATTTCCCTTATTTTCTTTTATTCTTTATTCTTTTATTTTTGCACAAATACAAGCTAATCATTGATATTTACAAATGCATGCTTATTGATAACTTATTGTATTTACACCTATATTCATGATGTTTTGCCAATATATTTTGCTAAAATAAAATAATAAAGAGTGATGAATGGGGATCATCACTCGTATCCCTGGGACGCGACCTGTAGCATCGTCATCTCTATCAGAAACTCCTCATGGAATCAAGCATCATCTGAACGTCAGCTCGAGCTCGACCATTCTCCTTTCGATTTTGAGGTTTTGAGCAGAACCATTGATCAGTTCGGATTCAATCAGTCAGTTCATTTTAGAGTCATTTCCCCACCGCTTAAGGCTTGAGTGGCACATGTGCCGTACGCATGCGCAGGTCGGATATTTAACGAAGTTGTGGTTAACCTCTCTGAACTCTACGATATTATGAATAGGTCCTTCACAGGTTGGCAGCACGCGCAGGAGATATTTTGTGGTGAATTTGCGAACTAGCCCTCGTAATGCTCTTATATTCACAAACAGGTCCTCATATAGCTGAGGTACGTGAAGCGAGCACGTGCTTTCTGAAGTTTTTGCAGGAATCCCCTACATATTTCCATATTTTTGCACATGTCATCATTTTAAGATAATTATGTATATACCCCTATACATTATATCAAACAAATACCAGAAAATTCTTATAAATTAAATAAAATAATATAAAATGTAATAAAAGTACATAAAATATGCTATACTATACTTTATACTATACAAATTTAGTTTTGGAAATAAAAATATTTTCGAATATTAAATAATCCAAAAACCTTCATAAAATATATACACTTTATAAAAATACCTAAAAAATTATACAATGCTTTAAAAGATCAATAAAAAATATAAAAACTATGTGGAAATTCTTATAAAATTGGTTACAATATATTTTACTCCATTTTACATATTAAATCAAAAACAAAAATAAAAATTGAATATTAAAATCAATTTAAAATCAAAATACATAGAAACTTAAAAAATACATAACTAATTCTAGAAAAATTAGACAAACACTTAGGGATGAGCTTCAGGCCAGGTCAGGCATGGCCCACCTCAACCCAACCTGAGCCCATTTAACATGGCAGGCTCACGGGCCAGGCCTAAGTCCGAATAAATATGGAAAATCTAGCCCAAGCCCGGGGCCAACCCGATGATACTTGGGCTGGGCCTGGGTCGGGCCGGCCCGATTAAAAACTGATTTGGAACATATAGATTTCCCCTGATATGCTTCATGCTAGTGGCACTGGCTTAATGGCATTGGCAAGGCAACAATAGCACAACTTTGCATTGGATTCTGGCATCTCGTACGTAATCGATGTTAGAATTTAAGCTTTATCAGTTCTTTATACTCAAACACGTATGTTTGGACGTGGCTGCATCTTGGGATGGATTTCCAGTAGTAGTTGTGAGGATGAACGAGTGCATGCAACCTATTGGTTGTTGGGAGGATGAAGGCGAGCTGCGAGCATCAAAGCAGCTAGATGAGGAATGCGGGTGATGGGGAGGTATAGGGTAGGTGGTTGTAAGGATAGCGGTGGGGGAAGGGGATGCTTGATACCTTCTTTATCAGGTCGGGCCTCCGACAAGTCTATATTCGGGCTGGCCCATGGGCTTCGGGCTCGGGCCCATTGTTGCCTGAGACCGGCCCGATAATGGAATTGGGCCGAAAACAAAGCCCAAGCCCGCCTGATTATTGCTCAGGCTCGGGCCTAGAACATGCTTTATCGGGCCAGGTATCGGGCTGGCCCTACCCAATGCTCATCCCTATAAACACGTATAATGCATCGTTAGAAAGGTATTTTTACCTACTTTCCCGTAATTATAAAATAAAAATATTTTTTTTTACTATTTTATGTTTTTAAAATAAGAAATAACTTCTTATTTTCAATAAAAAACTTTGTTTTTAACTTTAAAAATAATTCGAAACCTATAAAAATCCTACAAACCTCTACAAAATTCACAAAAATAGGAAATAAAAATAAAAAAGTAAAAAATAAAAACAAAAAAAAATTAAAATGAAATACCTATATTTCTGTACTTATAGGTATATAGAACTGCAAAAATAATATAAAATTCATAAAATCTAATAAAATTTTAGAAAAATTGCATAAAATAAAATAAAAATCAGAAAACCCTCATACCTTAGATTCCTTTACTATTTACCCTAGTTTTCCTCCCTGAGTTCGACACTTCCATACTTATCATTATTTGTTTGAGTTTAGCAGTATAAATAAGAAAAAAAAATAAATTTTCAGTGAATTTCGTCTGATTGACACAATAACGATAATTCCTTTTTTACAACTATCAGGTCAGTTGATTTTTCAGATGGATCCTTTGTCGGGTAGGCAACATTAGGGTTAGAGCCTTAGGTTTTAGATTTTTTTCTCTATTTTTCATCATCTTTGTTTATTGCCTTATTTTTGTAACATTTTACAACTTTCTGTTTCTGAGTCGTATTGTGGGACTTGAGCAGTATGAGACAGAGCCAAGTAGTCGAGTTTTTGTTTACTTTTCTATATTGTCTTTGTAAAAGAAATAAATGGCATATGCTCATTTTTACATTTTGTAAAAGGGACCCCTTAAGGGCATCCTGACTTGTACCTTGCCTTTCATTTTATGGGGGTCTGTTTCATCAGGTGTCGTGCACTTAGGGGAATAGGAACCTCACCGTGGTTTTCCTCATGCTTTTCCTTTATTTTCTGTGGATTTTTGTAGCTAAGTGCTTGGATTAAGTTTTTATTTTTGTCTGTGCATCCATAGGTTTAGTTAGGCCAAAGTCTGTATGATCTAGTTCTCTTTACTTGGGATAAAAGGAAAAGAATTAAAATACATTAGACGTTGTTTTCATAAAGATCTAAAAAAAGTGATAACCAAAAAAAATTAAAATTGGGGCTATTAATTCTACTTGACCATAAAAATAAACATAAAAGACTCCACTTATTGATTTTGGAGAGCAATCCTTGCATTTTCTTGCAGATACTCTCTAGATGGTGAGTGATGAACGTCACTTAAGGTTAGAGCCAAAGCCTAGATTTTCTTCGAAACTAGTGATTCTAAAAATGATTAGCTACTTCACAATGAGTACTCATAGGTAGTAGGAAGTAGTTTGAGTTTCCCTAGCAGAGTAGGTGGTTTAGAGGGAACTACGTAAGGCTCCGTCCGTCCTTAAGTAACATGTAGCCATTTTATGATCCCTACTTACTCCCATACTGGCTAAAAGTAGATGCAACTAATCATACAACCTCAGATTAGTATTTTGGGAAATTTAGGCACCTAGCAACTCACCAAATATATTCATAAAACTTCATTGTCACTTAACTCTAAAATTGAAAAGATTAACGATCGAGGTTTCTTGGTCATCATCGAGTTGAGTTGGTGAATTTGGGGTTTGTTTTGTGTTTGATTGTGTGGTGTGAGTTCAAGATCTTTGAGTTACTAACAGTCACTCGTCATCCATGTCTTGTCATTTGTAGTTAGCTTTCCTCTTTTTGAGTGACGATGATGGGTAGACAATCTCTTAGGCCGACTCTTACGATACCACTTCCATGCATGCCTACTCATTCATCTAGGACTGTTCGAGACAATCCTTGTATAGAACCTGAGTTGAGTCCTCTGTCCTTCTCCAGGTATGACTCCGATCTTGGAGAATCTTATCCCTTCATTTCCAATATTTCTTCTCTATCTCCTTCTATACCTTTCTCACCATTTCCATCAAGTCAGCCTTTAGTTACATCTGTGGCAGTGATGAATCACGCCTTTATTCTTTCATTTTGGCTAAATTCCTTAATAAAATGCATGTAAATATTCATTAATTGTCACTAATTAACATTCTAACCACATTTTCTAATATTTTATATTTAAAACTTATTTTATCTAAAATAAAATAATAAAGAGAAAAGGAAAAATAAAAGAAAAGAAGGATGTATATAATATATATACAGACTGATCCTAACCCCGAGACCAGGTCAATATTAACCTGGTGGACAAAATAAATAAGTAGGGGGAGATAAGTATCCTAATGTATAAAGATACCAAAAAACGAGACAATAAAAATACATTAAATATTTTTTTCCATATTATAAATATTTCAGTTATTTTATTCATCATCAATAAAATTCTAAATAAAAATATTTCATTTATAAAAGTTGTTCACAAAAATATATATTGTATTATAAAAATATCAGAAAAATAATTCATCACAAAAATAAGATATTATCATGGAGAAAAAAGTTGTAAAATCCAATTCCTGAGATTCATAACTATTTATAGAAAACTCCAAACATACCATACTCACTTTTAAACTCTATTTTATTAATAATACTATTTATTAAAAATAACAAAAAAATGTTAGAAAAAGACTGGTGAGTTTTGACGTTTGATCCCCATTGTATATCTGTATTATATGTAGAAACTTTCCTTATTTTTATTTAATTAATCGTATCTCTGATTAACTTGATTTAATTTCGAAGATACTTCTAAAAATGTATAGAAAAATATAAAAATACAACTTAAATCAAAATGTCAATAAATCCTGAGGCCACAAAGCTGTTACCTAAATTTTCTAGGACTCATAACTCGGTCATACGGACTCCGAATTGGGCAAACTCAATCATAAAGTTCATATTATTTAACTATCTATAAAATGACATTGATTTTGTTACAATCAGAGTTAATATATAAAATATGGGTTTCAGGATCATATTGGTATATAGATTTGTTGTACAATATATCATAATTTATATTGTTATTTTATATATTAACACTCTATTCTTAAATTAAAATTATTTATTTATTATTTATTATTTATTCATTAATTTAGATAATTATTCATTATATACTTAATTAAATTATTAAATTATTTATATAATTAATTCCTTAATTAGTTATTTAAATATCTTTTGAATTATATCTTAATTTAATTATTGGGATATTTATACCCATAACCCTGAATAATTTCGTAATAACATTCATAACCCTGCATAATCACGAATTACATGAGAAACCTTGAGTAATGCTTAACTCCTACATGAGATAACCCTGTGCCAAGTTCCGTTTGGGATGACAGTTATGTTTGACGGTTTCCGTTAAAAAAATACAAAACTAACCCTAATATCTATTCTTATTTACAAAATATGCCATCCTTCCCTGTCCTGCCTCGAAGCCGGCCATCCGCAGTCCTGACCTCTGCTTGACCTGTCCCGAAGCCCCCCCATCCCCACGCCGCCTCGAGTTTGCCCTGTCCCCGGAGCCCCCCACATCCCCCACCGAATTTCTTGTGTCCCAGAGCCCCCCCCCCTGATTCCCCTGTTCCCAAGACCCCTTCTTCCCGCGGGCCAACCTTCCATGCCCCCCACCAACCTGGGAGCTCCGCCCACTGCCCGGCCTTGAGGGCCCCCCCATACCCGATCGACCTGCTGGAGTCTCCCCCGAACATCCTCCCGCAGCATCCTCCCGCAACACGGCCTGCAGGAGTCTCCCCCGAACATCCTCCGCAACACGGCCTGTAGGAGCTCTGACCCTTCACCTCACCCTTCGAGCGCCCTCCCGACCTCCTGCGTGCCCTCTCGCAGACACTCCGCACGCCCTCCCGCAACCACACGGGGGCACCGCCGCCCGACCGGCAAGAGTACTCCCCGAGCACCCTCCCGCAGCACGACATGTAGGAGCTCTCACCATTCATGCATCCCTGACGCCCGACCTGCAGACCGCAGGCCGACCTTCCACCCCCCCCCCCCCAAACTGCCTAGAGAAGCCCGCCTCCCCCAGACCCACCGCGCACCCCGAGGCCCCCTCCCCCTAGACTCACCTGCCACTGACTACCCCGATAGCTACTCGAGACCGCCACCCCGATACCCACTCACGACCGCCGCCCCGAGACCCCGCCCAGAGAAGCTCCCCCACCACTCCCCCCGAGACCCGCCGTCGAGGAGCTCTGGGCCTCCCCTCGACGAAGCTCCATTTTTTTCTCCTGTAAACCTGATGTCCATGAGCTTCTTCTCAAAAATTGATTGACTATTCCATGGGATAATTTTTTTATTTAAGTTATTCCTAATCGTTAGATATTAGAATGGTTAGATTAACTCAATATATGATTGAGTTAGCGAAGTCAAGTAACAGAAGGTTATGAATGTAGGACGACACACTTATTTAGGGTTCTTAGCGTAATTTCCTGATTATGCAAGGTTATGAATATTATTGCAAAATTATTCAGGGTTATGGGAGTAAATATCCCTAAATTATTTAATTTAATTACTAGTTTAATCTATTATTAATTATATTAATTACTTTTATTATTTATTATTTACTATTATTATTTTTCTCTCCTTCTTTCCCTTCTTCCCCACTTCTCATTCTCTCTTCAGTTTCATTTCTCTTCAAGTACACTTCTAATCCGATCATCGATCACCTCATTCTACTCATCCGCTTCTCCGCAACCTTCCACAATCTCATCACCTATGATCGTACCAGTCAGATATCGATCCCCATTCATTCCATTATGCATAACATCTAGTCAAGATTCATAGTATCCTATAGATTCGTGTGAACAATTTGCAAGCCACTGAGACACTTGACGACGATCTAACTTCCGTCTTAGGTACCTAATCAGAACTGGAGCACCTTTGTATTGCTGCACCATCTAGAGAGGAACAGGCACCATCTCAAATCCACAAATCAAGAACAAATCTGAGAACATTCTGTTGAGAAGTCACTACCACCCTGAGCAGAGCAACATCGAGTAACTAACACTTCCATCGTGCTCTACCACTACCCTCTGACGTAGCTATCGAAGAATATCTATGCCTGCAGATTTGCCTCCAGTCCCGTGATCTGTCTCATTCTTAAGATTAGGGAAGAACAATGGTGTCGCCCAAATCATACGTTGACCCTTGGATAAGAGCTGATCCAAGAGTTCTGTTTCAGCTAATTGCCAGGACCAAAGTATCCCCATCATTTTAGCCTTCAGCGGTGTACGTGCCTAGCAGTGCACATATGCTATTTTTGGAGCATTTTACATTCACGTTCTTTATATCCAGGTCCAGATTTAGTGGTTGTTGCCTCACGTGGCTGACACATGACAATTGGAGATTTTCTTAAAAACCCCTTCTACTTCCTGTTATTTCACATACAACCCCCAAAGTTCTTGTGGATTGCATCTATATCCCTAACTATATATAAATCCTATATAATACTATAATACATAATAAGATCAACTAAAAAAAATATAAAAAGTAATAAAAATACACATAAATTCTCTATACTTTACTAAACACAGTATAAAATAGTATTTTGTAAAATAAAAATATTTTCTATTTTAATAAATCATTTATAATAGTAAAAAATTTAACAAACTTCAAAAATCATAAAAATATAAAAACACTCTAAAAAATCTAACAAAAATTGCCTATATTACATTTTACTGTATTTTACATAATAAACAAAAAATCCAAATACTAAAACAATTAAAAATACAAAATTCATTAAAACATTGAAAACTTAATTAATTCAAGAAAAATTACAAATATACGTATTACATATCATTTTGAAGATAATTTCACCTACTTTATAATAAAAATAAAATAAAAATATTTTCAAAAGTTTACCATCTTAAAAATAAAAATACTTCATGTTATTCAGTAAAAATCAAAATTTAACCTTAAAAATAAAACTCCATAAAAAATATAAAAACTCCTTAAAAATTCATGAAAGCAGAAAATAAAAATAAAATCATAAAAATAATAAAATAAAAATTAAAGTGGAATTTAAAAACATTTTTTAACAAATAAAAAATGAAATACTTAAAAATAAAAAAACAATATAAAACTCATAAAAATTAAATAGAAATCCACAAAAATTCTTCAAAAATAAATAAATATTAGAAAACCTTTAAAATCGTAATTTTCTACCGGTTTCCCATAGTTTCCAATAGTTTGTCTCCCTGAGTTTAACACTCTCGTACTCTATCACTCTACATCAATGTTTAGGAGTCTAAATAATAAAAAATAAATTATTATGCTAAAATCCACCTGGTCGGTACAACGACCTTTTTTATCTCTAAGATAATATGCGGTTTTTCAGATGGTACCATCGGCGGGGAGGAAGTGCTAGGGTAGATCATGGACCTTGTGTTTAGGGTTTACTTTTCACCATTTTATTTTCTAACTTCACAGTTTCTTATTTTTTCTTTTTGCAATATAGGATTCGAGCCACACATTTGAGAACCGATGAGCTGACATATTTTTTTACCTTTTTGTAACTCTTGTCAAAAAATATAAAAAGATCAAGGGCATTTGCCTATTTTCTATTTTTTGTAGAAGGGGCCCCATAAAGGCATCCCAGCTTGTACCTTCCTCTCTCTCTCTCTCTCTCTCTCTCTCTCTCTCTCTCTTTCTCTGGGTCTATTTTCACTGACTGTCATGCACTTGGGGGGACATGGCACCCACCATAGCTTTTCTCACATCGCGATTTTTCTCGATGATTTTCTATGATTTTTTTGACGTTAGGTGCTTGCTTAGGTTTTTTGATTTTTCTCTTCTTGCACTTCCGTAGCTAGTTTTAGGATTCATAACCTAGGTGCATGCTTATATAGGGCAAAAATCAAAGAAACAAAATAATTAAACATAGTTTGAAAATATCCAAAAAAGAGATAACCGAAATTGAAACCAAGACTGCTAATTTTATCTGTCTTTAAAATAAAACGTAAAGGATTCACTTGTATTGGGAGAGCAATCCCCAGCGCATGAATTGTAGGTACTCTCTAGATTTGTGAGTGAGAGACAACCCTTAAGGTTAGTGCCAGAATTTGAATTTCTTTCGAAATACTACTGATTCCATATAGTTAATCACTTGCTCGGGAGTGGGGACTCTCGGGTAGCTGGAAATGGTCCAAGTTTCCTTAGCAGAGTGGAAGGTTTAGAGGACACCACAATAGAACGGTCCTCATGTAACACGGGTAGTAGGAAACGGTCCATACTTACTCCCATACTGTCTAAGAATAAGCAATTTTCTGTAATAACTCAGGATAGTCTTCCGAGGAAGTTTCGAACACCTATTAGCTCACGCTAATATGTGAAAAGATCTGTTTGCCAAATAACCCTCAATCTGACAAGATAAACGATCAAACTCTTACGGTAATCATCGGGTTAAGTTGGTGAATTCATGGATTGCTTTTCGTTTGACTTTGTGGTGTGAGTCCCATATTTCATAGATCTTGATTAGCTATAATCTATCTTATCGAGATGACGGGTAGGCGATCGCTTCTGTTGACTCTAATCGATTCACTCTCTTGCATACATTCTCATCCATCTAGATCGGTTCGGAATCTCCATCTTCCCAAACCAAAATATAATCGAGTTTCTACTTCCAGGCGTGACTCTAACCCTGGAAGCTCTTCTTCAATTTCTTCTTCTTCTCATTCTTCCTCATCATCTCCTCTGGTTTGAGGAAACCCTCAGCAATTGCATGTTGAACTGGCCAAACCTAATCTAGACTCTTTTTCCACTCCAGAATACATGTCTGGAAAAGGACCACAGACTACATCGATTGTGATAGATGGGGCTGCAATCAATAGTAGTCTACTTGCATCCCTCGAGACAATGCAGAACCAGATTTGGGAGCAAGGTATACTAATGAATGATGTCAGGGCAGAGACTAGTTGCAAGCTCAAAGAGACAGTCCATATGCTAAAAATCTAGGAGTTGAGGAACCTGAGCAACCCAACGGAGCAGAGAGACCACCTCTTGTTACTAATAGAATGATGCAACAACTCTATAATCTTAGAGCTACTACCACTCATCGGCGGATCCTTCTTCCTGCCATTCATGGAAACTTCGACCTTAGGCCTCAGACTATCCAATTGCTACCCAAGTTTCACAGGCATTCCACTGAGGAGCCATATATGGACCTCCAGGAATTCGAGCTTATATGTTGTACGGTGCATGATGCACATGTAAATGAGGACGTGATTAAATTGATCGCCTTTCCATTCTTCCTCGTAGACAGAGCAACCTACTGGCTGAAACACTTAGGGAGATATGTTTTGACACGGGAGCAACTGAGAACTGCATATTTTAAACAAATATTACCCACTTGGTTGAACAAATGCTGCTAGAGCCATGATTAACAACTTTACCATGTTAGTCAACGAGTAGTTTAACGAAGCATGGGACAGATTTAGAGAGCTCATTGATCGGTGTACCCATCATGATATTTCAAAGACAACTCTTGTACAAAGTTTCTTCTATGGGCTGACATCAGAATTACATGGATCGATAAACACATCTTGCGGTGGATCTTATTTTTCGATGCGTGAGGACCATGTCCAGTCCATTTATGAAAAAATGGCAGAGAACTACACCACGATGTCTCATAATTGGTTCCACACTCTAGTCAAACCACCAGCTTATCACCAGCACTCCTGAGTGGCACAAATAGAAGCGAGATCATCTTCTTCTGTTGTTATCCAAAATGAATCCTCATCAGCTGATATGGGAATTATTTGTCATAAGTTGGATTGCACAAATCATCGAGAAAAAGTGCTAAAATTTAGATAAGCTCGACAAGATTGATGAGCTTAAGAGATGTTCAAGTGATCTGAAGACATAGATTATGTGCATTCAAGAGATTCAGATTGTATCTACAAAGTCTTCAAGATCATAGAATAATTCAGGAAGTCGAGGCCAAGGCATACTTCTGCGACCATGAGTTCAACACATCTACCATGTGCACTCTTAGACAACTCACCAGTCTTCGGCTTACCCGCAACACCAGCAGACACCATCATCTGACACTTAGATGGTGGTGTATTAGAGAAATCAACCATTGGCATCTATGTCCCCTGTTTACTGTGAGATGCCTAGACCATTGACCGAGGTCAATGGGATATGGTACAACCAGCCATAGCAACTAGGGATCCGTCACGATCATCTTGGTTTCCGTTGGTCTCAGGAGGTGCCTCTTCCCAGCAGCCACCTTAGGCACCGATGGGGGAGACTAAAGTACAACAACAACATTCTAGTCCTTGCTAGTTCCAGTACTCTTAATGGAGGCAGAGTTCATAACCTTCTCAATATCAACAATCTTGTCCTCAACAACAATAGTCAGCTTCGCAACATCCTCAGTATTATCAAGGATTCTCATCCGGGTCTCATGGTCCCTTCCATGACAATCTAACCTTAGAGTATCTTGCAATATGATTACCGAACAGCAGGTCACTTTTAGACAAGAGATGGATGAGTTTAACACTCATGTCATAAATCTAATAAAAGGGAACTCTACCTTGCCTGCTCAGATAGAACCTAATCCTAACAATCTAAAGCGAAAGTCATGGCACGTAGATTTGACCGAGCCCCACCCTCCAGTCACGGGTATTTTCAAGTGACTATCTTTACTATGATGATGCTGATTTCATTTCTCCTAGGAGTGGTACGACGCCAATAGGGGGAGACTTACCAAGACTTCATGAGGATTCCCCTGATGATACAAGTGAGCCTGTTGAGGATGTGATAATCGAGATTAGGCGAGGGTCAAAATATGTCTACCACTCACGAAACCCCGATTAGTCAATAATTAACCCACAATAATGATTAAGCAATAAAAAGCAATGCAGAGTTAAAATTTATTATAACTATACAATAAGGATGTGTATAGGTGCAAGTATGCAGAGGTCAAACACAAGGAACAAGAAGGATAGATCCGACAATAATTGCACAAAAGTGATTGTGAAGTGTTTGTCTATAAGTTCTTTTTGTGGGTTTTTAATTTTTAATTTTTAATTTTTTTGTTTATATTTGGATTTTGATTTTTAATTTTCTATTTTTCTATTTTATATTTTCTATTTTTTCTATTTTCTATTTTTTCGATCTTCTTTTCCTTTTAATACATATATAAAGCTATATATGGGATATATATACAAAATAGACTTGGGTGAATATAAATACTAGCAAAAATATAAAATAAAATAAAATAAAATAATTTGGGATTTTAAATAAGTTTTTTACTATTTTTATGATTTTTAGGATTTTTTACTAATTTTTATATATTTTTAAAGTAAAAAATACCTTAAAATAGGGATAAAATCATTAGCAGAAATTAAAAAGGAGATTAAAATAGAAAATAGAATAAAAAATTATCCAAATTAATTTTGATATAAAGACAATAATATAAAGAAAAATATAAAACAGAAAACATAATATTTTTATTTTTTTAAGAATTTTTTATATTTTTATAAAGGTTTTAAGGGTTTTTCAATTTTTATAGTTTTCTTTTGTATTTTTTTAGGGGTTTTACCGAAGGTTTAAACTACAAAAATAAATACAATATTTTTGGAGATTTTTTTAAAATGTTTTTATATTTTTTATGTATTTTCTATAGCAAACAAGGAAAAAAGACTCTTTTTTAAATAAATTAAAATGACCTTAATTGCAAAATAAAATAATGGTATGAATGTGCAATGCAACATGAGCTTACAACTATTTTTTGAGATTTTTTCTGGTTTGATTGTTATTTAAAATAAATATAAGAAACAAAGAGAAAAATGCAATGCTGGCAGGTGCAATGCTGTAAATATGAAAAAGTCTAGGGTACCTGATGAATCCACGATTCTCACTCTTTATTCTTTTATTTTAACTATTTATCTTAGCAAAACAACATGTAAATACCTGTAAATACAATAACATAGAAAATTCATGCATCTGTTAATATTGCATGATTAGCATGTATTTGTGCAAAAATAAAAGAATAAAAGAAAAGAAAAGGGAAGGAGGTATTTATAATAAATATAGAGTGACCTAAACCCCAAGAGAAGGTCAAGCCTTGACATGATCACAAAATAAAATAAGAAGAGAGAGAGAGAGAGAGAGCCTACTTTGTATTATACATATGAACTATATTATCTTTGAACGAAATAAAATTAAATCATTATTTTTACATCCTTTTATATATGTCTAAAAATAACATAAAAATTAGAAAAATTAAATAAAAATGAAATTCCTCTTTCATTGTACGAAAACATATATGAACACCACATTCATCATTTATTTTATACTTGTAAATAATTTGCAAAAACTAAATAAAATTTATTTTATACCCTTAAAAATATATTACAAATAAAGAAAATATAAAAAGGGGTATATATATAATAAAACAAAATAAAAATATTTGTACATAATACATAGGTATATTATACATGTATATAATACCATATATTGTATATACACTATTTTATTGTAAAAATAAATAAAAGTCATAGAAAAATTATTTGAAAAATAATAAACATTTTTTATTTGAACACCTTTTTATTTAAAATTATTTACTATTTTTTATTGAATTTATAAATATTTTGTATGCTCGATTTTTCTGATTGGTCCAGATCAGATGTTGACCTCTGGTCAACATCTCCTTCCAAGCTGACCCGATCCGATTCTCTTCGCCAGAGCCTCTTCTCCTATTTTTCTTGACCAGGTCAGGCCTTCTCTCACTCGATTATTCGCCCAAGCCTCCTCCTAAGATCCATGATCTTCGTGGATCCCTAAGAAGGCATAGATCTTCCTAGGGCTGCACGCTCTCACTCGATCATTCCAGCCCCCTGGGAAGCCTATAAAATATCACCTCCCTCCACCCTCGCTTCTTTAAATTCCAGCTTCAATAACCTAGACCAGAGCCATGCCCTGAGTCTCCTCTATCCTTGGCAGGTGGTGTTCATGAAGTAGACCACCTTTGGCCATCCGACTGCTCAAGTAGAGCAGCTCTAGGAGGAGCTCGACCACCGCACCCATATGACCGTTGTCACCTCCATCAAAGTCGTCCAACGGAAGCGGAGTATTCTCACAATAACACAGGATCCATTGGTGGGCTCATCAGAGGAGTGGATTGCATCCATTGCCCGCTTGAAGTTCGCCCAGGGGATGTTCTTCCAATTCCCTCCTCTACCGTCAGATATAGCCTTCCTTTACCAGATTTCATCTCAGCCGCCAACAGTAGCAATCTTTCTGCCGTTGGATCTGAGACCATCCGACCATACGTGCCCAACATTCTCTAGCCGTCAAATCTGCAGCATCAAAAGATCAGGCCCGTATGCGAGCGCATGAGAAGGGTATATTTTCCTTTTGCCTTTGTCTTTCTCAATATTTCTCTTTAATACAAAAAATTAAAAGTGTAGTTTAAAACATTTATAGTTTGGACCTCGTAGCTTTATCTATTTGCAATTTAGTCCTCCATGTGTGAACTCACGTACAATCCCACGTGACCTTGTGGTGTATTTGCGTTATCTACCATGAACTTCTTCGATGTTATGTGTTGATTGAAATATTACTGATATTTTCATTTATACTCTTGTGCGTGGTGCAATGTGTATGTACGTGAATACCTTGGACTTTTTACATCATTCAGCCTAAACTTTTTATATGTGTTTTTCATTAGCCTGTGAACTTTGTTTTAATTGCAACTAGATCCCTGTAAACTGTCTACCTTATTTTTTTATTAAATAATAATCAAATTAAGCACAAAAATTACATAAAAATTACTGTTAGCCGCTGCTAATGTGTAATAATTATTATGATTTTTAGGATTAATTTTGTCGAGGATTTAATTTTCTAAAAATAAAAAAATCATAAAAAGGTCACTTTATATTTTAGAAATACATAAAAAATATAAAAATTGTACTAAGAATTCAAAAAAAGTAATGTTTGCTTATTTGTGTGTGCTTTACCCACAATACCTATTTTATCTTGAAAATCATCATAAAACCCCTAAAAATTATAAAAGACCCAAAAACTTATAAAAATCATTAAAAGGTCTACAAAAATCAAAAAATATAGTTTCAGTTTTTTATTGTCGCATTTTACTTCTATTTTCTCATAAAATTCATATCTAGGATATTAGGACACTTTATATATTTTTAATTTTTGATTTTATCCTGACTGTGCACTGTTTCACTATTTTCCTCTTGTTTGATTTTTTAAAATGATATAAGAACAGGAAAACCCCTAGAAAATTTCCAAAAAGATATGAATATTTGAAAACATAAAAATAATTTTTGTTTCTGATTTTTGAGCATTTTTAAGCTTAACGGAAATTGTTAAGGCTTGCTTATGTGCTATATTACCTTACTTTTCTTGCTTTCCTTCTCTAATTAAAAAGCACTAAAAACTTTGAAAAATTAAAAATTAGCAAAAATATACTTTTTCTGGTCTGATTATCGACTACTTCGTACATTTCCGTGCTCCTTGAGTTCGACCCTGGTTGTTATACCAGGTTAAAATAAATAACGAAGTCTGCTACATTGCTTTGATTATTTTATCTGTTGATTGAGTGGTTTTTTATTTTCTTGTTGAATTCAAACCTACTTATTGGGGTCACAAAGACCCCTGCTTCTTTTTCATACTTAACCCTAGTTGGTAGGTCAGGTCACTAGGGCCTAGCTACAATTTTACCAAAAATGTAACACTTAATTAAAATGTTTTAGGACTCAAATGAAATATCCAAAGCCTCAAGGACCCTCCTGCAAAAATGTAAGCTCATGTGTATAAACACGTGATCCACGTTGACGGGGACCTAACAGAAATTAATCAAAATCGAGGGGCTTGGATACAAAATTTACACAAATATATAATGTGTTCAAACATTTTCTGAACTGAATCAAAATGCAAGGAACCGCATAACTTGGGCCCTGATGTGAATATTGAAAAGCGTGAGGACTCATTTGCAAAAAGTACAAAAAACACAATAACGACCAATGAAAGTTTAAACTCTAATTTTTAAGTAAAAAATTAGCAGGGTTAAAATTGCAAAGTGCCCAAATCTATGCGCAGATGAACAATAGATAAACACCCACTTAATCGTGTGGCACATCCATGTGTGCCTATAACGCTTTGGCGATGGATGAGTCTAATTAGATCGTCCAGAGGAGATCAACGGTTGATGCTACACGCATGCAATGGCAGTTGCTATGTCTGGGGCCCGATCTTGATCCTACGACGAAGAGCGAAGAGGGAAGAACATGGAGGAAGCTTCGTTGAGGTGAGATTCCTCCAGCCAACAAACCATCCTTAGTCACTTGTTGATGATCCAAAATGGCTCGATCTCCTCCTACAAGGATCCTCTAAATGTTGGAGGTCACAAAAGACTCTGACGATGACCATAGATTCCCAAAAGGGAGGTGGAGCTTTGCAGCTCCAGGACCCTACGTCGAGCCACCAAAATCAACCCAGCTGATTCTTTGATGCTCAAACCTGCACAGGAAGGAACTCTGGGTCGAGGGAAAACTACCTCAGGCCGGTTAGCAGGGTGGCAAAAAGCTAGGGTGTGAAATGGAGGTTCGCCGGAGTGAAACTTCGACGAACTATGAATAGGGGGTGCGTAGGCAATTAATGAATAACAACAATGCATGTGATTAACTTAGGGATGAAAGATGATAAAAAAAATAATAAAAAGGTGACCTCAAATGGTGTAGAGCCGTGAAGTAGGACCTCGACGTCGGTGTGTGGCGGAGGTGGTGGATACTACCCTAGGATAGCTCCTTCGACCTCCTAAAGGTGTAGCGGAGATGCTATCACCAACCTCCAGTCAACGAGTGCATCAGGAGGGAAAGAGGATGATCAAAAGGGGTTCAGATGAGAGCGGAAAGCTCAATGGGGCTTATGTACAAGGTGGTGAACATCGATTAAGAATGAGGAATATGGTAGTGATTAAGAGCTCCAATCTTCGAGACAAGCATCCGACGAGCATGCTCGATGAACGAGGAAAAAAGTCAAGAAGGGCTCAAGGTGAAATGGTGAAAGATGCGACCTACAAAAATTCCCAAAATAAGTCCAAAATGCAGTCTGACATGACGTATGAGGATGGGAATGCACTTGACCGAGGTCAACTAGCACTACGCCCTGGTTAGTCCACGTGGACCAACCAGGAAAAACCTCTTGGAAAATAATAGTAAAATCAATACAAAATAATAAATGAAATTATTAATTTTATATTATAATGATAATATTTATTATTTTCTAAATTATTTTGTTATGATTTTTATTTATTATTAGGGCTTTATAATTACAAGTTACTTTCTAAGGGTTATATATAGGTATATTAATCTATATATTTATGCTTTTATTTTTATTTTGTATTTTCGATTTTATTAATTTAATTTATTATTTAAAAAATTATAAGTTATTTTTAGATACTTAAATAGATTTTATTATATTCTTCTGATATAATGTACACTTAATAATAGATGTATTATTTATATAGGTATATATATATAGGTAATTCATCTATGTAATTTCTTTACATATTTTAATTTAGTATTTTCTTTATGATTTTATTCATGTTTTAATGTTTACATATATTATAAATAATATTTACAGAATTATAAAAATATAAAATTATAAAATAATGAATAATCAATAGAATGAATATTTAAATCGGGGAAGCCATACAATAGGGGTCCAAAACCTAACTTTCACACCTTAACTCCAAAAAATATGAAACTACCTTCATTAAATAGCTTATTAAAAGTCATATAAAATATAAGTGATTTTATATGTTTTTAGTTTTTATTTGTGATATATGCGTCTGGGAAGTTAGGATTTTGGAATCTTATTTAGACTGTGATTTGTACACTGTTTATTAATTTTGTGTGAAGTCAATTTTGTATTTTTCTATATTTAATTTTCTATAATTTTCATGTTAAATTTTCTTTATTTGAGGCACAAAAAACAAACGAAAAATAGGTCCCAAAAATAAATAAATAAAAAGGAAGTTTATTTTATTTTGGACCCTTATCTCCTCCTACTATATTCCTTGTCGGCCTAGTCATTGAGATGCCTAGGTCTTGTGGTTTAGGGCCATAAAATATCTACGATATTTTATTCTTTTATTTATTCTATATTTTGGCATTAAAAATAGTATTTTATACACTATTTGTACAATGATGTGTGAATGTTAAAATGCATGAACTAAGGGTATTTACATGCATTTACTAGGTTTTTTAAAGCCAAATGATAGAATAAAGATGATGAAATGGAGATTCATCATCCCCCTACACTTGCCTTTGCTATTCCCTAGCAAACACTTATGCAATAAGTGCAGAAAATAAAAACAAAAGAAAAGAAAAAGGAAGAAATTGGATTTCGTTTAATTATCAAACTTGTCTTCACAAAATCAAAGTTTGGACCTTAAGTTGTACCTTTGAAATTTTAGTGCAGGCGGAACCTTAATGGGAATCAGACTTGAAATCCAACAACCCTCGAAAAGCCCAAAACTCTATTCAAGTCTCCTTAATAGCCAGGTTAGAATATTTCAACTCATACGTAAACCCTTATGACTATGAATCTGACTCATACAATGTAAGTGATAGTGGCTCTCCCCAACTGAAATGACAAAGAGACCGACTTCACCAGCATGACATCCCAATGATTCCCCAATCCAGCTACTCCTTCCTCGAGGAGCGGGGTATTCCCTTCTAAGTTCAAGTGACAACCAGCTTAAGAGGAGGGGATGAAGAGAAGAATGGACGGTAACCAGTGTAACTACCTATCCTAGGATACAAGACCAGTGTAATCAAGTCATCCAACTGCAGACTCAGATAATTTTACTTTGAAACTCAAGCTGGCTTATTGACTATAGAAATATATACACTACGGCATACATTTTATTTTAAATCAGGCCTGCCACTTTTTTGGAGTTTTTTGCTCATTTTTTCTTTTTAAAATACTAATTACAACAACATTTACATTAGGAGTTTTTCTTCTTGATCTAGTAGACTATTCTCTTTTGAAGCATTATTGCAACCCACACTCTCCTGTCTTTAGAATTCACTATCATTGGACGGGTTGGGGTGCACTTCCCTCCCTAGAGGACAAATGTTTCCACTTGTGTGCATCTCATACCAGCAAATCCAATCCCCTCACCACTCCGACTGAATTGAGACAAACGAAAGGTTGAGGTGTCCAAGTTAGGTCATTATCAACAAGAGCCATGTGTATGCTCCAAAATACTCTACTTAGACAGTCAAGAATCCATCGAACCAAGTCTCATGATACTTAAAGAATTAAGTCAACTAGACTTGAAGTACCTCGATTCCAGTTCCTATAAGGTTCCTATTAATTAGGTAGATTTTAAGGTCCAACCAAGCTCCAATATTTGGATTTTACTTAGACTTGTTCAATTAACAAACTCTATCCAAAAAGTGATAATGCTATGCATAATGTGGAATATTTTTTATTGTGCAATTTTCAAAGTTTTGAACTTTTTATGGATTTTGGGAAAAATAATGCATATGTGTTTTTTGGTATTTTTTAAAAAATATTTTTCAAATGTTTTTAGTATTTTTAATATTGCAAATGTTTTTTAGATTTTTGAAAACAAAAATATTTTGGCAAAAAACTAGTTCAAATATTTACAAGGGGATGCATTTTAAATTTACAAGAATTAGGTTTCTATATTTACAAGGGGTAAGTGGTCGATTATATATATATATATATAGAGAGAGAGAGAGAGAGAATTTTAGTGTCATACATGTATGTATTCCTCAAACTTAGTTGAAAATCACTTCACAAATAATTTTGGAAAACTATAGTCCCAAAAAATTTTTGAAATTAATTTTACAAACATTTACAAACATTTGAAAATCATTTTGCAAAAGTTTTTAAATAGTATATATGTATATATTTTTAAATATTTTCGCAACCATTTTTCAAGCCATTTGTAAATAGTTTTCAAACATTTTATTTCACAAAAAAATTTCAAGCCATATATTTTTGCACAGGTTTAAAATATTTAACAAAATATTTTCCAAATAGTTTTCAAAAGTTTTTTCAAAAAGGTTTTCAAACTATTTTTCAAACATTTTGCAAAAAATATTTTTACTTGATTTATTAATTAGTATATACAAAAAGAATTTGAAGAATAGTTAAAATCTTATATTAAGTGTTTTTAATGAATATAATTATATTTAGACATAATTATTATTAAAATACAAAAGTACGAGTTTCGGCCAAAGTATATACAGAGTATATACACCCCCTATACTTAGCTTGAGCTATGTCCTCGTAGATCATAGAGAAAAAGTAAGACATAAGTCGTACCGTGTATTCAAAAGTCTAAAGAATAAGTGAATAGAGAAATGAATGGACGAATAGGAAGTTGACCGTTCCCCTATACTTAGGATCAAATAATCCTAAGTATAACAGACTGTACACAAAGCAAGGAGGGTCAAGGGTAGGAATGAACAGATCGTACTCAGACTGTCTCCCCCTATAATTAAGGTAAGATATCCCTAAGTATAGACAATAAGAGGAGAAAATGGAGAGGATCAAAGAATAAAAGAAGTCAGGGTGCACACCCCCTATATTTAGGACAAAGTACATCCTAAGTATAGAAGGCTTACAAAAAGGGGCGACACCTTTTCGGTAGAAAAAGAGAATAGAAAAGAAAAGAAGAAAAGAAGAAAAGAGGTTTGAAGATAGATGAAAGAGATAGAAGAGAATGTATATACCACTCCCCCTATACTTACGGTAAAAGAGTGACTAAGTATTGGCAACAACATGAGTGATGAAACGTAATGACGAAGTAACAATCGACTCATCCACCACATCTATACTCATCCTAAGCAAGGAATACACATTAATGAGGTGGATGAGAAAACGAGAGATGGACAGAGGTAAACTAAAGCGAATATACAACAGAAATGGATGTACAAAGATCAAGAAGGTTGAAAACGAACCTTCTTGCAGGACCGTTGAGGAATGGATCTGATAAGATGGAGGTCAATATAAGGGTCCACAGTGAACGAAAACCGATCAAGGTCGACACGGTGAAGGTCCTCAGTGGTCCTAGGGTGTGAAGGCACAGCCGAGTTAGTGAAAGTAATACGACTAGGTCTGACCTTGGGTGTCTCGCATATATCAAAATGAAATGGGACGAATTCATAATCATAATAAGATCAAGGTCATCCTATGAGATCTCTTCTAGATCAAAACCAAAAGGAAGGAACTCATTAATGTAAGTAGTCAAATCATATTACTCCTCAAGAGTCTCAACCAGATCATCATTCTCATCAAAAGGCCTGAATTCTTGAAGAAAAGCGACCAAATCAAATTCGGCCTTGGTCTCATCAATGTCTGCCCTATGCTTGATAGTATCAATTGTGTAAATTCTGCATATGTCATCAATACATCACCAAACACCAGAAGAAGGAACTCCGAGATCCATGCTTTCCGAGTCTTCCTCCTTGGAGAGGAATTCTCAAGTCTCAGTGGAATCCAGTAAGCAGCAAAAGTCTCTGATGGTTTCATCAAGGTCATGGTCCTTGAGGTCAGCCAAGATAGATTTGATCATACCAGGTACAAGTCTCTGGTCAAAATTGGGTGTAGTGATGATCACCTTACTTTCGTTAATAGGACGGAAGCACATCTCTCATTGCCTATAATCAATAATGACCCTCGCAGATGGGAGGAATGGTCGTCCAAGGATGATTGGAGAGTGCTCCCCAGTGGAGATCTCCATGGGCAATACAACAAAATCAATATTGTACCTCATACCCTGAATCGTAATGATGACATTTTCAAGGATACCCTTTAGCCTCTTCATAGATACATCAGCAAATTGAACTATCATTCTGGTTTTCTTTAGAGGCCCTAAGTGAATAGACTCTACAAATGAGAAGGGTAATATACTGATTGAAGCACCACCGTCAAGGAGAGTGTGATCACAAGTATGGTCAGAGATAGTGCAACTGATGAAAGGTGTGGCAGTGTTCCTTTTCCTAGGAATAGGGCGGTGTGTGATGGCATGGACAGTGGCCATGGTCAAAATGTAATGCTCAAATCTGCTCCTCCGCTTGCTCTTCTTATGATGAGGAGTTGATAATTGGGTCATGGCCTAGGGAAGTGGGGGCATTAATGATCTCATGAATAGAGGCCACCACATCGGGTTCAGTCAACATTTTTTTTTGAATTTTTAGATCTCTTCCATACAAGGGAGGAGATCAGAATCATCATCTACACAATGAATGCCAAGAGCAGTCTGTACATCGGCATCCTCAGGGTCAAAGGTGGGACAGGGTGTGAATGAGTGTCTGGTCAAAGGGTTTGGCAAGTGTTGCTCACAGTCTGACTCAACCATATGTCTCCCGAACTCTTTTTGTATTTTTTTAATTTTGCTCATTTTTTTGTTTTTTGAGTGATTGCAAGCTCTCATGATCATCTTCAAGTGAATTCATGTCCTCAAATAATGGATCGCCCCTTATTTATGCTCAAAAGATCTTTTATCATCGAGTTCATATGATCCATCATCTGATTCAAGGTCTCAAGTATAGAAATCATCAGAGGTGACTCTAAAATCTCAAGATTTGGTGTGTCAAATGTGGGTGATGGGGGCGGATAAAAATCACATTCCGGTCAGAATATTCTATGAAGAGAGAGTTGTCGAAATGTGAGGGAGATGGTGGTGGAAATGATGGGTAAGGATCAAGATTTGAATCCTGAAATAGTGAATTGGTCAGAAATGTACAAATGCCAGGAGCAAAGTCCTCCTGGAAAAAGCGAAGTGGACCGGTTGGAGTCAATGAGGGATCTGTAAAATCTGGAAAAAAATAACTCGCGTCAGCCATCTCGAAACAAAAGGAAAATGATCGAGATAACATGATGGTCTAATCAAGAGAAATGAGAAGAAAGGCGCAACTGTGCAAAAATGATCTAGAATATACTCAAGCAAGACAAACCCCTCAATTCACCTACTCAACTCGGTAGAGACCGTGAAATTCGGTCTTTTTATCTTGTCTGTTTTAGAGTTAGGTGAAAAGTTAAAATTGTGCAATCACTTAGGCGGCTGAATAGTATTTGGGTACTACTCCTTAGCGTGCACGCGAGCAATTAAAAGCAAAGACAATGAGGGGATTACTCGCCCCGAGACAAATATTTTTCTTTTTGATTTTTTTAGGGTCAAGTAATGTTAGTTGTACCAATTTTATTATTATTGCCTTTTTTAGATTTTTATTGAGAATGCGTGTGCCTAGTGATGAATCAATTTTACTTAGCACCTAAGTGATCAAATCAGAGGGAGAGAGCTGGAAAAGAAATGCATGACGAAAACGATGATGAATGCTAAAGCGTAATTTCTTACCTTGCCTCCAGCACTCTACATGCAAAGATGCTCAGCAAAATTGAAGCCTACACTATATGCAAATGCAAGACGATGAAATCACCCTATATTCGGACATTGCTATTATCGTGAATCACTAATGCTAATGACTTAGAATGAAACCTAAGAGTCCAGTCTTGGAATCTCCTCAATGCCCACAATAGTGGGTCCTGGAAATGTTGTATGGAGGACTCTCTCGGTACTGGGTCCCGAGACTAAGTGAGAAGCAATTTAGATTTGACTAAGTCCAAATGTATCTATATGAGCATGTAATGGTTATTAGTTGTTTGGCCTTAATCTATCATCCAACAATCCTAAAGATAAGGGCTCAATCACCCAAAGTAAAGAAAATAAAATCGGGAAACAAAATAAAAAATGCGAAGAAAACTGTGGAAAATCAATGAGGCCCCTAAGGGAACAATCCCTCAGATACTGGACCTCGTGAAGTATAGCAAAGTCCTGGAGAGTGTCCTGTATATTACAATAAATATTGTCTCTCTCTCTTTATCTCACTTTTAAATTACACAACAAATACAATAAAATAAAATGAAACTCAGTCAAAATATGTCTCACACAAGGCGGAGACTAAGTCGCTGTGGTTACCACTCATGAAACCACGATTATTCAACAATTAACCCACAATAATGATTAAGAAATAAAAAGCAATTTGAAGTTAAATATTATTGTAACTCTACAACAAGGATGTGTATAGGTGCATGCATGTAGAGGTCGAACACAGGGAACAAGCATGATAGATCAGGCAATAATTGTACAAAAGTGATAGTGAAGTTTGTGTCCATAAGTTCCATTTTGTGGATTTGTATTTATATTTCTTTTCTATTTTCTTTTTCTTTTAATAGATATAAAATCTATATATAGGGTATATATATAAAATATAGGCTAGGAAACGTATAACTAGAAAAAAATTCAAAATAAATAAAATAAAATATTTTTAGTTTTTAAATATTTTTTTAATGTTTTTAAGATTTTTTAAGATTTTTTTCCTAATTTTTATATAATTTTAAAGTAAAAAATACCCTAAAATAGGAATAAAATTAATAAGTGAAATTAAAAAAGAATTAAAAATATAAAATAAAATAAAAAATTTTCCAATTTAATTTTTATAAAGAAAATAATATAAAGAAAAATATATAATAGAAAAATTTTAAACAATTTTTGGATTTTTTTGAGAATTTTTTATATTTTTATAAAGGTTTTAATTGTTTTTTAATTTTTATGAGTTATCTTTTTTATTTTTAAAGGTTTTTGTCCTAAAGGTTAAAATTACAAAAGTAAACACAATATATATTTTTGGAGATTTTTCAAAATGTTTTTATATTTTTATTATTGCAAACATGGACAAAAGGCTCTTTTTTATTTTTCAAAAATAATAAATAGTACTAAATTGAAAAATAAATAATGATGTGAAAAATGAAATGCAACAGGAGCTTACAACTATTTTTTGAAGATTTTTTAAAGTTTAGTTGCTATTTAAAATAAATACAAGAAAAGAGAAAATGCAATGCTGAAAGTGGCATTAATGTAAATATCAGAAAGTCTAGGGGCCTAGCAGCAATTTTAGAAAAAATATAACACTTAATTAAAAATCTTTGGGACTTAAATAAAATATACAAAGCCTCAAGGGCCCTCCTACAAAAATGCCAAGGTCACATCTTTGAACACGTGAGCCACGCTGGCGGGGTACCTAAAAGTAATAAATCAATACCAAGGGGCTTGGACGCAAAATTTACATAAATATATAATATGTTCAAAAAATTTCTATACTAAATCAAAATAAAAGGAACCGTAGGGGCACACCTACAAAATTTCCACCTCATGCGGTGTACCACATGAGATGACATAGTGTGGGCCCCAATGTGAATATAGAAAAGCGTGAGGGCTCACTTGTAAAATGTACAAAAATACAATAATGACCTATGAAAGTTTAAAGTATAATTTCTAAATACAAAAATTGACAGGGCTAAAACTGCAAAATACCCAAACCTATGCGTGGATGAACGACGGATAAGCAGCCCCTTCGCCACGTGGCACATCCCTGTGTGTCAATATCGCTTTGGCGATGGATGGCTCTGATTAGATAGTTTCGAGGAGATCAACGGTCGAGACTTCATGCATCCAATGGCAGCTGCTACGTTTGGGGACTGATCTTGATCCGACGACAAAGAGCGAAGTGGGAAGAATAGGGAGGAAGCTACGACGAGGATAGCTTCCTCCGGCCAGCAAACCCTCCTCTGTTGCTTGCTAATGTTAAAAAATGACCCGATCTCCTCCTGCAAGGATACTCTAAATGTTGGACGTAACAAAAGACTCTAGCGATGACCGTAGAGCTCCCAAGAGGGCTGCAGAGCTTTGCAACTCCAAGTCCCTCCGTCGAGCCACCAAAATCACCCCAGCTGATTCTTTAATGCTTAAACCTGCACAGGAAGGAACTTCGGGTCGAGCACAAACTGCATCGAGTCGGTTAGCAGGATGGAGAAAAGAAGGTGTGCGAGATGAAGACTCATTAGAGTGAAACTCGATGAATACAAACGGGGATTGCGTAGGCGATTAATGAATAAGAACAGTGCATGAGATTAACTTAGGGGATAAAAAATGACAAAAAGAAGAAAAAAGAGATCTCAAATGGTGTAGTGTTGTGAAGCAGGATCTCGATTTTGGTGTGTGGCGGAGGTGGTGGAGACCACCCTAGGACCGCTCCTTCGACCTCCTAAAGGTGTGGCAGAGGTGTTGTTACCAACGTCCAACCAACGAGTGCATCAGGAGGGAAAGAGGATGATTAAATGGGGTTAAAAAGAGAGAGGAAAGCTCAGAGGGGATTATGTACAAGGTGGCGAACGACGAGAAAGAACGAGAAAATGGCAGTGATTCACAGCTCCAATCCTCGAGACAAGCATCGGGCGAGTATGCTCGATGAACGAGGAGAAAAAGTCAAGAAAGGCTCGGGGCGAAATGGTGAAATATGTGTCCTCCAAAAATCCTTAAAATGAGGACAAAATGCAGTCTGACAGGATGCAGGAGGATGGCAATACAGTTGACCGAGGTCAACTAGCATTGTGCCCTTGTTGGTCCACATGGACCAACAAATAAAAACCTCATGGAAAATAATAGTAAAATCAATAAAATATAATAAAAGAATTTATTAATTTTAAGTTATAAAATGAAAAATATTTATTATTTTCTAAATTATTTTATTATGACTTTTATTTATTTTTTAGAGCTTTATAATTACAAGTTACTTTTTATGGGTTATATATAGGTATATTCATCTATATATTTATGTTTTTTATTTTTATTTTGTATTTTTGATTTTATTAATGTAATTTATTATTTTATAAAATTATAAGTTATTCTTAGATATTTAAATATATATATATATATTTTATATTTTTCTGATGTAATATATAAACTTAATTAAATAGATGTATTATTTATATGGGTATAGATATAGGTAATTCATCAATGTATTTTCTTTACATATTTTAATTTAGTGTTTTCTTTATAATTTTATTCCTATTTTAATATGTACATATA